>VYXH01010177.1:30347-45174 GCA_013397275.1 Burhinus bistriatus
TATGTGTTGGCCCCTGGGGAGGAGGAGACACTGGGCTGCCTCACAGTCGGCCAAGGACACCTGCACCCCCTGCCACCAGCACCAAAGGGGTTTGGGCTCGGCTTGTCTCCCCACACTACTGCAACCACCGCCCCGGTGCTCAGTTGATGCTCCCCAGGCACAGTAAGCCTCAGCCAAATCCCCCCAGGGCTGCTGTCCCTTGTCCCCACCCCCCTCTACTCCCATCCCCTGGGGCACCCCAAACACCACCGCACCCCACCTCCTGCCCCAACACACTGCTCCCCGGGCGCAGGAGAACCAGCATCTCCATCCCCAGCATCTCCTGCTACACTGCCCCGGCAAGGCACTGCCCGCTCCTCCTGCCAGGGGAACCGGGGGGGGCACCGAGGGACCACGCAGTACCTGTGTACTCAGGGAAGCAAATGGTCAGGGGGCTGTGCACGATCTTCTCCTCAAAGAGGTCCTTCTTGTTGAGGAAGAGGATGATGGACGTGTCTGTGAACCACTTGTTGTTGCAGATGCTGTCAAACAGCTTCATGCTCTCGTGCATCCGGTTCTGGCAGGGGAGACAGCAGCCTGAGCCGGGCAGGGACCCCCAGGCAGCGCCCGCCCCACTGCTGCCCAACCTGCTGCCCCACCACCACTCCTGCCTGCCCCAGGCAGGGGATGCTGAGGGCCCTGCAAGTCTTGGGTCACGTTACTGGTGGCCACCAGAGGAGGGGGTGCTCCCCTGGCCCCTCAAGGAGGGGGCGGCTCAAGGCATCGGTTCCATTCCCCCCAACTCACCATCTCCTCATCTTCAGCCAGCACCAGGTCGTAGGCGCTCAGAGCCACGCAGAAAATGATGGCCGTCACCCCCTCGAAGCAGTGGATCCACTTCTTCCGCTCTGAGCGCTGGCCGCCCACATCAAANACTGGGACCACCACCCACCTGGGCAGTGCTGGCCCTCAGAAGAGCCCACAGTCCTTCAGGTTGTTTTTGATGATGACGTCAGTGACGGCATCAAAGACGAACTGCACGTTCTTGGTGTCGGTGGCGCANTCCGCTCTGAGCGCTGGCCGCCCACATCAAACATCCTAGAGAGGGAGGCAGCATGGTGGTGGGCAGCAGCTCCCGGCCCCACCGCCCTCGCCCCACTCCCTGCCTCAGTTTCCTGGGCTGCCCAGAGCAGGAACTGTGCCAGGAAAAGGCATTTTCTTGCTGCCATGGATCTGCCCCAGCATCCTCTGCCCATCCCAGGTGGCATCTGGGCTTATTTCCCAGCTGCAGCAAATCCCCACCGTGAGTCGGGGCAGGATCAGGCCGTCTTTTCCCAGACTGCGCCAGCGTGATGCTCCCTGGAGCCAGGCTCCAGGAGATGCTCTCAGAGACCTGCTCCAGAGCAGGCACTGCAGGGTTTTGCTGGAGACCTTGGACCAAGGGGAGCCACCGGTGCTCGGCTGAGTGGCTGAGCGCAGCTGAGGGCTCAGCGGGATCACGGGCAGCATGAGGGCTCAGGGGATGATCCCAGGGCACGGTGCACCTCTCCTGCTGCAGGCAGCAGAGGATGCCCTGCCTCCATGGAGAACAGCCAGCAGCAGCCCCATGTCTACCACCAATCGCCTGGCCAGCAGGGAGGCTGCCTCACTGCTGCACTCTCCCCTGGACCATCCTCTCTGCCCCACTGCCACCTCCAAAGCACGGCTCTATCAATGCACAATCAAGCACCACCATCCCACCGGGGTGGCACAGGGGTCCCTGTGAGTCCCCTGCACTCGGGGATCTTTCTGCCAGCAGCTCCATTGCAAAGTGACTAAATCCCTCGGGATGTGCACGATGCCAACTTTTTTTTTTTTTTTTTCTCTCCTCGGAAACCAGAGACTTGACTATTTCCCATGGGTTTTCAGTGGAAAGCAATGCCAGGATGCCAGCAGGCAGCAGCACTGGTGCTCGACCCCAAGACCCCCGGCTCCCGCCCAGTGCCCTTCCCATGGCGGAAACAGCGTCACAGCAGCCAGAGATGCCTTCCCCCTTCCCTCCTCTCCAGAGGCTGGATCCGCCCCCAGGCCGAGCCCNCCATTCCCATTTTTTTTTTTTTTTTTTTCTCTCCTCGGAAACCAGAGACTTGACTATTTCCCATGGGTTTTCAGTGGAAAGCAATGCCAGGATGCCAGCAGGCAGCAGCACTGGTGCTCGACCCCAAGACCCCCGGCTCCCGCCCAGTGCCCTTCCCATGGCGGAAACAGCGTCACAGCAGCCAGAGATGCCTTCCCCCTTCCCTCCTCTCCAGAGGCTGGATCCGCCCCCAGGCCGAGCCCTTCGAGGCGTTTTTGAGGTTGCTCCAGCTATTTTGGCGGTTTCCGCTCTCTCTGAGGCAGCGGCTCCTGCCGTGAGCAAAGCTGGGGGGGCTCAGCGCATGCAGCATGCAAGCAGGATCCGGCCCGGGACGGGGACGAAGGGAGGGTTTTTTTGCCTTGGAAAAGGCAAAAGGGAAAGGGTCAGACATACTTGAAGTGCAGGTCCTTGAAGGTGAAGTGGGTCTCTACGATGCCAGTGGTCTTCACCCTGGTGCGCAGCACATCCTGCTGGGTGGGGATGTAGTCAGCACGGGCTATCCTCTCCAGGTCGTTCAGGTAGCTGGGGAGGGAGCAGAGAGGTGCTGGAGAAGCTGGACCATGGGGCACGACCCACCCAAATCCCATGGGGCACCCCCACACCGCCCCAGGGTCTCCTGCCCACATCTCGGGATCGTCCATTTGGGGTGGACAGCACCGAGCCGGGCATCCCAGCAGACCCCATCCACACCCCCGGGTCACCCCGCCGCCCCTGCCTGTGTTGGGGCAGCAAGAGGACACACAGGAACGAGGGCTTGGGGGGCAGCGTGCCAGCACCGCAGGCCAGGCAGGGGACGCAGTCAGGGCTGGGGGGCTCCCCCTGTTGCCCCAGCCATTCGCACAGAGGGGGGAAACGGCAAGAGGAAAGTATTCACTGCTATGGCAACCGGCCGCAGCGCCAGCGGAAACAATTGATGGCGCCGTGCCATTTATAGTCAAAAAACACAAAGGGCTGTCGTCCTGGGAGGAAGCAGGAGGCGGGCGGCTGGAGGGATGGGGAGCAGCATGGTCAGGGGGCTGCTGCCCACCCTGACCCCCAGGGCGGCATCGCCTGCCCTACTGTGCCAGACTCCAGCTCCCGGCAGCGGTGGCAGCTCAGTCCCCAAGCAACTGCTGGACTGGCTGGGGGGGATCAAGGTGGGTTTCGATTTCTCCAGCTCAAGTTGCTTTAATTGGGTTAGTATAAACAGGCTCCTTTAAGCAAATTAGGCTTGCGCTAATTAAGGCCTTTGCAGCCCTGTAATCTGGTGAAAGCCAGATTACAGCTCGCAAGGCCAAGGGGATCCCCAGCTCCGACGGCAATGCGGCTGCTCGCCAGCTCCCGGGAAGCCCTCCGGCATGCCAGGGCAAAGCCGGAGCCGTGGGTGCCCTGGGACCCCGCTGCCGGTGGGAGGGAGGGGGGGCCGGCACGCCGCCACCACGGAGCAGCTCAAAAACAGCCGGAAACACACGCGGCCTCTGGCTGACAAAAAAACAGGAAACACCGTGGCAGGGCCGCGCGCGGCGCCGGCAGCACTCGGACCTCGCACCCAGCCCCAGGGTGCCAGCAAGCGCCCACCCTGGCGCCCCGAGCTCTAGGCACCCCAAGGGGCTGCGGAGGAGGCGGCTGGGGGCTGCCGCAGAGGGCTGGGACGCGGGCAGGCTGCATGTTGGGCACGGCACAGGGCTCCTCATCCCCAGGGTGCCCTGTGCCGGCGGGAGCAGCACCATCCCCATGGGGAGGGATGGGGCATCAGCCACCGCACCAGCACCTTCGCAGGGCTGGAGAAAGGCTGGAGCAACAGCTCAAAGCAGCTCCTAATTAATACTTGTCCAACCCCCGCAATGTGCCAAGCGCTCCATAAATGCACTTATAGTGATACTTGATTTGCAGATACTTTGCAGATGTATTTGCTCGAACTGTGCGTGCGAGCTGCCAGGCACCTGCTGGGTCTCCTGTGCCTCCAAACCAGCACCCAGGGCACAGCGTGGCACCACCAGGGAAATGCCGGTGCCAGCTGGAGAGTGATGGGGCTGAGCAGGACAGGGGCCAGGGAGGGCTGGTGGGTGCCAGGCAGGAGGAAGCGAAAGCTGTGGGTGCCGGAGCAAAGTGCCAGCAGGAGCCTCTCAGGGGTCAGCACTTGCCGGGAGCTTTCCTGCAACCTCTTCCCCCCAGCGACCTCTGCAGAAGAGGGACCAGCCCATGCCAAGCAGGAGGGGACAGCTGAGCTGGCAGGTTGGGGGCACCAAGCAGCCCCCAGGATAGCAGCAAGTCCCAAGGGTGCTCAATCCCCAGCAGGGCCAGCCTTGGTGGGGGTTTCACGGCACACCACGAGCTCCTCCCGGCACTGCTTTCCCATGAGGGGTCTGCACAGAGAGGGCAGGCAGGAGGGTACCATGCGAGCTGAGCGCAGCCTTGGCCGCACCACCCTCTCTAGCAATCATACTTTAGGCAGATTAACTTATTTAATAAATCTCTTCAGGGATAAACCCAAGCAGATGTAGGCAATTTATCTACCTAAACACCAGTTTGCCAGCTAATACGCCAGCATAACACCAAGTCCTTCCATATAAACTCATTTAAAAAGAAAAAGAAAACCCTCTTGTGCATCTCATTCATCCTGTTCAGATACAGTGGTCCCCAGTGCTTTCTTTGGCGCTTTTCCTTGCCTTCATGGCCCATGCCCACAGGCAGGCAGGACCCCTGGCTGCGCTCACCTGGGGGGAGCCATCTCAGGGAGGCCAGGGGAGAGCATCCCTGGAGAAGGGCAGTGAGCACAGAACAGTGGCAGGAGGTGGATGCCCCGGTGCCCCCCTCCCAGGGCACACAGCACCCCACCAGAAGAGGAAATAGCTTTCAAAACATCTGCCTTCCCAGTTCTGCTCCGGCTCAGCCCCAGGGTTGGGTGGGAAGTGGCAGCACCAGCCTCCAAGCAGCCCCCGGGGGGGATTTTCTGTTGCTCAATAAAAGTGATGCAGCCTGCAGGGCTCGGATCCAGCTGAGCTGGCGCAGAGGAGCAGGGGTACTCACTAGGCAGCAGAGTCGTTCAGCTGGTACTCTCGGGAGCGGTTAAAACAAGCCTGGACCCCATTGTCAGCCCACAGCCTCCGGATCACATTGGCCAGGTCCTCCGGCATGATGCCCTGCTCCTCGGCGGTGCAGGAGAGCGCAAACAGCTGCCGAGCGTCATCCTGCAGGGAAAAAGCATGGCTCAAGCATTGGCACAGTGTTATCGAGCTCACTCTGCCCCAAAGGACCTGACTCCCAGAGCCCACTGTGTCCCACCCAGACAGCAGGGCAGGAGCTCCAGCAGTGGATGGGGACAAGACCCATGGGAAGCAGTGAGACCCCCACCATGCAGGGGCTGTGCTGGGTCAGGTCACCCATGGGTTATGTTTTGGGTCCCCCCCATCCTCAATGCCAGGGACGGGAGGTCACAGCCAGCCAGGGAGCAGCAGGGCTTGGGCAGGGCCAGCCCTAATCCTGGTCCAGCTTTGGGCACATCTGCTTTTGCCCCCCAAGAACCCCCACCCCTGCCCCGCATGGCAGAAGCAGGAGGGCACCCACCGCTCTGGAGGAGTCTCCAAAGTCAATCTGCAGGTTCCCCATCGCCTTGATGATGGCCATGATGGATTGGATGGTGTTGCTGTAGACCACAGCTTTGTACTGCCGACATTCCTCCTCTGAGTAGCCATCCTCATGGATGATCCTGGTGCAGGGGAGAGACACAGACAAGGTCAGCCCTTTGCGGGGCACCCTGGGGTGCTGCTCCCCACCCATGCTCTGCGGCAACACCAGTGAGGAGCTTTCCCCATTCACCACCAGTTTCAGAGCTCGTGGCCAAGGTCTGCGTGGTGTTGGCCGCAGCAATGGTGCAAGGACCACTCACTTCATCTGTTTGACGATGGTGCTCTTCCCAGACTCGCCGGCACCTACAGAGAAACAAGACAGGGGGGATGAACAGTGAGGTGCTGCCCAAAGCCAGGGACCCCCACCCTGCTGGGACCCCTCCCAGCCCAGGGAAGAAGGGCAGTGGGTGCCTCTGCCATTGGAGAAGAGTCCCAGCATTGGCTAGAGCAGATGCTTGGATAGGCACTGGGAATGTCAGGGCCAAGAAAGGGGGAGAAAAAGGAGAGCCTAGGGGGAACCTTGCAATAGCTCCCGAGGGGAGAAATGACACCTGCTGTGGGTCAGGAAAATGGCCTTAATGCACTAATGTTTGCCCTGTGGTCCCGACACACTGCAGCCAAAATGACTGGCAGACCTGGCTTCGGCTGAGCTTGGGGATCCCCTGCAACAGGGCACTAAGCCCTGTTCAACACCTGCCATCACAGCTCCAGACAGAGCCCGAGCTTAACTACCACATCCCGCATCCCAATTGTGCCGGGGGGATGATGGAGCGCTAGCCTCGCCATGTGCCCACAGCTGGAGCTGGCAGTGGCCAGGATGTGGAGATGCTCATGCCACCAGGTACGGGCAGGGGGCTGGGCACCCGAAGCTGAGCACCCCAGGGAACCCGGGAAGAAGCTGCCGCCTCCACCAGCCAGCTCGAGCAGCTCCCAGCGGGATCAGCCACCCCCGTGTTGCTTTTTAAATAGCGCGCACTTTCCAGCCTGCCGGGTCCGTGCCCCAGCCCGGCTGCAGAGGCGGCTGCCAGCAGGGAAAGCCGATGGCTTTTGGAGTGGGTTTATTTTTCAGCATCCAAACGCGGGATGCTAGGGGTTCAGAGAGGACAGCCAGGGCACCTAAGGCTCCCCCTCCGCCACCCTGTCCCCCTTGGGGACGTCACACCCCACAGGCGGTGCAGCTCCTGGCCCAGCCCTCCCTCCCTCCCTGGGCTGGGAGCGGGGAAGGAGCAAAGTCACCCTGGCTGCAGAAAAGGGGAAGCTCAAAGGGGAAGCTGAAAGGGATGGCGCACGTCCCTTGTCCCCTCTCCAGGCAGGGAGTGCCACCGAGATGAATGAGCGTCTGGCTTGTCTCACCCTGGGACCCCCAGCAGGATGAGCCCCCTTTGTCCAGGGATCACCTTGGTCCCTGCCTCCAGGTGCCAATCCCAGGGGATCCCCCTGAGCCCAGCGCATCCCTGTGCCATCTCCCACGCCTCTGGGGTGTCCCCTCAGTGCTGCCCTCAGCCACAGAGCTGCCCTCACAGCAGGCCCCAAGCAGGCAGCAGCAGGGCTGTGCCGGCACGGCCACAGAGGGGGAAGAGAGATTACAGAGGAGGGGAAAAAAAATAAAAAAATAAAAATTGAGATTATGCTAAAATTAACCAGCTAAAACAGAGTCCGTCATGCCAGCTGAGACACGGTGGCAGGGAGCAAACGTCTGCTGCCTGTGCCCACGCCATCGGCATAAGTGCAGCCTAGGTGATGGGCATGTACCCCCACAGACATCACTCAGGGCGCGGAGCCCCCCGAGGTTGGGGCCATATTGAGGCTATACAGACCCTCGACTTACTGCCACGACCACCCCGCTCCACTGTTTCCACGCTGTATGTGCTGGGGGAGCAGCTTTGCTCAGCCCCGAGGTCAGCGTTCGGCTCGGCGGGGGCTCCTCAGCGCTGCCCACCCAGCCTCCCCCGGCACCCTCGGGATGCTGACGCGGCACCCGGCACAGCCCAGCTAGGGCTGCTGGCCGGCGTTCGTGGTCAGCGCTGGCAACTCCTGCCCACAGCTGGGAGCAGGGGGGTGGGAAGGACTCAGCATATCCCTTCATTTTTTCCATGAAATATCTCTGGTTTCTGGCAACGCCGCCCTGTACTGCCGGGCTCAGCAGCACTGACCGTGCCCTTCCCTGATGAGTACCTGCACAGGGAAACTGAGGCACACAGCAAGAGAGGACCCTGCTTATAAGCATCCCTGGGGCAAGGTGTCAGACGGTCCTCCCCCAGCCTCCTGCTCTGCCTGACCTTGTCTGCCATTTGCTCCCTGCCCGGGAGGGAACACCCCACCCCACCTTCCCCCCCTGCCCAGGACCTTCTGCCCGCTCCCGGCAGGGTGGCGGTCACTGGCAGCCACCAAGGCCGGCCATTTCCCTCGCAAACTTCCCCCACAGCTGCAGAAGGCAGCCGTGCCACGGCCCCCCCCAGCCCCATTTCAAGCTAGCACCTCCGCTCACCGGGAGCTCGCCCAGCACAAGAGCCTGCGCGCTCGGGGCCAGCAGAATTTCAGACCCAAATTAAATAACACCCCCGGCTGCCCCGCCAGCACCCACAAGGAAGCTGGGGCAGCAGCAATTACTGTGTGTCGTCGTCGTCCCCCCAGTTTCCCTTTCAAAACACCACCTTTGCCTAACGAAGGCAACGAAGCTGCGTGCTTCCCCCCCACCATGCCACCCCCAACATCTGCTGGGGACCAATGGGTGCCCCAGCACCCCCAGTTCCCACCCAGCCGAGGGTGGGGAGACCCTTTCCACCCCCCACCGGGTGAGCACGGTGGAGGGGAAGGGTTTCCAATCCCCGGAAAACCCCGACTGCCGTCCATTCAGCCCCAAAACAATCCCCAGGCAGGGCGCCAGCTGCCAGCTTCCACCTTCCTGCCTAAAGCAGGCAGGAGGCAGGCAGCGCCAGAGGGACCCCCTGCACCGACCAGGCATGGGGGATGGACGGAGAGAAGCTCCCCATCATGGGGTGACCCCACGGCTGGGCTTCCTCCAGCCCTGCCTCCTCCCTGCCCGCCCTTCCTAGGACCGGGCAGCGCTCGTTCCCAGAGTGGTGCCTGTCAAAAATAGGAGAGCTCTCTCGCGGGCCGATTTCTCCCTTTCTTTGTTAAAAATAATCTTCAAAAAATTTAAAATAAGCAAGCAGCTGCCTGGCTCCAAAATGCCCCATTAATCCAGCAGCGAAACATTTATTGAGCCAACATATATTTTGCAGCCTGCGATTTAAGATGCTTTCTGGCCAGCATGTATGTAATGCCATGTATTTAAGGAGCTGATCACAGGTTTTGGGGTCCATCTCACCCCGCATCACTGAAAGGGGATTTTCCATCTTGCTGCACAGCACCATCCTGGTTTATGCCTTCAAATATCCAGACGTGGATGGAAGCAATGCACAGCTGGAAAATTTTCCTTATTACGACGGAGAAGCTGGAATTCAACCCGTCAGCAGGTCCAGAGCCATCCCCATCACCAGCACCCGGAGCCCTGTCCCCAGCCACCGTGCCAGCAAGTTTTCCCAGCCCAGCAAACAGCAGCTATTATTTGAGCATAGATTTACTGATAGTTTTTACTGCCAGACAAACCTGCCAATCCCCTTCCCAGCAGGACAGAGGGACAGCTGGATGGAGGGATGGCTGCAAATCCCACCCCCCCTTGGCACTGTGGGGTCCCGGCCATCAAATGGGACTTTCAAAGGTGCGTGTTAATAGCAGAGTTACCCTAAAGACTAAAAAAATAATAATAAAAAGAGATTCCCCTCGACATTTTCCTTCCTACCCAAAATAGATGGAAAATTGCTGTAAAAATAATCGTATTTTTTTAAAACCCCACAGCGACACAGGGCGTTTTTCCCAGGGGCCGTCCCATTCCGGCACAGGGCTGGCCACTTCCCAGGAGGAACCCATACACTGGTGGCTGGTGAGATGCCATGTCCCCAGGCAGGACTCCCAAAAACCGGGGGGCACCAGGGAGGCGCAGAACCCCCTGTCCAAGGCAGCCAACGGAGATGCAGAAAAAAAACCACCACAAAAAAAAATAAAATAGAAATAAACCAGCAGCGGGAAGGATGTTTGGAGCACATGGTGGGGGAGGAGGTGGGCTGGGGATGGCTTCCCTTGGGGGAGCATGGCAAACATACCCCCAGTACTGACAAGGGCCGCTGGTGTCCGCAAGCTGGACAAAACTATCCTTGTGCCGGGCTTTTTCCAGGAATCCCAGAACTTTGCTGCTCTGTTTCTGCCCCTGCTGTAGCCGCAGTGGTCCCTCTCCCCTCTCCCTGTCCACTGGCACCAGCCATCTCCGTGCCCTTGCCTCCCACACCGGCTGTGCCGGCACCGGGGTGGCCGGAGAAGAGGCCCCACACGGCTCGGCAGTGAGCTGTCCCCTCCTCCCAGACAGGCTCGGGGTCACCAGCATCAATTTTGGGGCTCAGCCCTAGAAAAGGAGGTTCCTGAAGACCATCACCCACCGTGCCCCCCCAGCCACTCCAGGCATGCGGATGCCACGATGCTCCCCGCATTCCCCTCTCAAACACCTGGAGCAGCTCCGGTGCAGCCCATGCTGGAGTGCCGCGCCCTTGTGCCTGGGTGCCACCATCCCCTCCATCCCACCCTGTTGGGGTGGGGGCTCACCTGCTGGCACAGCCGGGATGCCACTGGCACCCGGCTCCCCCGCCTGGGTTTTCTGCCAGTGGGGATGGAGGATTACTCAGCCCCCTCAGCTTTGGTGATTCAGCCAGCCTCCGGCCCGGAAACCTGCGCTCCGGCCCGGAGCAGGAAACCCAGCGGCTATGGAGAGGCCAAGCCGGCCCTGGCTACGGCAGCGGTGCTCGGGCACACCACAATCCTGGCCCTGGCACCCACCAGCACCCACAGCCATGGGTGGGCTCAGCCCACGGGAGACCTTCTTCTGTAAAGCTATATATATAGGTAAAACAATATATATGTGTGCTTTTAAATATATATATAAATCAATTTATATATTGCTCCACACAAAACAGCAACATATATGCCAAAAAGCAATATATATATTTTTCTAATGCATATATTTAAAAAAAAAAATAATATATATATACATACAAGCCTGCCATCTCTCCGGGGCAAAGCCTAAGCACTCATCTCAGAGCAGAGGGCAGCTGCCTGCACCTGGGACATCACCAGCGGGGACATCGGGGTGACCCATCCTAGGGTCTGGGCGCTGGGCTCCTTCCTCCCATCCCATCCCAAGCCCGGCTGCCAGCTCTGGGGGGTTGGATGTGGGCTCCTCCTGGATCCAACAGCACCAAGCTCTTCCCTGCTCCCCCACAACCACGACACCTCCTGGTCCGTGGCCAGAAACAACACCAGGGCCCCACTACTGTCCCCACCAAAGGGAGGACCCAATCCCCTCCCATCACCCTGGGCTGGGGCAGGAGGAAAGAAAAAACCAAAACCCCAAGACAGGACAAAGTGCAGCAAACCCGGCCACTCGCACGCGAGCTCAGGGCAGCACCGGGACAACGCAGCCTCCGAAAGTCGCAGCTGGTCCCTCCCTTCCTCTATTTTTATGCAAGCACCGAAAAAAAAAAAAATACAAGCTGCCGAGCCCTGCCCCGGCTGCCCTCGCCCCGGCTACCAGCTCGCCCAGGCAGGATCTTGTACAGGCAGCTGCCTGCGTGACTTACCCCGCTGCGACCCAGCCCGGGTGGGGTGCGAGGGGAGCATCCTCGCCCCGGGGTTTGCACCTCCACCACTGAAAACCGCCAGGGATCGACAGGATCAACCCACCTGCGCCTTCCCCCACCCCGGGTGCCTTTGCAGGCTCCTAATCCCCCAAAGGCAGATAAGGAATTAGGGGCTTTGAAGGTGGGCAACCACTTGCCTGCCACTGCTCCAGCATCCCCCCGGAGCATCCCAGCTCCCGCAGGCAGGACCCAGCTTCCACTGCTGCCCAGCAGAAACAGCCGGCGACTCCAGCGGTTTGAGCCCTGGTGATGCCAAGGAGTCAACGGCGGCACTGGGAGCTGCCGGCAACACCCCTGCACGGGGTGGATGCTCCAGGGCTGTGGACCTTCAGGTGCTGGTGGCAGCTCCCAGCCTCTCCCAGCACCAAAATCTTGGGAGGTTGTTGATTTCCAGCAGCAGGGAGGGGGAGAATGCTTCACTGGGAGGGGGATTGCTTCATTAGGGTCTTCTCTCCATCAGAGACCAGAGCTTCAAACCATCCGGCACGCAACTTATTTGCCGGAGCTGGCAAATGGCAGAGGAAAACCTCCAGGTGCTGCAGGCAGGAGTGGTGCTGTGCCCACACCTGCGGTGCTGGGTGCCATCGCAATGGTCCTGCCTGCCCCTGCCGCACCGACGGCACGCATCCATCCCTCTCCAGCACACCCACCACCGCAGAGGAAAGGCAGAACCAGGCTCACGGCCACACACAGGGCAAGGCACCAAGCTGAGGCAGCTTCACCGGTCAGACCCAAGCCCTGCGCGGTGCTGGTGGCCGGCAAGGTCCTGCGCTCCCACTGCCACCGCCGCACATCAAGACGGATGCTCTCTGCTCACACCGCGTCCTGCCTGGCTGCACTGGCAGCTCCAAGTCGCGGCTGCAGTACGGCACGAGTCAGTGGCATAAACCACACAGTGCCTGGAAGAGGCATCTCCTCTTCGTGCTGCGGGCTGATTCGGCACAAAGAGTGAAACCATTTTACTCCCTAATTTTTCCTCCTGAATTTTCCTCCGACCATGGGAAAAGAATAAGCCACAGGAAGGACGGGCAGCAGGGATGCCAGGAGCATTCCGCCAGCACCGTGTCCCCACCTCGAGTGATTCTTGTGGAGGGGAGGATGCCAAGAGCAGCAGCCGCCAAGGGGGGGGACAAAACCAGTCCCACCTCCCCAGCCGCTCCCTCCCTCCTCCGGAGGATTTTCCAGCTGCAGCTGGGCTCAGAAGTGAGCGGTAGTGACCGAAGGCTCTGGTGCTATTTACACCTGAACAGCTGCGAGGGGAAAAAATAAACATTAAAAAAAAAAAATAAAAAAAAGGAGCTGTTTTGCTCTATTTTCGGCTTTAGAAACCAGCTGAGATCAGAAATGCCCTCATAAATGCTGGCCCCAGCAGAAGGGAGTGCGGACATCCTCCTCCTCCTCCTCCTGCTGCCTCTGCTTCAGCACAGAGCGGGACATGGGGAAAGGGGTGCCGGCCATCCAGCCCACGCCGTGATCCTCGCCACCCAGTGAGCCCCCGCCACCCCTTGGTGATGCTCAGCGCCAGCCGGGCTCCCCCAACCCGTGTACCCAGTGCCGACGGTGCCAGGGTGATGCTGCCCATCCCGGTCAGTCCTTGGAGCCTCCCGGAGCCCTGCGGAAGGGAGGTGCCAACCCCCCCAGCCAGCTGCATCCCCCGGCACTGTTATTTCATGCCGGGCAGCGGTCCGAGAGGAGCCAAGCCGGCAGCAAGGCCCGGTGCAGGCAAAGAGGGGGAACCACGTGTTTCCCCCCCAGCCTGCAAAACCTGTGGGGTTTCACTCCGCCGGCACCTTCCCCTCCCCGGAAACAAGCGGGGCGGCGAGCTTGCACAACCAGCGAGCCCCCTGCGGCGGCGCAGACCCCTGCCCAGCACCCCCCCAGGACAGGGCTTGCCACTGGCACGGCTGACACCAAGGCAAAAATAAAATAAAAATAAAAACAAAAAAACCCAAAGCTCTCTGTTAAACGAGTGGTTCAAGGCGTTAACTACGTATTTCTCAAGGCAGGCAGGGGTTGAGCAAATAAAGGGCTGCCGGATTTCGGCGTGACTTCCTGCTGCCGGCGGCTTCCTCTGCCGACAGCGACGAGCCGAAAGACATTTTCTGCCGGCGCTCCCCAACCAGCAGCCGGGGATTTTGCCGCCTGTCCCAGGTCCTGCCACCCCATGGTGCCATGGGAGCCCCGCGCGCTCCTGCATCCCACCCGGAGTGAGGCACTCCCTGGGAATTTCGGAAAGGGAATAAAAACCCCAACTGGCAGTTATTTAAAAATAAATAAATAAATAAATAAATTAAAATAAATAAGCGGCTGCCTCGCCCGCAGGCACAGGGCAGGTCTGTGAACGCCCACGGGAGCATCGCCGGCCGCTTTGAAGAGCGCGAGCGGCCCGTTATCGGTATGAAAATCGGGTATCCGTGGGGTAGCCACTGCAGGCAGCACGTGGGGCAGAGCCGGCTGCCCGAGCCCCCCACTCCCCCTCAGCGAGGGGAGGGTGAAGGCGGGATGGAGGTGCTCAGGCCCACCCCGGTGCCCCGGCGGGGCGAGGTGTGGGGCACTGGGTGCCCATCGGCCCCGTTACCTCCACCCCAGCTGGCCTGGGGCCGTGGTGGGGGGAGCCCACGGAGGGGCCCCCAGAGGTCCTGGGCAGGCAGGACGGGGTGCCCAGGCTTGCAGGGCCTTTGCTGGGGGGGGTCCAGCCAGGAGGAGGGTGGGGATGCCCCCCCCTTGCACCCCCAAAGGACGGACACCGACAGGGTTGGGGGGACGGTGCCACAGTGGGGTGGGGGCCAGCACCCCACTTCTGGGGGGAGCCCCCCAGCCTGGGCTGGGGCTGGCACCCTGCTCCTGGGGGGCACCCAAGGCTTGCTGTAGGGCCAGCGCCCCACTCTGGGGGGGATCCCCCAAAGCCTAGAGTGGGGCTGGCACCCCACTCCAGGAGGGATCCCCAATGCCGGGGTATGGCCAGCACTCACTCCAGAGGGGATCCCCGAGGCCTGCTGCAGGACCAGCATCCCACTCCTGGGGGGGATCCCTGGGGCCTGGGATGGGGTTGACACCCCACTCCCGGGGGGGATGCCCAAAGCCTGAGGTGGGCCCAGCACCCCACTCCTGATGGGGATCCCCAAGGCCTAGGGTGGGGCCAGCACCCCACTCCTAGGGGGGAACCCGGAAGCCTGGGGCGGGGCAGGCACCCCACTCCTGGGGGATCCCTGGGGCCCGAGGTGGGGCCGACACGCCACTGGGCGGGGGGGGACGGACGGACCCCCAAACCTGAGCTGGGCCCAGCATCCCATTCCTGGGGGATCCCCGGGGCGGGGCCGGCACCCCCGCGGGCCGATACCCAGGGTCGCTCCGGTGCGGGGGCGGCGGTGCCG
>VYXH01010177.1:51869-64134 GCA_013397275.1 Burhinus bistriatus
TCCCAGCACAGTGAGAAGGGGAAACTGAGGAACAGGGGGGTCAGTCAAAGCCCCGCACCAGGCAGGGGCAGGGGCTGGCATGCTGCCCACGACACCCAGTGCCCGGCGGGGGATGGGAGTGGGGTGCTGCCACACACCGATCATGCCAAAGATGCCGAGGATGGAGGGGGCGAAGATGACCAAGAGGTTGATGAAGGTCAGCAGGACCACAGCGATGGTGATGTGGCGGATCCAGCTGAAGTCCTTCCCTTGGAACAGCATCTGCTGGATGGCCCGCCGCACCTGGGGACAGGGACAGGGACTGGGTGTCACACTCCATCCTTGGACCCAGGGCCCATCTCATCCCTTGTCCCTGCAGTCCTTACAGTCCCCATTGTCCCTTCCCAGCCCTGTCCCCACAGCCCTGCCAGTCCCCGNGTGGGGAGCCACTGGGTGAGCCCCAGCACCTCTGCCTCCCCAGTGCCGGCGTGCCGGCAGGGTCCCCAGTTCCCTGCCCAAGGGCTCACCGTAGAATGTGAGGTAGCCGAAGAGAGCAGCCAAGAAGTAC
This sequence comes from Burhinus bistriatus, assembly GCA_013397275.1. Taxonomy (NCBI): domain Eukaryota; kingdom Metazoa; phylum Chordata; class Aves; order Charadriiformes; family Burhinidae; genus Burhinus; species Burhinus bistriatus. Next base: position 52,417 of record VYXH01010177.1, read on the forward strand.
ATGAGGTACATGACCATGATGGAGATGTTGGAGATGCACTGCATCTTCTTCTTGGAGGGGCTGTGGGAGATGGTGGGCTCATCATGGTCCCCACCGCCCAGCCCACCCCATGGTACCCACTGGCACTGAGCACCCACCCCGCAAGGAGGGGTGATGCCGGAGTCCCCTGGGGTCCACAGGGGCTGTGCAGAGAGGGGCTGCGTTCCCCTTTCTGGGCTGTGTGGTGGGTCAGATCACGCACCACCACCTACCCACCCTTGGTCATAACACCCACCTTCCAGGGGTTATTTCACCCACCACCCATCCCAAGTTGTATCACCCACCTCTCAGGCATGATATCACCCACCACCAACCAGCCATCCACCACCAACCAGCCACCCAACCACCCTGGGTTATATCACCAGTCTCCTGAGAGTGATAACACCCACCACCCACCCACCCCAGGTTGTATCACCCACCTCCTGGGACTGATATCACCCATCCCAGGTCTTATCACCCACCTCCCCGCGATGCCCCAGAGCAGGTTCCACACCCGGATGGCACTGCGTTTTGGTTGGCGCTGGACAAAGCCCACCCCTCCCCATGTGTCCCCCCACCCAGGACTCACTTCTTCAGCTCGGTGTAGATGGGCAGGACCTCGGGGTGGCAGACGAAGGCGAAGGCCATGATGGGGATGGTGTACGCTGTCTGTGGGAGAGGAGGGGCTGAGTGCTGGGGGCCAAGCCGGTGGGTGCTGCCAGCACCAGGACCACCCACCTTCATGGGGTACACGGGGTGGGAGCTCACCCAGAGCCCCAGATACATCCCAGGTCCCTACCTGGGAGTTCAGGGTGAAGAAGCTGGGGGTGCAGGTGTCCTGGTCAGGTGCCTGGAGGACGGTGTAGCCGTTCTGGTAGTCGCTGGTGCTGATGGTGGTGGCATTGAGGCTACCTGTGAGGTTCCCCTCCTGCTCGGGGAGCGGGCAGGGGATCTGGAACTTCTTATAGATGACCTGGGCAGTGGGAACATGGGGATGGTCAGTGTCCAGCACCACCACCCCCCAGCACTGGCTACCAAAGCCAGTACTGCACCCAGTGGGTGGGTGCCCCTGCAGGGACCCCTCTATGGGGCACCCTTTGCCAGTGGTGCCCCACGGTGATGTTGGCCCCCCAGGCTGCCCCTGCAAGGGTGGGCAGCGGGGCAGAGCAGGGCAGTGGCACGTGGAGGGGCCGCACGCATGGTTCCCCCCTCCCCAGCACGCTCTTTCTTCCCCTTTCCCCAGTGCTTGGCTCCTTCAGACAAAAATAACCCAGCAGTGTGACAGCACCACCACGGAGTCTCCGCAGCCTGGAGCGCCCACTGTCCCCGTTGTTCCTGCTGTCAGCACAGCACACAGTCCGGTCACACGCAGGCAGAGCCATGCACCCTGGCAGAAGGGATGCTCGGCATCCCGGGCTGCCAACATGTGCCGGCAGGTGCTCACCGAGACGAGGAAGAAGCCCATACAGCTGAGGGAGAAGCCGCTGGCGTAGCCGAGGTAGCCTGGGGAGGAAGAAGAGTGGCCAGTGGGCACGGGTAGGACTCCCATGCTGGCTGGGTGCCCCCTCCTTGCCCGCCACCCCCCGGCTGGCACCATCACCCTGCGGGAGCCCCAGGGTGCTGGACCCCGGTGCGGCACACAGCATCCCCCTGACTTACCCAGCTGCTTCATGAGGGCCAGGGGCAGGATAATGGTGACGGAAACCAGGATCACCAGGTAGTTCCCGTTCATGTACCAGTCCCTGGAAGCAGAAGGCCTGCTCACCACCCTGCTCTGCAGGGGTGCAGGAGGCACAGGCAGCCATCGGGGGACTGTCTGCCGTCTATGGGCACCCCAGAGCTGGCAGGTACCAGGGACCCTGGAGCTGGCATTCCGGGACCCCTAAGATGGCATCCCCAGGGATGCCGGCATCCCCCCGAGGCTGGCATCCCTGCTGTGCTAGCATCCTTGGGGACCCCTAAGGTGGCATCCCTGGGGACCCCTGAGGCCAGCATCCCTGGGGACCCTTGAGCTGGTGTCCTGCCTACCCCCATAGTGGCACACCCCCAAGGGCTAGAGCTGCTGTGGGCAGGCTGAGAACTGCTATTCTCAGCACACGTTTGACCATGGGCAGCCCAGGGTACCGCCATCTGCGACAGGGCTCAGCCAGGTCCTCAGCGGCCCAGGCAGAGAGAGCTGCCCCCGGCCACCCATGGGGCAGGACCCCTGCCCAGCCCTGGTCCCACGTGCAGTCGAGCACCCCAGAGCAGCCGGAGTCAAGCCTGGCTGGGAGTCCTGGACTGGTGGAGGTCCCAGTGGCAGCCCTGCCCAGCATCTGCCCGGCTCTCACCCCCTGTGCTGCCAGGTGGGGATGTGGGCATGGCGTGGGGGGGACCCATTCCCAATCAGAGCTAGCACCACCCCGCTGCTGCCCCGGGCTCTGCTGAAGTAGGAAAGCCTGATCCCAAGGGGATGTGAGGAGCAGGGATTGGAAGTTCATCCCGGTTTAATCCCACCCAGGGGCTTATTCAGCACTGACAGCTATCAAAAATAGTAGTGGCTTAATGGCACTAAATCCCTGCCACGGGCTGCACAGCTGGAGACGAAGCCCCGGCGCCTGCCCGGGGAAGGCACACAGGCAGCGCAGGCAGGAGGCACTCACGTGGTCTTCTCCTCCAGGTTGAGGAAGGTCTGGATGACGAGAGGCACTTCGGATTTGACAATGTACAGGTAGCTGGACATGGCTGTGGGGCAGAGCGAGGTTGTGCTGCGCCAGCGTGCTCTGGTCCCGTCCCCCGCCCTCAGCACCCCCAGGTTCCTCCCCAGTCCCGTCCTCACCTCCAATGTTCTGCAGTGTGATGGCAATGGCCGCAGCCAGCTTCCCTGGCGTGCCAAAAGCTCGGTAGCCCAGCTGCTCGTAGGCACGGATGCCTGCAGGACAGGGAGTGGTGGCAGGGTGAGGGTCGGGAGGAGACTCCCCTGCACGGCCCCACTGGGGACCCAGCACTCACCCACGATGCCGGAGGACTTGAGCAGCAGGTGGATGGAGTAGCTGGAGAGCAGGGCCACCGCCGTCAGGAGGAAGCTACGGGAGAACAGCACCGTCACCCGAATGTCACAGCACCAGCCTCGCACACAGCCACGGGGCAGACCCCGTGCGGGCAGGATCTGCCTGCAGGCAGCCATCCTGGCAGACCACCCAGCCCCTCGCCTCAGCACTCGCTGGGTGCTCACGGGGTGGATGGGCCACAGGGTGAGGGCACCCCACAGGTGGGGGGCTGCCACTGCCCTGTGGGTCTGTGTCCCCACACCCGAGGGAAGCCAGAACCTTTGGGCCGTGGGGAAATCTGGTCTTGCATTAAGAAAGCCAAGCCTTCATCCTCCTCCTCCTCAGTGGGGCACATTGCCCAGCAGGGATAGACAGGCTCATGCCAAGGACGGGCATTGCTCAGGCAGCAGGACACCGGTCCCTGTGTCGCCCTGAGCTGGGGACCCCTTTCTCACCTGCATCTCTGTCACCCACCAATCCCCTTGGAAGAGCCACCCCAACCCAGACCCCCCCACCCAAGCCCCTGCGGGCAGGCAGGACTCACAGAAAGAGGATGATGCCAGTGTTGGCCATGGCGTAGGCCAGCCCCAGGATGCCGCTGCCCATGATGGCGTTGCTCAGGTTGAAAACGGACATCCCAAAAGACGTCTTCCCTTCAAACTGCGCACATGAGACATGATGGGGAGGGGATGCACCGGTCACACCGGGAGCTGCCCGTGTCCTGCCACCACCGCAGTGCCATGCTGATACTCACATCAGTGAAGTGCGTCTGCTTCTTCTCGGCGCCATGGGGCAGGAACTCCTCCATCTCTGCCGTGCCAGACTGGTTCTCCTCAAACCTGGCCACCGGAGGAAGAGCCTTGAGGCTGAAGCAGAGCTGGGGGCCACCATGCCCACCCCATGCCCAGGCAGCACCGCCTGGCATCGCAAGGGCAGGGAGCAGCCAGGAGGACCCCTCAAGCCCCTGGTACCCCCACTTGTCCTGGGGTCCCTACCTGTCACCTGCCAGTGAAGGGACAGCAGAGGCAGTGAGCGCAGCCGCGTGCTTCCCATTGGGCACCAGCTCCACCATCTCGGCCTGGAGGGGCACGTCCGTGGTGTCCATGGCGGGGAGGTGGCTGGGCTCGCTGCAGGCTCTCCTCAGGCTCTGCAAGAGGGGGGCAACAGGGGTCTGGCTCTAGGTGGGAGCACTGGAGGGGCTGGTCCTGCAAGTTCTGCATCCACCAGGGATGCTGGAGTCGGGCTCAGCACCAGCACTGGCGGCACTGCAGGGACAGGTACCAGGGGACGATGGGGATGCACCACCATGGCTGCACTTCTCCCTTCTGCCTGCTCAGCACACAACGCTCCATGGAGCTCGCCCCAGCTCTGACAGCCCCACAAGCGTCCCCAGCTGTGACCGTCCCCTCGCCCAGCCAGCTGTCCTGCAGCCCACTGCCATGGGACCCCTCCTCTCCCCTTCCTGCAGCATGGCGCCAGCCCCAGAGCTTCTGTCCGCAATGCCTGCCCACCTCCACTCCCCTGCCCGCAGCTCTCAGCTCCGTGCCTCAGTTTCCCATCCCGGAGACAGGCATCGACAGACGAACGGAGGCATTTGGGAGGGCAGCTGGGGACGGGGCAGAGAGCTCGGGGACCCCTCAGCCACCACCGTTACGTAAAGCCCACGGCACTGCCTGGCACGAGGGGCTCGCCCGCCTCCCGCCGCCCGGGCCGGTGCTGCCGGGGTGCCAAGGCAGGGGGCTTGGGGGCACGTCAGGGCCAGACAAACGGAGCAGGAAAGAGCGCGGGACAGGGAGACAGCTCCTTGGCAGGGGAAGGCGGCTGGGCTGCCGAGCGCGGGATGCCTTGGCACGCCACACAAAGCTGCCTCTGTGCGAACCCCAGCCCTCCCCGCCCCGCTGGGAAACGGTACAGGGTGGCTTTCTGGGGCAGGCTGGCAGCCGGGGCAGGGTCCCCCACCAACCCCCAAAGCCCCAGGGGGCTGGGGTCCTGTCCACCCGGCCAGGGGGGGCTCTACATTAGGGCCACATCTGGCCAAGGGACAATGCCACCCGGCATGAGGCAAGGGCTGGCCAGGCGGCATGGTCGCTGACCCCGGACGGATGCTGCTGCCCCATCACCCTGATGTCTGGGATCCCCATGGGGTGAGCAGGGGACATACCCGTCTTTGTGCTCCCAGGGGATCGGTGGCCCTGGGGACAAGGCAAGTCTTCCCGTGGCACTGCTGGGGCAGGGAGACGCCAGGGACAGCAGCCCCCCTGGCACGCAGGGGAAGGATGCCACAGCAGGGTGTAGGTGCCAGCAGCTCCGGGCTCCTGAGCCACTGCCCTGCCTGTCCCTGCCCATCCAGGCCACCAAGGAGACCTGGTAGGGTCATCCCAGGCCACGCGCCAGCTGCCAGCACTGCCAGGGGGGCCAAGCACCTAAGGCTTGCCCGGAGTGGGGGCCACATGGATAGGCCACCCTGCCTGCGGCACCCAGCTGGGTGGGGAAACTGAGGCAGGGCGCAGGCCAGCAGGGACCAGAGCAGGGAGGCTCAGCCGTGCGGGGGAAGAGAGGGAAGCGCAGGGCGGGCGCTGGGTGATGATTTATCCCCTCCGTGAGGCCTCCGCTTGGGCCGGATCCAGGCACGAACAAGGCTGCCAGCACGTCCAAACGCCACCGTTAACTCTGCGCCTCCCCGCCGACATGGGCAGGCATCACTACACCCACCGCTCCTGGTGCCAGGCTCAAGGGGGGCCGCCAGATCCCCAGTGCTCCATCACCTCCCTGAACCCCTCCAGCGCTGCCGGGCTGCCCACGGGCAGGGCTCCGCTGCATCCCACCGGCAGCGGGCAGCAGCTGCCCCGCTCCCCCTGCCCGCTCCCCCGCGGGTGCCGGGGAGGCTGGGCGCTCTCCTCTGCAGCCCCTTTCTTCTCCCAGGTTATAATTACACCTCGCCGGGCGGCTCAGGAAATACCAGCTTCTTCCCCCAAGCGCCTCTCGGAATAGCAAGCGGCACAGCCGGGCTCATTTTGCATGCACCAGGCTTAGCACCGCCACCCAGACGCTTCCTCCCGCCAGGCAACACTGGCACAGCCCTGGCACAGCCCTGGCATAGCCCCGGCACCGCTTGCTGCCACCTCCCCGGCCGGCCCCGGCCTTTGCCCCTCGGCCAGGGTCTCCCAGCAGTGGTGACCGGGGAAGGGGGAAGAGATGAAAGGGGAGGGAATGGGAGACGCTTCGATCGGGCAGAGCGTGCCCTGCCTGCTGCTGTTTGCCTTGTGATAAGGCTGGGCAGAACAGCAAATACATGGAGCGGCGGATGGCCCCGGGGAGGGGTGGCGTGGGTCCCCCCAGGACCAGGGGGTGGCAGGTTCACCCCTGTCCCTGTGTGCCCACCTCAGTTGGGGACCCTCCACTCCGGGCGAAGAGCATCTCCCAGGGGATTTCTTCCCGCGGCATGCCAGCCCCAAGAGCCCCAGCCCACCGGAGGGCTGTTGTGCCACCGCACGGATGGGGTGCTGCCGTCCTCGTTGCTGCATTGGGCGGCCCATGTGCCGCGCGGCATCATCCCTCTCCTGACTGCCGGCACCACCACCCACTCGCCCACCCTGATGGCATGGGCACAGCCGCGTGCATGGGCACAGAACCCCCCCACTGTGGCACCCAGGGCCATGTCCCTCGGGGTGCTGAGCCAGCTGCGCTGATTTCCCGGCGTGCGCCTCTCTGCTGCCTGCCGGCTCCGGGTGACAAGGACAGTGACAACACTGCTGCATCTAGACCTCCAGCCTCTCCCTACCCAGCCCCGGCTCTCCCGGGGGCTGCTCCCGCTGTCCCACCGCTCAGTGACACCAGGAACGTCGTCCACCCCACTAACCCTTCGGCAGGGCCAGGCAGCCCGAGCCGGGCCCCGGTGCCGTCCCGCAGCCCCCCCGCGGGGAAGGCCGAGCCGTATGCGTGGGGCGGCACGTACCCTCCCCGCCGGCCACGTCTGCGCGCCGGGGTAGGCTACGTTTGGCCTCGCACGCTGCGTCCCAGCCAGCACAGATGTCTGCCCCCCTGCCTCGCTGGGATGGGGACACGTGTGTGGGGCGGCAGGGCTCCCAGATCCCTTCCCTGCCCTGGCAGGCAGGTGGCAGGCAGCCCTGGGCTCACCCCAGCCCCCTGCCAGCCTTCCCCGGGGGGCTGGGACACCATGATGGGGGATCTGGTCCTGGAAGGGGCTGCAGCCCTCTGCCCCACACCTCGCTTCTACACAGACTTTATTTAAAAGGTGGAAAATCCCAGCTGGGAGCAAGGCACAGCCAGGAGGAGGGGGAGGGAGGACAGGGGAGCTCTGTCGGCAATGCCAACGGGATGTGTCGGATGGGGCGCCCGTCACACCCAGCGGCGTGGCAAGGAGGACACGTATCACCCCGTGAAATCCTGGCACTTGCGCTACGCTGGTTCCCCCAGTCAAGCCTCGGCACGGCACGGTCCCTGCCAGAGCACGCCGTGCCGGTGGGAGTACAGCACATGTGGGGACCAGCAGGCACTGCCTGTGCCCTGCGGCACCAGCCCAGGGTGTGATGACCCACCATGTGCCCACAGCCCATGACACCCGTCCATGGGCACCCACTGCTCTCACCTGCGGGGGACAAAGGCGCTGGGTCTCCCTGGCAGCCGGTTGGTGGTTCCCCAGGCTGGGGACCCCCGCAGGGCAGAGACACCCCCCCCTCCCCTCCCCATCTCCTCTCCCTCTGCAGATGAATCCTGGCTAATCCGCCCCAGCTGGGGCCATGGGACTATTCCGGGTGGTAATCCGGCTTTAGCGCCAAGCCTGCCGCAGCTGCCGGCCTGCGTGCTCACAGCCAGGTACCCCACTGCCACGAGTGTGTACCGGGGGGCGGGCAGCAATGCCCCCCCAAGCACCCCTGCCTGCCCAGGTGGCTGTTCGGGTTTCAGCAGAGCTGGGCGCACAGAGGTCTCATGTTCCCTGGGGCTGCACTGGTGACGGAGCCCTCCCAGAGAGACGTGTGGGCAAGCGGGCAGGGACATCAGCCGTGTCCCCCACGCTGCCATCAGCCCCGGGGTTAGCCCCGGCACCACTGCTGGGCATGGGGTGACCCCCAGCCTGGGGTCCCTGGTCAGCCCCCGGAACTGCCGTGGACACAGAGGTGTGCTGGCAGAGCTGGGGCAACAGCCCAAATCTCGGGGGTCCCTGGGCATGACCTCCCCAGGGAGGCTGGCCTCAGCAGGGCAGGCACACACAACAAGGACCCCTCCGTACCTCCCCTTGCCCCTCCACAGAGACCTCCCCCCCCGAGGTGGCCCTGGGAGCCCGGGCGCTGGGAGCAGAGCCAGCCAGACCCTGCCAGAGCAGGGCCTGCCCTTCCCCCCCAAGCACACACAGACGTGGCTTTCCCTCTGACCTGCCTCCTAAAATTAGCACCCCAAACCTGTTTTTAAACCTATGGCATTTCTCTCCCCACCACCACCTCCCAGCGAAGCAAAGGCAGTGCCATTGTCCCGCCTCCCCTGGGGGCAGCGGGCACCTAGAAGGGCAAATCCAGCCACCCAGCGGCACGGCCCCACCACCTTTGGGGTGAGGGCTCTGGGGTGCACCCCCATCGCACGGGGACGCTGGCAGCAGTGGGGAGGGGTGACTGAAGCCAACCTGCCTAGTGCACAGCTGAAGAGCTCCCCTGGGTAGCCCCACTGTAGACTCTCCCCAAATAGACCTGCTGGAGAACCTCATGAGATAGCCCCACCAGACACCTTCACCGGTCAGCCCCACCAGAAACCCTCATGAGATATCCCCACTAGACAGCCGTGCCGATCAGCCCCACTCATGGTCCCAGCACAAGCTGGGCAGCATAGTCACTGCTCATGGGCTCATGTAGTGCCCGGGCAACCTAGGGTTTCAGCCCCAAATACTGCACCGTGGCTCAGCTTCAGGCCAGGCAATGTCCCCGCCGCTCTGGCCAGGGCACAATTAGCAGCAGCAAGAAGGAGCAAGTAGCTCTTAAAGCCGCTGTCCCAGCTAGCAGGGCTCTGGTGGCACCAACACCTGCCCCGGCAGCTCCAGGCCGTCCCTGCCGTGCCGTGCGGGGAGTGGTGTTCACCCAGGGTCTTTCCTCGAAGAGCACAAATGTCACCCGCGTCCTTGGGAAAAGCTCTGCTCAAGCCCAGGAATGTGCCTACAGGCCAAGCATGCCGACGGCTGGACTGGCTCGTGGCTACTGACCCCAGCACCATCCCACAGCAACGGACATGCTAGGGTCTGGGACACACTGGGGAGGGGAAAGGCACCGTGGGGAAGGGGGTGGCGGAGCCAAAAATCATGGGGGGGCCATGGGGACGGTTTTCCAGTGCCAGAGCCATGGCAGAGCTCAGCCATGGCAACCCCCTGCCAGCCACACACCCCAGGATAGGACCATGGGGGGAGCAAGGGGCTGTGGCACAGGTGCCAGTCACCACCACCATGCCAGGTCCTCCTGCATCCTAGCACCAGTACCGAGGCAAGCTGGGAAGAGCTGTGGGGAAACTGAGGACAGGCAAGGGGAGTCGTGCCCAGCACCAGGACACCGGCTGCCACTGACACAACCTGGCATGGAAGGAAGGGGTAGAGTCCGTGTGGGACAAGGTCAGGCAGCAGAGGTGGCTGGCAGCATGGGGACAGGGACGGGGTCAGGGTGAGCACAGCAGGAGTCCAGTGGCATCCAGCGTGGCTCCAAGGGAGGCCAGGTGAGATGGCAGCTTGAGCCCAAAGCATCTCAGCCTGCTCTAGGCTAGAATTTGGGTTTTGCTTTAAACTTCAAGTCAATGGACTGCCCATCAGGAGCTCTGGGCCACCCGGGGAGGATGGTGGCACAGATGGTGGCACTGTGGGGACTGATGGGCAGGTAATGCCTGAAAAAAAACGTTAGGTTTTCTATTGCACCTCTGGAGACACGTTTTGCCTTGGAAGCGAGGTGCTTTCCAGGAGCTCCCACTCGCTAAAATACACCTGGCCTTGGTGGGATGATACCAAGAGACCGATGGCAAAATATCCAAGCTGCCATTTGCTGCGGCAGCATCGAGGGCACCGGGAGGGACCTGCCTCAGCCACGGCCTCGTGTGCCCACCACCACCATGACACCCCCAGCACAGCACCCCGGCCCACTAGGAGCAACAACCTGCCCACTATCAGCCACCCCACCAGCCTGGTGTCTGCTCCCCAGCCTGGAAACAGCAGGACCACGCTGGCTGTCCCCCCACCAGCACGGGGGACCCAGCCAGCCCCGGACCTGCGTCAGCGGCCGGGGAGGCTCGCAGCGGCCGAGACCCATGCAGCAAGGGGGACTATGGGCACGGGGGGCCCATCCCATCCCTGACCCACCTCTGTTTTCTCAAGGGCTGCGTTTCCAAAGGAGCCCGTGGGATCCCACTCCTTCCCCCCGTCCCCACGCGCCAAGGAAAATAGGCTCTGACGGTGCCTGTTTGTTTGCCGTGGCTGCGGCTCCGGCGTGTGATTACAGCTGCAGCACGGCCGGGTGCTGCGGGGCCCTTTGCACCTCAGCCAGGCTCCCCCGCAGTGCCGGCAGCCCCCCATGTCGCCCCTGGGCCGGCCGGGATGTCCCTGCTGTCCCCCAGCATCCCTGGCCACTGGAGCCAGAGCATGTCAATGCTCAGTCCCCAGGGCACAGGACAGCATCCTGGGGCATGGAAGGCTTTCTCTGGGGTGTTCCCCATGAAGCCAGGGGGCAGATGCACACCGCCGGCCAGCAGCAGGGACCGGGCAGGTCTAACGGCTCAGCTTGGTCTGGATCCAAACGCCAGTGGAAAATTCCCCATCTCCTCTGTGGCAGCTCAGCAGAGCCGTGCCCTCCACAGCCAGCCGGGGCTCAGCCCCACAGCAGGGCTCTGCCTCCCCTGCGTCCCACCTGCTGGGGACTTGCCGGGTCCCCTGGCTCACCCGTGCCACCACAGAGCCAGCCCCTGCCACAGGGAGCCCAGGGCCACTAGCCACCTGCCATGCCTCAGTTTCCCCTTGGTGAAGGTTTCTCTCCGGAGGGACATTTGCAAGCCACCCCAGGCAGAGCAGACCGCCGTGCTGGCTGGCATGGGACGCGCGTGGCCGGTGGGAATACAATGTGCTGCCTGCCTTTCCGTGCCGCCATCCCGGCCAGCCAGGCTCTATAAATACCCCGTCCTGGGGAAGCACTACATGCATGGCCAAGCCGAGCTCCGGCAGCACGCGTGGCGGCCAGCATCGCTCTCCCCGGCCGTGCCCCCCACCGCGCACTGCTCCTCGCCCAGCACCCTGACACCCGATCCCGGCCGCGACCGTTTCCAGCCTTAAGAAACATATGTCGTTCCCACGGGCAATTAAAAATTAAAGCGGAAAAAAGGGAAAGAAAAGGGGGTTTGGGGGTTGGTGTTATTATTGTTATTAGGAAAGGGGGCGGCAATGCCAACCCCCCCCCCGGCACCGCGGGCAGGAGCTTTGCCTGGGCGTTAGGGTGGAAAGGCAGCGAGGCAGGGCTCTGCCTTCCCTCTGCCCTCGCAGGATTTGTTAACACCCGTGGGAGGGTTTCAGAAGCTGGAGAGAGAAGCGGCAGGAGAAAAGCAAAGCAAACAGCCCCGGGACGCTGCCACCTGCCAGAGCTGCCGGAGCTCGGAGCCTTCCCCCGGTACCGCCGGGGAGAGTTGCCCGGCTCCGGGAGGA
>VYXH01010179.1:13925-24499 GCA_013397275.1 Burhinus bistriatus
CCGCCTCGTCCCCCGCCGGGACCGAGGAGCCCGGACACGCTCCCCCCCCGCCCCGCCCCGGGCAGCCAACGGCCCCGGCGACCCCTCGGAGCGCTTCCCGGGCTCTCCCGACCTCCTCCAACCGGGAGCGACCGCGGGAGCCGCCATCGCCACATCGCCGGGCCGCGCCGCCGGCCGCCCGGAAGTGCCCGTAGGACGCCGCCATGACGTCCCACCCCGGAAGCGCTCGGCGGGGAACACTTCCGGTGCAGCCGTTCGTCCTTCCGGCGCACCCCGGAAACGGGGAGGAGCAGTTTAGTTCCGGGAAGGCCCGACCCGCTGGATTCTCCCAGCCGGGTCGTTCCCGGCCATCCCAGCCCGGACCGGGCAGGGGAACCCACCGGGCAGGGCCCCGGTGTCCCCCGGAGGCTCCCAGGGCCGCCTCGGTGTGATAAATGATTTCTTCCCAAACAGGATTCCGGGGAAAAGTTTTCCATTGATTAAGCGCGTAGAGGCAAGCAAACGGCGCTGGGTGCGCCGGGAGTCTCTGCTCCGCCAGGACGCACTTTGCCAGAAATTTATACGGTAAAGATACACATAGTCGTAGGATTAAACATACGTAGGCCTTAGCATAGGCAGGGTTGTTACAAATAGTCCCGGGTTTGGCGTAATTATTGGAATTCTTTTCCGCGAATTCATTTTCCTAAGTCTCCTCCTCTTGCCGCAGATGCGCTTCCATCCCGCGGTTGTGAGCCGGGGTCTCTTGGAGAGCGGCTCGTAGTCTTCTTGGCTGTGTGCTTTTCACCTTTCGGTCCGGAATGCTGCGCTGGCACGCCCGGGTTCAGCTGGGTGCTCGCTCCTCGCAGACGATGAAGTTCCTGCCAGCAGTTCCTGTCAGCTACACAACTGCCTCGCAACAGGACCCGGTTGGTCTCGTTGCCTACGCCAGCTTACAACAGAGCACTGTGGCCTCCGCAGTTTGACAGGCCGTCGCTCGTTAGAGGCGGTAAAGCAGACAGTCGCGCCTCCCAGGCTTCCCTGCGCTGAACACTACGCAGGTAGCGTCAAAACGGGTTTAAGCAGGAACTAGATACACACCATCCCGCTTCTGCTAGGCTTGCGGCTACACGAGGGAAGGACAGAATGGTTAAAGGTTACGTGCGCAGAGAGGGTCACGTTTCACTGTGCGGCCCTAGCATTGTTTCATATTGACACCAGTCAGGTGAACGCATTTCACGTTGGGATCACAGAACCGATTTGGTTGGAGGAGACCTTGGAGATCATCGGGAGCGGGGCCAGAGGAGGCCACCGAGATGCTGGAAGGGCTGGAGCCCCTCTGCTGGGAGAACAGGCTGAGGGAGTTGGGGGTGTTCAGCCTGGAGAAGAGAAGGCTCCGGGGAGGCCTTTGAGCCCCTTCCAGTCCCTNACTTGTGACCGGCCGCCAACTGGCTTTAATTCCGTTCACCACCACTCTTTGGGCTCGGCCACCCAGCCAGTTTTTTACCCGTTCAAGCCATGAGCAGCCACTTTCTCCGGGAGGATGCTGTGGGAAACGGGGTCAAAGGCTTTACTAAAGTCCAGGTAAACCTGTCCCTCGTCCACTAAGCGGGTCACCTTGTCACAGAAGGAGATCAGGTTAGTCAAGCAGGACCTGCCTTTCACGAACCTGTGCTGCCTGCGCCTGAGGGCCTGCCCTGACCCTCTCCCCAAGGCCTCGTCCCCACCGAGTGGTCGGGGCCCTGAGGCCACCGCCTCAGACACTGTCCTGGTTTGAGCAACACAGGATTCATTTCTCTTGCGGTAATTTTAGTTTTCAGTAAGGTCCCCTCTAATGCTTGGGAAAACTGCACTTTTAGAAGGCTCTAGTGTCTGAATTGGTGAAAATATTGACTTTACAGCCAGCCATGGTGTGTGGGTTTCAAGGTCTCAGTGTTTTGGAGCTCACCAGGTGCAGGGATGAGGAGGAGCAAGACTCGGGCACTTGACCCAAGCTGGCCAACAGGGTTATTCCATACCATGAACGACACGTTCAATAGAAATTAGAAAGTTTGCTGAGGAGTTCTCTCTCTCCCGTGATGGTGGGGATCCTGAGAACTTCTTGTCCCGATGCCGGAGCCCTGAGCCCTTCCCTTCCTCCCGAAGCCGTAGCGCTCGCAGTGTCCCACATCTGCTGTTCCCTGCTGGGAGTGCACGGCTTCCTACGGATAGAATAGGCTGAGGATAATCCTTGTGTATTTTATATTGGTGTTGGGATCAATACTGGTTCTTTAGTGTGATTAATGTTAATTATCTAGTCTTATTCTATTAAATCTGTTTATATTTCAACCCTCGGGTTTCCTTGTTTTTTTCTGATCCCCCTTCCTGTGTGGGGAGGGGTCATCGGGTGAGAGAATAATTGTCTAAACGTCGATAAATTGTTGTGGGTTCCACAAACCGTAACAGACACACACACACACACGCAGGGCTGTGCTGCAAATGGCTCTTTATTGCCTTCAAGGTGGGCCTGGCAGGGCCACGCGTCCCTCGGTGCCTTCAGTAGGTGCTGAAGACGGCCTGGATGTGCTCCCCGTCCTGTGGCTTGTAAGTGCCGACCCCTGTGGCAGAGGGACGGGCGTGAGGCTGGGGCACTGCAACCCCCTGCGCCCCCCCACCCCGGGCTGCCCACCTTCTTCGAGAGCATCCGTGCCGCTGAGGAACTGCCAGTAGGTCCTGTCCTCTGGGTTGGCGGCCAGCCCGTGGATGGAGACCACCATGGGGCCCCAGAACGTCTGCTCCGTTTGGAAGCTGCCGGCGAGGCGGGCAGGCTCGAGGATCGGTGGAGGGATGCCACCGGCCCCGCTCTGGCTCCCCGCCTGGTTCTCACCTAAAGACCTTGGGTTCCTTCTCCTCTGCTGCCTGCAGCACCTTGAGGAGCGTGGAGCCGGCTGGGACGTGCACCGAGATGGTGTTGTTGAAGTGCAGTCCCTGCAGCTTGTTGACGATGGAGTAGTGCACCAGGATGGGGGCTGGTGGGAGGGGAGAGGGGCAAGGTGGGCGCCCGGCACATTGCCATGGGGCAGGAGCGTCCTCCCCACGGGGTCTGGGGGGAACTCCGGGTGGGAGCAGCCATACCTCCATGAACCTCGGTTGTATCCGGCTTTGGGGACAGGGACGGCCGTAGCCCTGGGGACGTACCGCTGCTACGGGTGCAGTTCAGGTCCGCTGCTTCCAGGTAGGATCTGCCCACGAGGGCGGGCAGGACCTGGGCGATGGCCATGGGCTGGCGGTAGTCATGACTGTACACCACGGAGAAGGCCTGGGCGCAGTCCCACTCCCGCGGGGCGTAAAACATTTCCGTGGACTCCAGAGCCTGCAGACGAGGCGGGAGGTGGCATCAACAGCCCCGGTGAGCGGGTCCGGGTGGCCGCGGTGCTACAGCACCCCCCTCCGTACCTGCAGGGCCAGCCCCATGCTGTAGATGTTCCCTATCATGCCATCCCTCTTCTCCTGCTCATCGAGGAAGCCGTTGGTCACCACCGACAGCGCGTCCCAGAGCAGGTCCCGTAATTCTTGGAGGTCCGTCTGGTTGTAGGTGCACGCCAGCGCCAGTGCCGCCACGGCACGGGTGTCTACGAGATCCCGGCATCACCGCCAAGCCCGCCGGGAGTGGGGGTTTTGCGCGTGGAGGGGACATGGTGGGGCCGGAGGGGTCCCTTACCCACGGAGAGGTGGCTCGTGGGGCTCAGAACCTGCTTGGCCAGGACTATGGAAGCTTTTTCGTAGTGACTCGCCCGCGCCAGGCAGAGGCCCAGGGTGTCCAGGCTCACGCTGTACAGCGTGGTCTTTGGGACGCCGTTTGCTTCTGCAAAGCCAAGCGCGGCAAGCTGATGGCGAGCCCCTTCCCGGGCTTCCCGGTCCTTCCCTCCCATCCCGCCGTACCCAGGCTGGCCATCTCCTCCTTCGTTTTCTGCTGCAGGACGTGGATCAGGTTGACCGTTTGCCCCAGGGCCTGGACGTGGCGGGGGTCGTGGCAGGAGGACAGGAGGGCGAGCACGTAGAGAGCCACCTGTCCCGAGGTCATGTCTGCGGGGACGAGAGAGCAGCCGGAGCGCGCGGGGGGCCGGCACCCTGGTACCCCGGTCCCTGGCCGGCGCAGAGAGCATCGGCGGTGCCAAGCCCACGGTACCAGCTCTGCCAGGACCGGGTGCCGCGGTAGGGGTGCACCCGCCATCCCTCCCTACCTTTCTGGGCTCTCTTCACAGCCTCCTCCTTTATCTCCTGGAGCAGCCACTTGTGGGTGCCACTGTTGGTGGCCTCGGCCAGGTTCAGGGCCAGCAGGACGCTGGGGTTCGGCGGCTCATCCGTGTTGACAGAGTCCTCCAGGCGTTGCACCATCTCAGAGACCAGTTGGTCTGGGGCAACTGGATGGAGAGTGGTCGGGCACCTCGCTGGCACTCGCGGCAGGAGGTCACCGGGGACCCCACGTCCCCCCCCACGCAGCTCCTCACAGGGCTACCGGTCTCTCCGGTGCCTCCGCCGGAGGGCTGACACTCACCGCAGCTGTGGGCCGCCGTGCCACCCACCAGGGCCAGCAGGACCCCCATGCCGAAAGCCACGCCGAGCATCTTCTTGTCCTCGGGGGCAAGGGGGTCCAACTCAGGCTAGCAGAATCCCCGGGGGCGCTCGTGTCTCTGGGTGTCCTCTCTGCTTTTAGCTGCTCTTGGTGTCCTTCTCCGGTCACCTGCCCTCCCACAGTCCCCGTCCCCACCCCCGCCCCGGCACTGCCAAACACTGTCGGCTTATCTGTGTGCCCAAGGGTGTCAAATGGAGCCGGAGGGTCACGGCTGCGCGGTCAGTGATTTTCCATTTGAGGACCGTGACATGGCGAGGGACCAGTTGAATGTCCGTGAGTTCACGGGGCCGGATGGGATTCGCCTCAGGGCACTGAAGGAGCTGGTGGGTGTCCCAGTGGGACCTGAGGAGGTCCCCGCTGGCTGGAAGCTCGCCAGCCGTATCCAAACTTACGAGAATTCATGGGCAGGAAACTACCAGCCCTGTTAGTTTAACCTCAGCAGCAGGAAACATGATGGAGAAGGTTATCCCGGGTGCTGTTGACAAGCGTCTAAAGAACAATGCCATCACCGGGCACGGTCAGCAGGGGTTGCCAAAGGGAAAGTCCCGGCTACCTGATTTGATATCCGGCTGCGATAGAGTCACCCGCCTCGTGGATGACGGGAAGGCGGTGGACATTGTTTTTCTGGATTTTAGTACGGCTTTTGGATCCTGTCCCTCACAGCATCCTTCTGGACAAGGTGTCCAGCTGTGAGATGAGCAGGTACAGGGTGCGCTGGGCGGAGAACTGGCTGGACGGGGCTCAAAGGGATGTAGGGAATGGGGCTACGGCTGACTGGAGACCAGTCACCGCAGTTGAACCGACCCCTTAAGGAGTTTGCTGATGATAATAAACTGGGAGGTGCTGGTGACTCTCTCGAGGGACCAGAGCCCCGCAGAGGGATCTGGCTGGATGGGCGCTTTGGGCAGGAAATTGAACAAGAACAAATGCCAGTTTCTGCACCTGGGATGGAGTCCACCGGTGGGGACCTTCCTTACTGGTGTGGGTGACCACATAGGGGTCACGGTTACGCAGCAGCTCTGCCTCCGGCGCTGGGCTCTGGGCAGCAGGACGTGGGGGCTCGGGGGCAGCTGCGGGTCCACCAACCCGGGTCATCTTCTGCCCCAAGCTGCTCACCATGGGGTGCTGGTGGCTGCCCACCCCTGCGGGGCCTGTGGGCTACTGGGAGGTCAGGGGCTCCCAAGGGGTGCGGCCAGTGCCTGTCTCGGTGCCCCCATCGTCACCCTTTCCCCTGCGGGCTGTCCCAAGCCTGGTGGCAGCTGGGATGGGGAGGGCAGGCTGGGGGTGTCTGGGCGAGCCGTGTGTCCCCTTGTCCCAGCGCAGCCTGAGGGACATGGGGTCAGTGCCCCTCTGTGCCTCGGTTTCCCCAGAGGCTCTGCAGTGGGAAGGTGCCCCAAGGACGTGCTCGTCGCCCTGCGTGCGGGCACCAGCCCGCTTTTGGGGTGATGAAGGCAGCACGTGGCCAGAGATTGACCCTCCACCTTCTCCATCAACCCCCAGGCAGGGACAGGGACCGGGGCTGGGGGATGGATTGGGACCAGGGGAAGGAGCAAGGCTGGAAAAAAAAAAGGACAGGGACAGGGACTGGAGCCCTTGGTTTGCCCCCCAGGAGGAGGAGACCTCTGCGGAGATGGGCTCCAGGTGGGTGCGAGGGGCCGGGCGTGGGGCAGCAGGGACCACCCAGTCCTCCCATTGGGAGAGCTGCGGCCGCCGACCTTGGCCCAGGTGTAAAAGCCATCAGTGGGAGGGGGGCTGCCCTTCCTCCTCCTCCTCCTCCTCCTCCTCCATCCCGATGAAGGCTCTCGGGAGAAGGTGGTTTGTGCTCTTTCTTGCAGCTGCAGCCTGGGCGCGGGATGCCCTGGGTAAGGGGCACTTTGGGGGGAGTCCTGCTGGGTCTGGCTGCCCTTCCTGGGGAGGGGGAGCGGGCAGCGCCCCCCGGGCTGGGCTGCTGGGTGCCTCTGCCCTGGGCATGGCTCCTTGCTGCGGCGTGGTGGACACGGGGTGATGCCTGGCTGCCAGCGGAGGAGGACCACGGTCTCTTCTCCATCCCAGGCAGGGCAGGTCTGGAGGTCAGGCTGCCTCAAGCACCAGGCTGGGGGTTGAGAGGCTGGGTCCAGAGCAAGGGAAGCCTTGGGGGTGGCTCCTGCATCTCCTCCATCGCCCCGTGGGGACCCTTCAGGAGCACGACGGCCACATCGGTACCCTGGGGTGACAGCACAAACCCTCTAGGGCCACCTTCTTCCCTAAAGCTGTAAATGCTAAAACAGGGGAACCTGGGGGGACATCTGAGCTGGGGACTTGCCTGGCTCACCCCGCCACCCCCGGGAGCAGGCAGGCTGGGGGTCCCCGGCAAGATGGCCCAGCCCTCCCTTTCCTTGCCCTGCCATAGTCTCGGTGACATGTGGCCACGCGTGGCTTTCCGTGGCGGTGCCGGCTGGCCTCCTGGGGAGCCGTGTGGCTGATGGGGAGCTGACGTTGGGATCCGGCTGCGGGGTGACCGCCGCTGATGGGGACAGGTACCGGTTGGAGCACCCGCTCGTGGGCTGCGGGACCACTCTGGAGGTGAGGAGAAGCCAGGGGTGACCATGTGTCCCTGGTGGAGGCGCTGCGGCAGCGTGGTTCTCCTCGGGGTGGGGTGCAGGATGGGAGGGGAGACACCACGTCCCACAGGGGAGGGACAGCATCAGGGCTGTGACACGCCACGCAGGACATGCCGTGGCTGCTGAAGCCCCTGTGGTTGGGAAGAAAACCATGTGGGACGGGTGCGGTGGGTCCTCCATGACCACGCATCTCCCTGGGGTGCCCATGCCATTGTTGTCACCGCACCCACGTGTTGAGTGAGCTCTGGGGCTGGACCCCTGGGTTCTGCCGTCCCCCTGGTGTGGTCCCCATGGGGAGGGCCCCTGGTAGCACCCATGGGGACAACCACCCTTTGTGTGATGGCGGGAGCAGGGCCGCTACCGTGACCTTAAACCTGGCTCTCGCCACGTGCCGAGGAGTTTTCTGGGTGCTGGGCGTGCAACACCCCTGCCGGAGTGCTGGGGACAGGGAGGGGACACCCGCTCTGAGCCAGGTGACACCTCCAGCCCCGCGTCTCTTCGTTCCCCCAGCTCCTCCCGGACAGCATCCACTACAGCAACGTCCTCCACTACCGCCCCTCGGCTGGGGGGCCCGTGGCTCGTGCCAGACCCTTCTCCCTCCCGGTGGACTGTTACTACCCCAGGTAAGCGGCAGCCCCATGGAGCTGGGATCCGGCTGAGCCCCGTGTTCCTGCGCTTCCTGGCTGTGCTCCACGGTGGGACCCCTCCGTGCCGGATCCGCCAGCCCATGCTGGGCAGGAGGGATGCCCGCCCGTGGCGAGGGGGGAGGTGGCAGGCAGGAGGGCAGGGGTGCCCTGCCTGTCCCTGGGAGCCCGTCGCCCTGCTCGAGGATGCTCTGTGGCGCAGGACGGGCAGCGTTTCATCCGGGGCTGTCCAGCCCACCTGGGTCCCCTTCGGCTCCACCGTCGCTCACCGGAGACGCTTGCGCTTCGCCCTGGATGTGTATGACAGTGAGTGGGGGGGACCCCAGACCCCCTCGTCCCTCTGTGCAGGGGTGACCACCTCCCCCTCCCTTGCCTGGTCACGGCTCTGGGGCGATGCTCGGGGCAGCCACGGCCACGTGCCTTCCAGGTACCTGGTCCTCCCGCCGGCACCAGCCCACCTATTCCCTGGGGGAGCTGATCAACATCGAGGCGTCGGTGAGCACCAGCCCCGACCTGAGGGTCTTCGTGGACGAGTGCGTGGCCAGCCCGAGCGCGGCGGCTCGGCCGAAATACAAGGTCATCGCTGACAACGGGTGAGTGCCGGGGCTGGGCACAGGGTGGTGGCTGCTGTCCCGAATTGCCGTTCTCCCTCCTTACCGGGCCCCTGCGGATGGTGACAGAGCCGGGGTGGCAGTGCCCATCTCACCCCGTCTCCCATCCCGGCAGGTGCCTGCTGGATGGGCAGCTTGGTCGGTCCCGCTTCCTCCCCCAGCGTGGAGACCATTTCCTCCGCTTCCAGCTGGACACCTTCCTCTTCCCAAACGCCTCCGGCAGCCAGGTTTGTGCCAGCGGGGTTTGGGGGTGCAGGGTGACACCCACCCAGCCAGCAGTGCCGGGGAGGGGGTGGCTGGGGGTGATGGGTGGAGAGCCGTGGAGCAGCGCAGCTGGTGTGGCAGGAGGATGCTTGTCCCTGCAGATCCACCTCCGCTGTCACCTGAAGGCTGTGGCAGAAGGGGCTGGCAGCACCTCCGGCAAAGCCTGTTCCTACGACCGCGTGGCAGCCGCCTGGCACTCCTTGGATGGAGCCGACTGCTCGTGCTGCGGCTCTCCGGCCGGCTGCGGGGGCCGGCGGCGGCGCCGGCTGACCGGCAGTGGAGGTAAAAGGATCCCCTTGATGGGATCCACGAGCCCTACGGGGTGGGAGGGGGGATGCCTGCACCCAGCGGTGCCTGATGGGCTTCTCCTTGCAGGGCTCCTGGGGGAAGCCAGCATCCGCCTCGGTCCCCTGGGGCTGCTCTCGCCTCTTCCCAGTTCGTCCCCAGTCCCCATGGCGCCGGAGCCCAGCACAGCACCGCCTCGCCGCGCCTCGGTCCCCGTGGTACGGGGGGAGAAGAGAGACTCGGGTGAGTGCGAGCCGCCCCACGGTGCTGGGGGGTGGCTGGGGTGACCCTGCGGTCCCCTTCACCCCGTTGCTTTTCCCCGCAGGCCTGGCTCTCCCCGGCACCACGCTGGCCATGGTGGCCATGTGCTCCATCCTCGCCGCCGTGGGCATGGCTGGCTGCTACTGTTCGGTGCGGCGTCACCGGAGCGGGCAGCGGGTGGGGGACGCCGAGGCAGCCTCGGGGGAGCCCCGTGCTGTGGCCATGGCCCCCACCGCAGCCAGCAGTGCCCGGGCCACCCCTGGGAACCCCCCCGCTCCTGCGGACCCTGCCATGGCGTGAGCCACCTTGTTTTAGAAATAAACCCGCGGCAGAAAGGCTGTGCCACCTCAGTGTGCAGAGGGGGCTGTGGAGACCGCGCGCCCCCACGGGTGCTCCGGGTGGGGGCGGAGGGGGACGTGACGTGTCCCCAGCGCCTCTGGGACCCTTGAAGGGTACGCACTGACCTCGCTGGGGTGCTGCCAGACAGCCCCCGCTGCCCACCCCGGTGTGGGAAGGAGGGTTTGGGGTCCCTGGCGAGTGGCTCCAGACTCGGGGAGGGGGGGGCGCAGAGCGCTGGTACCCCCTCCGCCCCGGGCGGTGGGTGGAAAGCATCCGTCTCCGACACAGGGATGCCGGCACGGTGAGCCGCTCTGCACCGCAGCCTCCAGCCCCTTCCCCTGGCGATGCTCCGGCGGATGCCGGGAGCTGGGCCAGTTTGTGGAGAAGGGGGAGGAGAGCAGAGCTGCTGGGGGGGGTGGGTTGGGGTTCAGTGTCCCCCGTGGGAGCTCGTGGGCACCTCAGCTCCCGGCTCTGCCGGCCACGGGGCTGCGTGGCCTTAAGCTGCCGGGGGGAGATGGGTTGAAGGGGTCTCGCTGCTCTCCCCCTTCCCAAAGCTGCTCGGCCATGGTGGGGGGGTGGTCCCTGGGCTGGTGGGGGACACACACACGACACAGAGCTCTGAGGGACCTTGTGCCGCTTTCCTGCGCGGTGAGAGGCTGCGGGAAGGAAGCGAGCCGTGGCTGTCCTCGCCTGCCGGCGGGCTGTGCCACGGTCACCGCCGAGCCGCGCAGACCCTCGCCCTTTGCACAGCGCCAGGCGCAGGATGGCAGTGCATGGGGTGGTCTGCTGTGGGCCCCCATCATTCACGGGGCTTTAATTATTTACTGATTTGGGGTGTTTTGGGTTGGTTTGGGGTTTTTTTTATTTTTTTTTCTCTCCTCCTACCTGGAGTTCTTGGCTTCTGCTCTTGGCTGGACCCTGTGAAACCGTGGTCCAGCACCCTGGGGGTGAAGCCACCGCAGTGGAGAGCAACTGGGAG
>VYXH01010179.1:27503-39903 GCA_013397275.1 Burhinus bistriatus
CAACGAGGTAGGGCAGGGGGGAGGCGGTGTTGAAGGGCAAGTGGGGCAGAACCCCAGCCGGACCCCCAGCACCGTCCCCCCCTTCCCCTGCTCTCCCCCAGGCCATGCTGATCGTGCCCAGCGCCACCCGGGTGGACCTGGCAGTGCCACCGCCCAACCTGCCCCAGCCGCCCAGCTACACCGAGGTGATCTACCATCCCAAAGAACAGCCCAGCTAGAAGCGGAGCCGGGGCTGGGCCGGCTCCCAGGAGCAGCATCCGACCCCTGCCTGCATGACCGACCTCCCCCCCGCCACCACCGGTGCCTCCCCGCCCCGTCCCCGGGAAAGCATGTCACCCCCATCCCCGGGAAAACGTGTCACCCCCATCCCTGGGGAGCATCCCGGCACCTCCGCTTTGCTGCACCGGGTGCTGCTCCAGGCGTGGGGGGATGAAGGAGAGCCCAGAGCCCCCACAGGGCGGTGGGCACCGGGGGGGTCACCCCCAGCCCTGCGTGTGTCATCGTGTCCGTCCCCGCCGAAGCAGCAGCTCTTGGCTTTCTTTGCAGCTGGCCGCCCCCGAAGTCTAGCGAGGTGCTGGCCCCGAGGACGTCGGTGCGATGTCCTGCCTCCCACGTTCCCGAAACTGTCCCCAGTCGGCTCCCCGCGCCCAGGGCTACGGCATCCTCCTCCCGCCGCGCTGCAGGCTGGGACACGCTGGTACCCCCTGCCCGAAAGGCAACAAGCCCCCCCTAAATTTGTCCCCTCCCTGCCCATCTCCTGCCCCCGCGCTAGGTCTCAAAGAGGGGCTCTTCACCCGCTGGCTGCTTTGGAGAAGGGGCTTCTCCGGGGTGGGGTGTTCATCTTGGGGCTTCACGGGGTCTTTCTGCCCCTAAATACCCAGTTGGGCTGCTGGGCTTCATTCACGTCGGGGTTCAGGACCTTCTTGAGGTTCTGGTGGCCAGGTAGCCTATAGACACCTCGACGCATGCCAGGAGCCGCGCGCTGGTAGCCAGACCATCTACCTCGGCTCGTACCCCGTTGGCTTTATTTTATCTTTGAAATAAACGCTCCGGCCGGGCCTGCGTCTCCTTGTTTTTTGGGGGGATTTCTTAGCTTGGGAGCTGCTAAACCCCCTTGCAGAGCCGCTGTCCGTTAGCCAAGGGGTTCATCCCGTCCGGCTTCAGGGGTCTCCCGTGCCCGTCACCCTCATCTGGTCCCGCTGGAGATGGCGAGATGCCACGGTCCTCTGGTCCCTGTTCCCCCTCTAAGGAAATCTGCCCCCCCCCTAAATCCACCCCCCTCCCCGCTATATACGCAGCCGCACGGCTGGCTATATTTAGCGCTGCTGGAGCAGCTGGTCAGCCAGCGGCGACGACGGTGACGGCAGCAGCTCCCGGTTCTGACACCAGCCGAGGAGCTGCCCCCGGGGCTTGGGGCTGCTCCTTGGGGTGAGGCGGGGACACCGGTGGCACATGTTCCCTGTTCCCGCGAGGCTGCAAACGTGGCCGGGCGATGGATCCCGTGTGATGGGAACGGAGCCGAGGGAACCCGACGAGCACTCCCCAATCTCACCCGTGCCGCGGTCCCTCAAAAATCACTCATCTCGGGGGCAGGAATCGTAGACCAAAGGGCTCTCAGCCCCGTTTTAACCAGCGGAGAGGTTCCTCGGCTCCTGACGAGCTCGGTACCGACTCCCATCCTTAAGCACCTTGCAGCGCTGGGGATGCTGGAGAACCTAAGGAGGAGCGAGGGTGGGGACAAGCTTTAAGGAGCAGCCCGAGCTCATGGAAAGCTTGGGATGGAGGTCAGCAAGGAGCACCCGATGCTGATTTTCAGAGGGGGTGGGAACACCCTGGTGAGTTGTCGGTGCCCTAAGGGGGGCGGATTCCCCCCCTCAAACAGTTTGGGGACAGCGTCTGCCCCCAAACCTCACCTCCAGCCCCACAGCAGGGGCAGGGAGCGCCTGTTTGGACCATTCAAAAGGAGTTTTGGGTTGAGTTAAATGTTTCCTTTCTCATTTTAACAGCTCCCCCCCACCCCGCCCTGACAATGCTCACGCTGCGCAGCCAAAGCCTCATGGATTATTCACTCGCTGTCAGTTATTTCTGTTCCCGGCTCTGCAAAAATAATGAGCCGGTTCAGTAGGAAAAGCCCCAGAGATTGGGGGAGCGGGATGAACAGGCTGTCTCTGCTCACCCCACGTTCACAGCCCATTACAGCTCCGGTTCCCTCACCTGTGGCTCCAGACCTTCCCGTACCTCCTCTCCCACAGCAGCCGGGGAGGTTCTCCAGCCCTGGGTGGGGTGGGGGGCACCACGAAGCCCTATCGCCCCCTCAACCAGGCTGGCAGGTCCCTCTCTCTTTGCCCAGCATGGTGGTCCCCTCCTCGCTCATCCTCCACCAGCATCAGGCTCTTTTTTTCTTTTTTTCTTTTTTTTTCCCCGGAGCATCCCACCGCCACGTGCCGAGCTGCTGCCGGGTTGGGGCCAGCGTCTGGTCGCCGCTGCCAACTGGAAAACGCCCTTTCGCGAGAAATCCGGCATCGGCATGGCGATAACCCAGAGCCCCTCAATCTTCAAACCTAGATTGTCTTTCCCACGGGCTTTTCAAGGTTTTCTGCCCCTGCGTTGTGTTCCGGCGCAGCTTTCTCTGGCAATGCAGGAACAGGCGTTTTAAGGCTCTGCGGAAATGCGTTTCTTTTCTATATGTCGTCTTCTACGCGTTTGCAGCCCTGAAACGCTCCTGGGGAGGAGCGGATACCTCTCAGGGCTGGGGACAGCAGGTGGCAGGGACCAGAGAGGGTCCTGGAGACCCGGCGGGGTGATGGGGAGGGAGGACACACTTGGGGACACAGGGTGCTGGCGAGCTGGGAAGGTGGTGGCGATCAAAGGACATTAAAAAGGGTGGCAATGCAGGCAGGAGAGACGCTGGGGCAAAGGCCGTCAGCCGCTGTCCTGTGCCGGCGAGGATGTGGCTCACCGGGAGCCGGATACGCCAAGGGACGGCGCGGTGAGTGCCCCACGGCCGGGAAGAGACACCGTGCGCCCTGCTGCCACCTCTCCATTGTGATGGGGAGGGTGGTGGAAGGCTGGGGGGCTTGAGGGGTGGGGACTCCTGCGGGGACACCTCCATAGCTGGTGGCCTCTGGCAGCGTCTCCAGGCTGGGAGAGCCGGAGGGAGCCCCTGGTCCTGGCTTGTGCCGGGTTCACCGCTCCATGGTGTTGGAAGATGCTCCTGTGCTTCCTGGGGGTGGGCACGGGCTGAAGGACCACGGGGCTTCTCTGGGCGGCCCCCCTTAGAGGGAAAGGGTCCCTGGGGAGATGCAGGGGACAAGGGTGGGGTGGCAGAGGAAAGGGCAGCTCCACGTTGGGCAGTGATCTTGGGGGCACGTGAAATGCCAGTGATTTGGGGGAGAGGAGCTGCTGGTGGAGCGGGGCTGCTTTGCATCCCTGGGTAAAGGCTGAGGGCACCTGCACCCTGAACACCCGGTCTGGGTCCCACGTTTCGGAAGGACGCTGGAATCCTTGGAGGAGGGTCTGGGAAAGGGTGAGGAGGATGCTCTGGGGGATGAGCGGGTGAGGGGTCTTCAGGTTGGAGAAGATGGCTGGATAGGAGGGCTGGGAGTGTGTGTGGTGGGTCTCGGTCTTTGCAAGCCGGCGGTGGGCTGAGCCGGGCTGCGGGAGGGGTCTCCGCACCCCACACCGAGGGAAATGGGGAGATGTGGAGCTGAAACGGGGGGACACAATCTGCTGAGGGACACCGACGCATCGCTCCGGTGCTGCGCATGGGGACAAGGTGCAGCTGGACCAGCCACGTGTCTTCTCCCTTGCAGTGCTTGGGATGCTGCAGCAGTGCTGGGGACGGTACCCAGAGACCCTTTTGTCACCTTCTCCACCTACACCCCCGCTAGGAGATGCCAGAGCCATGTTGGGGGCTGCGGCTGCTGCAAGTCACCCCCCCGAAAAGGGATCTGGGTGTGCTGGAGGTCAGGGTGAGCGCCCGCATGCCTGTGTCCTCATCCCGGGGCTGCGGCCACTGCCAGGCTGCCTTGTCCCCTCTGGTCCCCGGGGCGTGCAGGTCCTCCTGGGCACCCTCCACCTTGCTGGGGGGTCCTTGTCTCCTCCATCAGTGAGCTCCTGTGGGTGCTGACCGCCAGGTCCTGCTGCTTCATCTGGGGGGATTCCTGGCAAGGGGTTTCCCCGGCCCTCCCTGAGCTGGTGGTGTCATCTTGGTTCCTCTTCCATGGATGCCGTGGGGAGCTCACACGGAGCCGGGGAGACCCTGCGTTCATCTCGTGGGCTCCTGGCCACATCCTGACTGCGCACGTGGGGCTGAACTGGGGGGGACGCCTGGCTGGACCCTGTGTGTCCCTTCCCCTTGCAGCATCCCCAGTAAAGCAGAGGGTGGATGGAGGATGCAGTTCTGCTGCGTCCGTGGGCTGCATGCCTGGGGAGAGGGTTGGGGTGGGAAGGGGCTGTGGACAACTGGAGGGAGGGGATTCTGCCCCTCTGCTCCGCTCTGGGGAGACCCCCCTGCAGTGCTGCCTCCANGGTTGGACGGGGCTTGGAGCAACCTGGTCTGGTGGGAGGTGTCCCTGCCCATGGCAGGGGGGTGGCACAAGACAATCTTTAAGGTCCCTTCCAACTCTAACCATTCTAGGGTTCCATGACATGCGCCCAGGGTGCGTCACTACCCCCACAACCTTGGTCCCACAATGGGCTAAATGGGGCAGGGAGGCTGCATCCCAGTGTCTTTGAGGGATTTGCTGGAGGGTCCCAGTTTGGGAAAAGCCCTGGGACAGCTGGCAGGAGGTGGCGGGAGGGCTCACACGTGGCTACCAGCCAGGGTTAATCAGCCTCGAACGTTAACGGGAAGGCCCGGAGGATGCTGATGCCCACAGCAGGACAGCGGGCAGAGGACCTGATGGTCCCTGTTCCCATCTGGCTCAGCCATTTTGCAAGGCTCAGGTGGGGACAGAGCTCCCCTGCCTGCGGCATCACTCCTGCGTCTCCTCCGTGCACTCGCGCCACTGGACGGGACAGGGACCTTCTCGTGGCAGAGGTTCCTTGCCCTGGGAAACCCCCGCGATGTGTCAGTGAAGCCTTGGAGACACGCTGGAGCTTTTTCTGCAGCATCAGGAGTTTTACTGGGAGCGAGCCGATCAAAAGCCGGAACGTAGCGGGAAGGTGATGATGGACGCATCTGGGACAGGCTTTAGGAGCGATGCCACTGCACCCCAAATGACAGCGCAACATCCCCCAGCGCGCTTCGGCCCAAAAGCCTTTAGGGTGGTCCGGTGGGGGATTCGCAGCGAGCTGGTGCAGACACCGGCTCTGCGTGTGGCAGCCCCTTGGTCGAGGGGTTTTCCGCAACGCAGTCCCTGCCCCGAAAGACCGTCTCCGGTTGCGCTTTGAGCTCCCTTCTCGCAATGCATTTCCCTCCCTGTTGCGTCTCCTCGGGGCAGCTGAATTCCCTAAGGTGCCAAATTGCAGAAACATCCCACCACGGCTATTCCCACCTCGACCAGCCCTCTGCGCCACGAGAAGGGGAAGGACCACCCCAGCAGGCAGCGATGCTCCCCCCAGCCTCCCTGCCTGCCTCTGCCTGCTCCTGGCTCCAAATTTCCTACGCCAGGACGGGTGCCTCGGTGTTTAACACTCTCCGATGAGGTTCCCTCCATGGGTTTGTGTTTGGGACGCAAAGCGGGTCCTGGGATTACAGAGCAGCGTGTTCGTCTGCAGTGAAAATAAAACGGTTGGCATCATCACCACCCGGGGACTGCCATGCCTCCCAGGGAACACGCCACAGATAAAAACCAGCTGCTTTTTTCTTTTTTTTTTTATTTAAAAAAAAAAAAAAAAGAAAAAAACAACTGCAACCTGTCCCAGAAAACGTGGCTTGCTCATTTTGGAACCAGAATCGTAACAGCCCTGTGAGAAACAGAAACATTTGGAGGCAAAGCAAAATGTTGATTTTTGGTATTTTTATGGGGATATAAAGTTTTTCACAGGAAGCAGCAACTTTCTGTGAAAAGCATTTCTCCATCACAATCTATTTTCTTTGGAAAAAGCAGGGCTTTTGGGGTTGGAAAAAGATTTTTTGGTTCCACCAGGCTCGTAAACTTGTCCTGTGCTGGTGGGAGGGGATGCTGGGGGGGGCTGTCACTGAATGCCCAACCCCCCCCCAAACCTGAGCACCCAGCCAGGCTTCCCCCACCCATCCCGTGACGTCCTAAAGGACACCGGATTGTTGTACCGCAGCCATCGACGTGGGTGTCCCCAGCCGCCACACCAGGTGTGTTCGCACTCCTCCAGCCGTGCCGAAAGCCCCCGCTCGTGGGGCAGCCGTCTCACCCGGCACCAACACCGCAGCCTGTGCCCCAGAGGCTCCTGGAGATCAAAAAGGGAGAATAAGCAGCGAAGAAAAGATTTCCAGCTGTCGGGAAAGCAAAACTCAACCTAAAAAAGAGGGAAAAAAAAAAATATTAAAATCCAAGGAACGCATTGTATATATCAGCAAAGCCAGAAATTCCTGCAAATAAAAGGCTGGAAGGCTCCACCGGCCGCGCTTGCCGCTTCCCCGCATCTGCTCAGCCAGACGCTTAAAAGCTTCACCTCCTCTGGCATCTGTTTCCAAAATAAATCGTAACATCCTACCTTGGGCTCCTGCCATCCCCAGCTGGACCTGGCTTTATTTAGAAAGGGAAAAGCGCTTTCTCCACACTCTGAAAGGAGTTTTGCTCAGCCACTTCACCAAGCCCGGCTGCCGGGCCGAGGGCAGTCACGGCTGTTGCTGGCTGAAAGGCTGAAACTTCAGGAATGCTTTAGGAATCTGAAAAGGCGGATTTGGGAGGAAATCCACCGTAGCAGGCGGTTTCGGCTGGGAACACAAGCCGTCGCTTATGCTGGAGGACACCCTGCCTGTATAAAGGCTAAAGAGGGGATCCCAGCATTTCCACGGGTGCTAAAGTGTTCCTTACCCCTCGGGTGCTGCCGGGGCTGGAACGAGATCCCAGCCAGCGCGGGACTCGTTAGCATCGGGGTGTCGAGAGAGGCTCTCCCTCCGGAGACACACGCTGACGAGTTACCAGCAGAAATTAAAAGCTAAGAGGCATCAGGAGTACGATGAACAGGTGCGGTTGAATCTCCTCCATCTCCGTGTTTTTCCTGGAAAGCCGTGCTGCCAGTTGCGGCCCTTTACAAGGCCAAGCGTTCGCTCCCCCGCCGGCGCTGCGGGATGGAGGAAAGCCATCGGTGGGATGGAGGAACGTCATCGGCAGCTCCTCGCCAGCTCCGCCTGATGTTTTCCACCGTGGGATGGGGGATGCAGGTGGGCTGCGGTGCCCGGTGAGCCCCCTGCCCTCTCCTCCCGCTGCCTGCTGGGAGGCAGGGTGGAGATGCGAGTCGCTCGCTGCTCCTTGCCAGCCGGGTCTGTCCTACCAGCTCCGGAGACCTGATTTAGGCTGGTTTGGTTGGAGTCCCGTCCATTCCACACCCCCACCCAGCTATGGGCAAATCTTCTGGGGCCAGTGCTCAGCCCTGCTCTGGGTTCACCAGCTGAACAACTCCTGCCGCTGTGCCGAAAATCCTTCCGTTCCCCCATGGAGAGGCAACAGACCAACCCCTCGTTAGCCAACGGACAAAGAGCTTGGGAAACGGTCTGGTTGTAAGGACCCAAAACGGGAGAGAGGAGAGCTGAGACCCCGCAGCCACAGCTCGGCTGCTGAGGCTTGCCTGGTGTCCTGCTTCCTCCTCTGCGGCACCATCCTGCTCCCAGGTTCGTGGCCATCACCCCAGTTAGCTGCTGGTCACTCCCCTGGTTTCCAACCCACGCAGCGGGGGAGGCAGAAAAAAAAACCTTTGAAAAAGTCCCCGGAAAAACATAGGGTCTGCAGGGATACACGGCAGGACAACTTCACTCCAGCGTCTCTGCAAACTCAAGAGATGAGGCACAACGTGGGATTGCTGCCGGTCCCTCCGTTCTCCGGGGACACAGCCAGAGCTACAGCCTGCGCCCAGCTTTGGCACCAGCGATCCCCTGGTTTCTCCCAGGACAGCCGAGGATTTTGGGGGGGGCTGCTGCTGCTCACCCCTCATTGGGGATTGCGCCCCACCGCTGGCCCCAGCTCTGGAAGCCTCTGCCGAACTCTGGAAGCTGTGTGCCTCCAAACCAGGCGTCTCAGCTCCCTCTAGGGCCAAAGCAAAGGAAAAGGCACTTCCAAAAGTTCCTCCACCTGCTTATCCTAAAATCCTCAGCCGGAACCAGGCTGCGGAGGGTCCCGGCTCCCCCTGGGTCTGCGGTGAGAGGCTCGGGCAGAGACGGGCGTCGTGGTCCCTAACACTGGTGATGCTCATGGCCACCAACGCAGTGTGAAGCCGGCTCTAGCTGCTTGCAGCCAAGCTCAGAGATGCCAGAACCCCGTGCTTAAATATTCCTGCTCCACTAGGAAAGAGTAAAGCCCAAAGGTGAGACACTCGCAGCCTCCAAGGGAGGAAAAAGCCCAAGGAGGGTCCCAGAGCCACATCCACCAGCCCTGCACCCTCCCGTCCGCTCCCCAAACCAGACCAGACCGTGTCCGGTCTCATGGGCGGAGGTCAAGTCAAACCTCGTCCTGTTTGTCCCTTGTCCCCTTCTCCTGCCTATCAGTCCCCCTGGGAACGAGGGGCTCCATTCCCAGAGCCCTCTGCAGCGCCCAGTGCTGGGGACTTCACTGAGCACAGGGGAGGATGAGGACGAGAGGGGACGGGACCAGCACCCAGCATCCCAACTCACAGCATCCTACCCCGCACCCATCCAATGTCCAGGAAACCTGGGGGGTCCTCGCAGGCCGGCGTGCAGGACCCCCAGCCCTCCTGGCGAGCAGATGGGGACGTCGGCCATGGAGGAAATAGCTGTTTTCTGGCAGACCTGGAGACCGGTGGCCGGCGGAGGGAGGAAGGGGCCTCCGAGCTTGCCCCTCGGGAGCTCCTCGCCATGTGCGGTGGCTCCGTTCCCAGGCTGAGCTCTCATTTCCTATCGGAAACAACCGCATCTCCTTTCCCTTCAGCTCCCGACGGGCCCACGCTGGAGCCGTGCGGCACCGCACGCCATGCTGCCATCCCCCCCCCGGCTTGCTCCTGCGGGTGGGCTGTCCTCAGTGGGGACAGACCCACAGGGTCGAGGCACTTGCGAAGGAAGAACCCCAAAGAAAATAAAAAGGCAATAAAGGACCTTTAGAGACTAACGGGGTTTATAATGTTTGTGCCATGTCCTGTTTCACTCCTTTTTTTTCCTGTAAGGGAAACTGCCAGGGCTGGCTAGCTCGTAGTGGTCCTAACGAGGGCAGCTAAACGAACCACCGAGCACCTCGTTAGGACCCTGCCAGGGCTGGCACATGGCTAACTGCGGACATGATGGCCGAGCAAAGTGTCCGCAACTGGGGATGGAAAGAACTCCCCCAAGATTAAGCAGGGGGGGGGAATCTCCTCCTCGGAGCATCCCAAGGGACAAGCGTCCAACCCCGTCCCCAGGCTGCGGCGAAGCTCTCGGAGGGGGTGCCCACCTCGGGGGCTTGCAAAGCCCCTCTCCCTGCCTCCCTCTCCCTCTGCCTCCTGCGTGCAGGTGGCTGCGGACAGGGGTTTTGCCAGCCTCTCTCCCCTGGGTTGGCAAAGCCGTCTCGTTGAGCAAGAGGGGCCTGACGAGATTTCCCTGAACAAACTTCCTGCAGGGAGCAAAGGGCAGCGGGACCGCATCCCTGCCCGACCACCACCTCCCGGGGAGGTTTGGCCAGTGAAGGGACCGCCAACAGTGGCTGTAGGGAGGAGGAGGAAGGCAAGCCCA
The DNA here is from genome assembly GCA_013397275.1 of Burhinus bistriatus. Classification (NCBI taxonomy): domain Eukaryota; kingdom Metazoa; phylum Chordata; class Aves; order Charadriiformes; family Burhinidae; genus Burhinus; species Burhinus bistriatus. The sequence continues at coordinate 37,303 of VYXH01010179.1, forward strand.
GGCTGAAGGAGGTACCTCGGTGGGGGGCAAGGTGTGGGGTGCAGGATGGAGTGTGGGACACCCTTGTAAGAAGATGTCAGTGCTTCTTGTGTCACCGCTCACATGGGCACGTCCCATGTTCCGGTCCCCAGGCAGGGCGTGAGCTGGCCTGGTCCTTCAGCTTCCCCGCCTGCCCCAGCTCCTCAGCCCTGCTCTGCCCACAGGTGATGGCAGCCACCACGGTGACCGACTCCGGGGGCGTGAGGATCATCACGGAGGTCATCCCGGCTACAGACCCCCGAGCCGCCCAGCTGGCCTCCAGCTCCAGGTCGCCCACGCCTGCTGTGTCGTCGTTTCAAGTCAGAGGCTTCAGAAGGGCTCAGCCCAAGGCGCTGGGGGTGAGACGCGGCATCCCAGGTGGATGGGGCACCTTGGGGACAAAGTGGGGACTGAGTATCCCCAGGGACTGTCCTGCTTGAGGTCCCCCTTGGCTGGGGCAGAGGTGATGTTTGGGACCAGCTCTCTTTGCCGGCTCATACCGCTGCGCCGAGTGCCAGCACAGCCGAGGTGCAGCCAGGACACCCTGTGACAGTGGAATCGGGGTGGGACGTGGCTAACAGCAACGGTGATATCCATCCTTTGCTGGTGCTGGCAGACAGGCAGTGCTTTGGGCCAAGAGTGACCGGGGGGATCCCTCTCCTCCGTCCTTCCCCAGACCATCCACATCTTCACCGGGATCATCCACATCTGCTTTGGGATTATCCTGACAGTGTCAGAGGACAGCACCCATTCCCTCCCTGTGGCCAGCGGTGTCCTCTTCTGGCTTGGGCTCCTGGTAAGCAAGGACATGCCTGGCCTTCACTTCCTCGCCATCTGACGAGGACAGGGGGATCTCGGTGGACTGGGGACCAGATCCCCTTGTCACCAGGGCCTCCTCTTACACCCACATCTTCTGGCTGTCCCCTCTGGGGACGGAGGGGGTGTGCGCACTTCCCTGAACACCAATTCGCAGCCAGAGGGGTGCCGGGACGTGAGGGATGGGTGACAGGGAGGGGTGCCTTGCTGCTGATGCCCTCCTTCCTCTGTTTTCGGGGCAGCTCCTGGTCTCAGGCTCTCTGCTGGTGGAAAGTGAGAAAAGAGATAACATCTTGCTGGTAAGGGGGTCCCACGCGGCCAGGCTGGGAGGGACAAAGCACCCCCCTGTCGCTTCTGTGACTTCTGCCCCTTCTAGTGGCTGGCAGGACCCCTCCGCAGCCTGGATTCACCCCGCAGGCCTGTCTCACCCTTGGGAGGTGCTCAGCTCTCTCCCTGTCAACCAGAGGATGGGCAGTCCTTCGTGCTTCAGGGCCTCCATGAGACCCTTGGGGCCTGGCAGAGTCATTCTTGGATGATGGGGACAAAAAGTGTCATGGAAGGTGGCTGCCCTGGGTGGCTTCTTGAGGAGTATAATTGACCTGAGTTGAATAATCCAGCTCAGAGGTGCCCCAGCTCACACAGCTCAAAGAGAAAGCCCCGGGCAGCCTCTCCCTCGGCTCTGTGGCACCTCGCAGGGGTCTCTGGCAGGGTGGGCGTCGTGCTGCCACCCACACAGCTCCTGTGCTCTTGGTGGGAGCAGAAGGGACAGAGCTGCTGACGGCTGACCCACACAGGTGAAGACCTGCTGCGTCGTCAACGTGGGGGTCATCCTGAGCACGCTGGTGGCCACCCTCATCCACACCACGGCCATCACTCACAACATTCCCGGCTGCGAGAACAACACGCCGTACCAGCTGAAAGCCGAGTGGTGCTTCAACATCGAGAACAAGGTAGAGCTTCCCGGTCCTGCTCAGGCGGTGGGTCTGCGCCTCCTGCCACTGCACAGGACAAGCGATTGCCACGCAGGGGAGGGGGGCAAGGGGCGCCGCCAGCGAGCGGGACCAGCTGGGCACTTCCACTCTCCTCCTGGCAGATCCTGAGCAACGGGCTGGACTCCATGTTCGTCATCTTCTGCCTCCTGGAGTTCTGCGCGGCGGTGGTGGCCCTGGCCTTCGGCTACGATGCCGTCAAGCAGCACAATTACACGCGCATGGTACGGGAGACCCGGGGCAGCGGCTCCGGTGTTTCGCTGGGAGCGGGGCAGTGTTACCCACCCCCTTCCTTCCTCTGAGGGGCCACCCCAGGGCGGTGGCCCGTGGAGGTCCCTCGGCGTGACCCCAAAAGCAGGATTTTCCCCTTTTTCCTCTCCCAGGCGCTGTAGCCACGGCCGAGCCCACAGCCAGCCCATTAAGAACCACCGCACGCCCCAGCCCCGCTGCAGCCGAGGTGCTGGAGCCCGGTGGAGCCTCCCTGGTGCCCGACGGTGGAGCTGGATGGACCCTGGGCCCCCGCCGCACCCCGGCCCTTGGCCTGGGCCTGGCCCGGGGAAGGCGGCCGCTCTCCTCTGCGGGTTTGGCTCCCAATAAAGGCCTCTCCCCCCAGCCCAGGCCACGCATCTCTCCAGGGCTCGCTCAGGGGGTGAGGGGAGGCCTCATACCGCGTGGGAGCAGGGGGGTATGGAGGGCACCGGGCACGGGCCGCCGCGGTGATGGGCACCGGTACGCGCCCTGCCCGGCACAAACATGGCGGCCTCCGCCCGGCGCTGTG
>VYXH01010179.1:49908-60510 GCA_013397275.1 Burhinus bistriatus
CCCCGCCCCCAGCCGGATGGCTTGGTCCAGTTGGGCATCCCAGCTGGTGCCATCTCCAGGGACAGTTTCTCCCGCTGCGGGACAAAGTGTTTCTTTGAACGGCTTTCGGTTCCTCCCCCGGTCACCCTGGCACGGCCATGGGAGGTGACCGCGGGGCCGGGGGCAGCGAGGTCACTGGCGGCAGGGGAGCGAGGAGCCCTGGGCAGAGCTTGTCCCCTCGCCACGGGGCAGGAGGCACCGTCCCGGCACGGCCCCATGGGTCATCTGATTTCCTCCCCCACCCCGCCCCACCACGTCCCAGCTGGTCAGGTATAAATCCCGCGATCCCAGTTCTGACCCACGGAGAGCTCCGTGCTCCGGCCTCGCTCGCCGCCGCCATGGGACGGAGCTGCTCCTTCCTCCTGCTGCTGCTCCTCCTGCCCCCGGGGCCGGGAGCCGCCTTCTCCCTCCTGCGGTACCGCTACGACTGCGGGGACTACGGCATGCAGCTCCTGGCGTCCCCCTCCCGCGGCCGCACCGTCCGCTTCAAAGTCATGGGTGAGTAGGGGGGGGATGGGGTGGGCAGGAGGGTGCCAGCCCCAGCTCTCCTTGGGGTGACATGTGCTGGGTCTCCCTGGGGTTACCCCAAAACCTGGGTGCCGCGCGGTGCTGGTGCTCTGATGGGATGAGCCCGATGGCTTGAATGAGCTTTCGGTGCGGGGCTGTGCTGCCGGGGAGGGTTTCTGAGCATCGCGGCACCCGGTTGTGCCACCTCACGCCCCCCCCCCACCTTCCCCGGTGCCCCCCACAGATGAGTTTGGCACCCGCTTTGACGTGGCCAACTGCTCCATCTGCCTCCACTGGCTCAACACCGGGGCAGACGGCGCCATCATCTTCTCCTCCGGCTACGAGGGCTGCCATGTCCTGGTCAAGGTGAGGTTCCCATCCCACCCGTGGTCCCCCCCCAGCGCCAGCGGGCTGGGGGTGACTCTTCCTCCCGCCCTGCCGCAGGAGGACCGCTACGTCCTGAGGGTTCAGCTGGAGGAGATGCTGCTCAGCGGGGTCCTGGCCTCCTCCTACGAAGTCAACATGACGTGCCCGCAGCCGGGGGACTATGAGGTCCTCACGGATGGCAACGCACGCACCGAGCGGCGGGCCGGCCGGGGCAACAGCGTCCACCAGTCCCAGGCTGATGCCCTTGTCCCCCTGGCCCAGCCTGGCCTCCTGCAGCATGTGTCCCAGTCCACCCTCACCCTCCCGGGACCCCAGCTCTCTCCCCAAGCCCACTCGGAGCAGGTTCACCCCGTGGCTCAGACCCAGCCCGTCCTGGTGCACCCCGGGATGCAGCCCCAGCCCAGCCTGGTTCTCCCAGGGCTTCAGCCCCAGCCTGGCCAGGTTCACCAGGGGCTTCAGCCCCAGCCAGGCATAGTTCGCCCCGTCACCCAACGCCAGCAGGGTTTAATACACCCGGGCACGCAGTCCTCAGCCCAGCCTGGGCTCCTTCACCAGGGGGTTCAGACCCAAAACCAGCCTGGGCTGCTGCGCCCTGGGGCTCAAAGCCAACCGGGTCTTCTTCATCCGGGGGTTCAGACCCAAAACCAGCCTGGGCTGCTGCGCCCTGGGGCTCAAAACCAACCGGGTCTTCTTCACCTGGGGGTTCAGACCCAAAACCAGCCTGGGCTGCTGCGCCCTGGGGCTCAAAGCCAACCGGGTCTTCTTCATCCGGGGGTTCAGCCCCAAAACCAGCCTGGGCTGCTGCGCCCTGGGGCTCAAAGCCAACTGGGTCTTCTTCACCCGGGGGTTCAGACCCAAAACCAGCCTGGGCTGCTGCGCCCTGGGGCTCAAAACCAACCGGGTCTTCTTCACCCAGGGGTTCAGACCCAAAACCAGCCTGGGGTGCTGCGCCCTGGGGCTCAAAACCAACCGGGTCTTCTTCACCTGGGGGTTCAGACCCAAAACCAGCCTGGGCTGCTGCGCCCTGGGGCCCAAAACCAACCGGGTCTTCTTCACACGGGGGTTCAGACCCAAAACCAGCCTGGGCTGTTGCGCCCTGGGGCCCAAAACCAACCAGGTCTTCTTCACCCGGGAGTTCAGACCCAAAACCAGGCTGGGCCGCTGCGCCCTGGGGCTCAAAACCAACCAGGTCTTCTTCATCCGGGGGTTCAGACCCAAAACCAGCCTGGGCTGCTGCGCCCCGGGATCCAGTCTGGCTTAACACACGCTGGTGCTCAGACTCAAGCCGGCTTCGTACGGACGGGGTCTCAGCGCCAAAGCCAGCCGGGCTTAACTCGCCCCAGCCTCCAGACACATTCCCAAGCCGGTTTCCTCCGCCCTGGGCTCCAGAGCCAAACTGGGCTGCCTCACTCCAGCTCCCATTCCCACCCCCAGGCAGGCCTGGTACACTCAGCTCTCCAAAGCCAAGCTGGGCTGATACATGCCGGCCATTCCCGACCGGGTCTAGTGCGCCCGGGACTCCAGTCCCGACCAGGTTTGGTACGTCCTGGACTTCAGGCTCAGCTCCAGCCGGGTCTGGTGCGCCCAGGATTGCAGCCCCAAGCCCAGCCTGGCTTGCTGCGTCCTGGGCTTCAATCCCAGCCCAGTCTGCTGCAATCCACGGCTCTCTTCTACCCCTCGGCAGGGGCAGGTAAGCCAACGTGGTGGGACGGAGGGGTGCAGCCAGGGCTGGGTCCTCCCCGTCCCCGCAGCAGCAGGTCACGGCCGTGAGGGGATGCTCGGGGTGGGCAGGAGGATGCTGAGACAGGGGGATGCTTGGGTGGGCAGGTCGGGGGGATGCTCAGGGCGGTGTCCCCTCTCTGTCACCCCAGGCACCCAGCTGACACGGGAACAGTGCCAGGTGGCGGTGGGGAGGATGCCCTGCGTGGCCCCGCAGGGACGGGAGGCATGCCTGCAGGCAGGCTGCTGCTACGATGACATGGACCGCATGGCGCCCTGCTATTACGGCAACACGGGTAGGACGCTCGGTGGGCTCCCCAGGGATGCCCCATCGCCCACCGCCTTGGCCAGCGCCTGCTGGGGTCGAGAAAGGGGGGCTGCAGGTCCCTGTCGCTCAGGCTGATGGAGCTTGGTCCCCTCCTCGCGCCCGCAGCCACCGTGCAGTGCCTGCTGGACGGGCACTTCGTCCTGGTGGTGCCGCGGGGTCTCGCCACCCAGCCCTACAACCTGGACAGCGTGCGCCTGGCCAGCACCCAGGCTGGCTGCGACCCCGTCAGGGTGACGGAGACCTTCGTGATGTTCCGCTTCCCCGTCACGCAATGCGGCACCACCGTCCAGGTAGGGATAGGACATACGCACCCCAACTCCCTCCTCCCCAAGACCCCCCTCAGCTGCTCAAGAGCATGGGTGGAGGACCCCGACACCCCCCCAGTGCTTGTCCACCCCAGGTGATCGAGGACCGGCTGATCTATGAGAACCAGCTGATCTCTACCATTGATGTCCAGGGGTCCCACCGTGGCTCCATCACACGGGACAGCATCTACATGTAAGGGGAGGGTGGGCAAAGCCGGGCAGAGAGCTGGGACACCCCCCCCACCCTTAGCAAAGCCCATCCTGCTCCCCCTCTGCCTGCTGCACCCCCCCGACCAGCTCCCCCCCTCCTTGGCTCCTGCCGGTGCTTGGTGGTGGGACTGGGGACCCCTACGGCGGGTGCCCACCCCTCCTTGGGCTGGGGGAGCTGATGCCGTGGGCGGGGGGAAGAGGGCTGAAGGACACGGGGGCCATCCAGGTGTGCTCTGCTCCCTGCAGCCTCCAAGCTCGCTGCATCTACAATGCCAGCGACCTCCTGCCGCTCCGCATGGAGGTGGCCGTGCCCACTACGGCCACTCCCTTGGCCGTGCTGGGGCCGCTCGGGCTCCAGCTGCGCATCGCCACCGGTGAGCACCCCATCTGCCGCTCCCCTCCTCTCTTCCGCCGCCCCCCACCCTCAGCCTCTCACCCCTCCCGCAGACGAGAGCTACAGCTCCTACCACCCTGACGGCGACTACCCCTTGGTGAAGGTCCTGCGGGACCCCATCTACGTGGAGGTTCGCCTCCTGCAGAAGACAGACCCCAACCTGGTGTTGGTGCTGCACCACTGCTGGGCGTCCCCCAGCACCGACGCTGCAGCTGAGCCCCAGTGGCCCATCCTGGTGGACGGGTGAGCCACGGGGGGGGACACAGGAGGATGGAGAGGAGGGGACGTCACCCGCACCAACCGAGGGTCCCTCTCGCACACCCAGGTGCCCCTTTGCAGGGGACAACTACAGGACACAGCTCGTGCCTGTGGGACCGGCCTCGCCGCAGTTGCCCTTCCCGAGCCACTACCAGCGCTTCGTCATCTCCACCTTCACCTTCGTGGAGCCCCCCTCCATGGCGGTGCTGGAGGGAGAGGTGAGGGGGGGCAGACGTGACCTGCAGCATCGCCCTAGGGGCTGGTCATGCACTTCAGAGGTCTTTGGTGGTCCCCATGAGCCCACCAGTGTTAGCAATCCCCCATGCCAGCACCCCCAAACCCACCCCAGCACCTTTCCCAAGCTCCCCAAGGGGAAAGCCCACACTGCTTGGGGTTGGGAGGGTTCCTTGAGGTTTGGAGCACCTTCTCCAGGGCCACCAGCACGGTCAGTCACTGATGCTGGCCCACCCATGGTTTCCAGGTGTACATCTCATGCAGCGCCTCAGTGTGCCACCTCGCACAGCCCGAGCCCTGCCGTCCCTCCTGCCAGCTGGGAGTGCCCTCGCGTAAGTCAGGGTGCCACCACCTCCTGCCTGTCGTTCCACCGGATTGGGTCAATCTGGCCCAAACCACGACACCTCGGCAGGTGGCCGCGGGGGATCTCTGCCTGCCCCCGGGCTTTTCACCCCAACCCCCTGTCCCTCCGCAGGAGCCCGTCGGTCTCTGGGGGACAGGAGGACAGCTGAAGCCATGGACACGATCACCTCCCAGGGAGGCATCGTCTTCCCGAAGGTCCCCAAGCTGCAGAGAGCCTGAGCCCGAAAGGCGCTGGGTGAGCCCCTCTCCGCTCCCCTTCATCCCAGCTCTAACTAACTCTCCTCCTCCTCCTCTTCCCTCCTGCGCAGCTCCTGCCTCCAGCCAGACGCTGCCTGACATCTCAGGGCAAGCTGGAAAAATAAACCCATGCACAGCACGGCTCGAGCCAGAGGCTGCGGTGGTGGTTTGTCGGTGGGGCACGGGAGGAAAGAGGGTTCCCTGTCCCCATCCCAGAGCTGGCAGCACCCACACCTCCTCCCAGCTCCCCCCTCAGCCCCACTGGCTGGGGGCTGCGATGCCCCCTGGGCCACCCCATGCTTCTGCCTGCTCTGTCAGAGCTTCCTCTCCCCTGCGCTACAGCCCAGCCTTTCACAGAAGCCTTCCTTACCCCCGGGACAACAGGGGCTGGCACACACCCCTACGGTGAATAGTTCTTTATTTCCATAATGAAACTAGATAACTGCTTACAAAACCTGCACAGCCCTCCCCTCCCTCCCTCCCTCCCTCCCTCCTTCCACACATNCTCCGTGCTGCTCTGCAGACCCAGGAGAGCGTTTCCTCTCCGCAGGAGGGGGACCTACACGCCTTCCCTCCTACAGCCCCCACCAGCCCCAGCCCCTCACCTGTGAAGTGGAGGATTTCCGTCCACTGCTTGCAGATGTAGATCTGGACATCCGTCCCGCCCAGGGCCAGGTAGGTGCCGCTCTGGTCGAAGATGAGAGACTTCACCTGCGGAGGAGAAGGGGAAGGAGGCTTCAGAAGAGGCCCAGGAAGCTCCAAAGGGCCTCTCGGAGGGGGCAGCACCTCCACGTTGGGCTCCCCCAAAGCGGAGGAGCACAGTCGGGAGCAGGCCTGGGACGGTGGGCACCGGGAGAGGAGCCTGCCAGCCTGCCCAGCCAGGCCATGGGGGCAGGGAAAAGGGAACGGTCACACACCTCAAAGTTATTGTCCAGCTGCAATGTCTTGAAGTTCTTGAGCTTACGCAAGTCCCAGAGCTTGACAGAGGAGTCGTCCGCTGCCGTGGCCAGGTAGTAGCCGTTCTCGGAGAAGGCGATGCTGGTGATGGGGCCCGAGTGCCCAGGGAAGTTGGCCACGTTGGTGCGTTCCTGGGGATAAGGCAGTTAGAGACAGGTTGCCGGCAGGGAACTGCAGCACTCCGCCTCACGGCCGGGGGATCAGAGAGCAGATCCTTGCAATCACAGCCCACGCACGTCCAGCAGTCAGCCCACAGGAGAGCCAGGCAGCCTGCCTGCAAACCCTCCTGCTCCTCACCGATTCTCTTGGGGACACAGCAAACACCTTCTTGTCACAAGACAACCCCCAATCACCAGCTACAGCGCCCTAAGTGGCTGATCTTGAGCCAAAGCTTTGTATTTTTGGAGGAAAAACTCAGGAGATTCCCCAAAGCCCCACTCCAGCAGAAGCCGACGCCACGCCTTGGACGGAACTCTCTGCTAGGCACCAAACTGAGCTCACCCCCAACACACCCCCTCTCTGTGTCACCCCCCCGGCACACCTGGGACCAGCCCTACCTTCAGATCCCAGATCTTGATCTGAGAGTCCATCGTCCCTGTTCCAAAAATGAGCCCATCCGGGTGGAACTGGGCGCAGGTGAGAGCTGCAGAGACAAAGGGGGAAATTCAGAGGGTTGGGGAGACTTTCTGACTTTGTTAGCAAGCCCCCTCCCCCCAGAATGAGTTCTTGTGATCTCCAGGGACCCACAGGCAGAAGAATCCCTTCTCCGTAGGCTCGCAACGGGCCCCTGGGGTGGGGATACTCAGCTACAAGCCTTACCACAGCCAGAGCTCTCATCCGTCACCTTGGTGAGGACACGGCCTGTCTGGATATCCGAGAAAGCCCAGTACTGGAAGAGAGGAACAGCGCGTTGAGTACAGAGAGATGAGAAGCAGGGGGAGAGGGTCTGGGGTGCGGGGACGGGTCTCACCTGGTCATCGGAAGAGCTGAGGAGGTAGTCGCCTGTTGCGTGGAGGCTCAGCCCTGTCACAGAGCCCTCGTGGGCACGGACGACCTGCACGCACGAGGCGTTGGGCACAGACCAGATCCGGATAGTAGCATCGGGAGAAGCTGAGAACACCAAGTCCTAGAGAGGGACGAGGCAGGAAAGTTAAGATCAAAAGACCTTCACCTCTCCATCTGAGAGAGCTGGCAGGCAAAAACTGGCCCGTCACCGGGCTGCACGAGGCAGGGACCCCACCAGAACAGAGCCCCAGAAGAGGGCCCAGAAAGCCCGATCTGGGGCAGCCTGGCTGTGATAGAAGATGCCAAACGCGGGCCTGAGCGCACCTGAGAGGGGTGGAAGACAACACTGGTAACCTTCTTGGAGTGCCCCTTGAGTGTCGCCAGGATCTGCTCCGAGCTCTTATCAAAGACGATGACATTTTTATCAGCCCCACCTGGAGGAAAAAAAAAAAAAAAAGAAGGGAGCGGTGAGAGACGGGAGTCTGTGGCCAACCAAGTCCAAGTCCACCCACCTTTCCCGGGGACCACCACCCTGAGAAACTTTGCCACGAGGTGAGAGAATCCCTCATGCCCCTTGCCCCACCTCTATCCCCGAGAAGCACAGAGAAAGCGACCTGCTCCCAGGCAGCTGCAGGCTCTTAGCTGACACCACGCACACCCCAGCAAGCAGAGGAGGCTCCCTTACCGGTGAGAATCTTGTTGGTGTCGGAAGGACAGAGGTCCAAGGCAAGGATCCCTGGGATGCTGGCGCTGTGCAGCCCCTGCGCGAGGTAGGAGGACACCAGATTAACGCCACAAACAAGAAAACGCCCCCAAAGCGGAATGAGAGGTCTTGAGGGAGCCCAGGGTGTTTCATTCCAACAGCGGGAGCCTGTGCCACATCTAATCCAGCACAGGTCCCTGCTGGCTGCGGCACAGAGAGTCACAACCCTCTCCTTGCTCAGCCCAGCAGCAGATCTGTCGTTTACTGATGCTGCGAAGCGGCACAGGAGAGGCCCGGATGCCCGGCCACATGGGGGAGTTTACAAGCCCCTGCCCGCATGATGGCACTCACCACATGTGAGGCGACCTGCCGGTACTTGCTGAGTTCCTCCGGCTTCACCAGCTCCTCTGGAACAGTCTTGCCTCTCTGCAAAAGGAAAACAGTGCGGAGATAAACATCAGCCTCTCTCGGGGCACGGCACGTCCTGGCTGCTGCGGCATCTTCAGAGCAGAACTGGGCTAATTACCTTCTTACGCTCCGTGGTCAGCACCGTAGCCTTGTCTTGAAGCTGCAAAAGAAGAGAAGAGTGGTCACAGACTGACTGGGGCTCCCACGGGGGGAGGCTGGAGAACAGCCACNCCACCCTATGTCACGCCAAGTCACCTTCTCTGGCGGCGGTGACCTCCTTGGTGAGCCGAGCGATGACGCGGCAGGCGGCATCGTGCTGGTAGAGCGCATGGGACAGCTCCTGGCGCGTAGTCTGCAGCTGCTGGCGGGGGGTGAAGCTGTGCAGCATGACGGCATCCTAGCGGGACAAGGCAGAGTCAGGCAAAGAAAACCGTTAGCCACAGCGCCGGCAGCTGCCGGCACTCAGCTCCTTTCCCAGCCATGACTTACCCACTCATCCTGCAGAGCTTTCAGGATGGCCGGGATGCTCGTGGCAGACGGAGGCTTGGGCCGAATGGGGTGGGCGACTGCCAACGAGACAGTGTGAACACATCAGTCACGTCATCAACGCTCCTGCCCATCCCTTTAGACAGCTACACCGCCGTCTCCACATCCCCCAGCAGCCTGAGTCCTGCAGCTCAGCTTTCTGACCACACCAGGCTGACCAGTTGCCTCCCCCGGNGGGAGCCTGTGCCACATCTAATCCAGCACAGGTCCCTGCTGGCTGCGGCACAGAGAGTCACAACCCTCTCCTTGCTCAGCCCAGCAGCAGATCTGTCGTTTACTGATGCTGCGAAGCGGCACAGGAGAGGCCCGGATGCCCGGCCACATGGGGGAGTTTACAAGCCCCTGCCCGCATGATGGCACTCACCACATGTGAGGCGACCTGCCGGTACTTGCTGAGTTCCTCCGGCTTCACCAGCTCCTCTGGAACAGTCTTGCCTCTCTGCAAAAGGAAAACAGTGCGGAGATAAACATCAGCCTCTCTCGGGGCACGGCACGTCCTGGCTGCTGCGGCATCTTCAGAGCAGAACTGGGCTAATTACCTTCTTACGCTCCGTGGTCAGCACCGTAGCCTTGTCTTGAAGCTGCAAAAGAAGAGAAGAGTGGTCACAGACTGACTGGGGCTCCCACGGGGGGAGGCTGGAGAACAGCCACCACTGAAAGCTGTCGCGGTGCAAGTGGAAGATCTCTTACCTTCTGGATGATCTCGGGGGTCATGCCCGCAAGCTCTCCCAGATCCATGGACTCCCCAGCTCCCTGCACGGGACAGAGAAGGGGGCTGGTTACACCCAGAGGGGGAAGGCAGGGGAAACGAGTGGAGATTGGCAGCGGGGGACCAAGGGGAAAAGTGCCGAGATGGGAAGTGGGGACTCACCGCCACGTTTGGCTGGGCAGATGGCACCGTTTGGGGCACAATGAGACCAGCCTGCGGCTTCAGAGTCGCCAAAGCTGCGGAGGCAGAGAAAAGCTGAGTTTAACAACATGCGCTTGAAGGGGAAAGGAGTCTGCATCCAGCGCAGCCATCACTACCAAGACTACTTGCTGCTGTGCCACACACTGCTCGCTCCTCCCCAGCTCCCCCTCCCCCAGGCCCACAGCCCCCACCCCACCCTATGTCACGCCAAGTCACCTTCTCTGGCGGCGGTGACCTCCTTGGTGAGCCGAGCGATGACGCGGCAGGCGGCATCGTGCTGGTAGAGCGCATGGGACAGCTCCTGGCGCGTAGTCTGCAGCTGCTGGCGGGGGGGGAAGCTGGGGAGCATGACGGCATCCTAGCGGGACAAGGCAGAGTCAGGCAAAGAAAACCGTTAGCCACAGCGCCGGCAGCTGCCGGCACTCAGCTCCTTTCCCAGCCATGACTTACCCACTCATCCTGGAGAGCTTTCAGGATGGCCGGGATGCTCGTGGCAGACGGAGGCTTGGGCCGAATGGGGTGGGCGACTGCCAACGAGACAGTGTGAACACATCAGTCACGTCATCAACGCTCCTGCCCATCCCTTTAGACAGCTACACCGCCGTCTCCACATCCCCCAGCAGCCTGAGTCCTGCAGCTCAGCTTTCTGACCACACCAGGCTGACCAGTTGCCTCCCCCGGCCGTGGGGGTCTGGAAGGGACCTTAAAGATCAGCCAGTTCCACCCCCCCTGCCATGGGCAGGGACACCTCCCACCAGACCAGGTTGCTCCAAGCCCCGTCCAACCTGGCCTTGAACACCTCCAGGGATGGGGCAGCCACAGCTGCTCTGGGCAACCTGGGCCACTGTCTCACCACCCTCACAGGCAACAATTTCCTCCTCATATCTCATCTAAATCTCCCCTCTTTCAGTGTAAAACTGTTCTCCATCATCCTGTGGCTCCACTCCGTGATCCAGAGTCCCTGCCCAGCTTTCCTGGAGCCCCTGGAGGGACTGGAAGGGGCTCGAAGGTCTCCCCAGAGCCTTCACTTCTCCAGGCTGAACAGCCCCAACTCTCCCAGTCTGTCCTCCCCGCAGAGGGGCTCCAGCCCTC
>VYXH01010180.1:5622-22067 GCA_013397275.1 Burhinus bistriatus
GGGGGGGGGGTGGGGGATCAAGATAAATAAGGGAATCTAGTTATTTGATATAGGCTCTGCTAGAAGGCATATCTCAAAACACAAGGAACATTTCTGAGGAAGGCAACGCATGCCTGTGTTAGATCAACCTGTCTGACTTTTGTGACAATGCATAGGCATCATCACTGGATTCCGCAAATATGTATCAGCCTTATGTCACTCTAAAGCTGAAGATCAGCAATTATCCCAAACAACACTAGAGCCAAAACTCTGCAGAGCTGATCTGGATATTTTAGCAACAAACCCCACTCTCTTTTGAAAATGCCATTTCATTCGCTCTAGTATGTCCAGTCATAAAAACTGCAGCCTACTTTGGGGACAAACTCAGCCAAATATTTGAGGCTAGAGGTAGCCACAAGACCTGCACTGGCAAAGAGGGGGAAATCTGCCCATAATGGAAAACAAGGGTAAGCAAATCCGTATTTTCCCCAAATTTATTGAAGGAGTTTTAAGCTACTTTAAAGTGCTCGTTTTGCAACGGCTAGTATTTAGTCCAGATTTAAACTAACACATAATTTTGTTTCCTACCTTGGAACCCTTGTAACGCCTACAGATGTGGTAGGAATGTAAGTTCATGGACATGTTTCGGTTCACGGTTCCAACCTTCAATCACAACCATCCGATCCCTCCACTCCATGCGTTGTGAGACAGCTGTTGTTTCACAGTTCAAAAATATCTCGCTTCACCCTGCCAAAGGGAACCATCAGCTGCTTCTGAGTGCGATGAAGCTGATGAGAATAAGTGATTTTGGTAGAACTGCAACCCCTGCTGTAAGCAAGCAGACTCTCGCTGTCCCTGGCAAGCATGGCTTTGATCTGCGGTGGGATGATCACAGCCCGGCCAGCGTGTGAATCCTGCACACGTGCAGAGACAGAAATAGTAACTTGTAATTAATAGAGGCTGCAGGATTCACTTCCAGAGCCCCCAGGCAAAGGCCATTGCTTGGAACATCTCCAGAGTTGCAGCATTCCCTTTTTCTTAGAGAATTTATGAAATAATGCTACGCTTTAGTGAGAGGTTTTTCTCATGACCAGATTTGTCCCTTCTGTCTCATGAGATCTCACGAAGTCCCTTTTGAGTTGTCTCTTCTTTAATTATTAACACAATTCCTAAATATTTCAGTGGGCGCTAACTATCCCTGCTCAGAAAAACGCAGCCTCAGCCCAAAAAGATCGAGCCACCGAAGACCCCTCGTTCCCGATGCCCTGCTGGGGAGTCCCTTGGGAATTGCTGCAAGGCACGGCGTGTCACTTCCCACGGGGTTTTCACTTGGCGTGGGGACAGGGCACAGCTTCCCACGGGAATGACACGGGCACAGGGTGTAACACGGCCCGGGGCATTGCCGTCCGAGGGGCTCCCAGGGGCTGCTCCGGGCCGCCCTCCCGGGGCCGGGATCCCGGGGAGCGGCGACATCCTGCCGTGTCCCCACTAGAGGGAGCGACAAATCCAGCCCTGGGAGGCGGCGGCGGGCGGGCTCCGGCCCGAGTCTCCCCGGCGCCGGGGTCGTTGTGCCGCCGCCCCGCGGTGTCCCGGGAGCTCCGAGGGCTGCATCCCGCGGGCAGCGACCCGGGCAGCAGCCAGCCCCGTCCCCTGCATCTCTCTCCGGGAGCAAAAGGTCTGTTGGGGGGGCGGGAGGGGGGGAAACCAGCTCAGCTTACCTGCTGTGTGGTGGTCCCACACATACTGCCGGTACTGGGAGAGGAGGCCAAGGCATCGAGTAGCTGCTCCACCGCGTGAGAGTGGGTTTTGCCTGGTGCTGTGGGCTGAAACCCTTCACCCGCTGCAGGGCCAAGGTGTGGGGGGACACGGGGGGAGAGAAGGTAATGGGAAATGGGGGCAAGAAAGCTGGAGGGGCTGGTGAAAGATGCGGGGAGCCCTGGGATGGAAATGAGGAAGGACAAGGGGATGAAAGAGCAACAGGGAGAGAAGGGAAGGGACCACACTGACGAAACAAATCCATGTTGCAGAGAAGTTCCCTTTTCTATCCACATGGCCTCACAACGGAGCACAGCAGGATGGAAACAGCCATATCAATGATGGGGAGCACAACCGCCCTGCCTCGGGCCAGGAAGCAGAGTCAAGGTGCTGGGGCAGCCCAGGGTACAGGTAGGGAAGTCAGTGCTGTCCCCTTCCCTGGCTCCAGTCCCTGTCCCCAGGTCTGGTCCCCACCAAGGGCAGGGACAAGTCTGCACGCTGGGCTCAGCAGGAGAGCAAGAGAGAAGGGCCAAGGATGGGGGAGAGGGAGGGGAATAAACCATGGATGGAGCCAGCAGAGCTCTGGGAGTTTCCTGTGAGCTGCGGGGCTGGAGAGGACACAGACTTCTCGGGGGGGGCAGATGGGGAGATCGGAGGAGTTTGGGGCACTGCTCCTAGCGCCAGGAGATTTACAATGGTGAGAGCGAAGCCTTGACCTCCCTGTTGGAGTGTTGCAGAGCAGGTTCCCAGCAGGAACGGCTGCAGCATGTGGGAGTTCGTGAGCACAGAAGGAAGAACCGGAGCAGGAGGGAAGGAAGAGAGAAGGGGAAGGAATCAGTGCTATAGCCAGGGCTGCCCCAGGCCTGGAGGGCAGCTCCTGCTTTGCTATTTAAAATCTGCCCAGGGAGTGCTAATGAACCTGGCTAATGAGCAGATCCACAGCAGAACACAGCCTGGCTCATCCTCACACCAAATCACCTTGCAGCTTTGCTGAACCCCCTGGGGCTGGCGTTGTTTGTATAATGTGGTGGGGATGTGAGTCTGCTACAGCCCACCCAGGGCAGGGGGAGACCTGGGCAGCTCTGGTCTGTGTGCCCCAGGGCTGGCAGTGACCCCAGTGCTCAGGGACCCCCAGAAGACTGCCTGCAGCTTGTGTGCTCCCCCTGGAATAGCCCAAATCCAGATTGCATCATCACCAGAGTTTTGCGAATGTGCAATTCTTTCCCCCCCAGGTCCCACACCTCCGAGGGACCTGTGGCTCCTCTGCTTCGCCCTCTCAGTCCTGGGAAGAAGCATGGGCAAAGGCAAAGGCTGTGACCAAAGAAGACGTTCAGCAGTGATAGATGGAAATCCAGAGGCTGGCAAACCCCATCCTATCCAAATGGATGTGGGGCCCAGGCGCCACCGGGGTCTGCAGCAGCCTGGGGACACCCAGTGTGTCCCAGCCCGGGGAGGGGGCAGGCAGCAGTACTGATGCTACCGTCCAGGAAGCCCAACTCGCCTGCCCTGCAGCTTGGACCAGGGCTGATTTTAGGTACAAGAAAAGAGAGGGCCTGGGACAAGGATGCGATGAGGCTAATTTCAGGAGCACCAGGGGCCTCTCCTGTGCTGGCGGGAGGTGCAGGCGCCTTGAGGTCTCTCCAGGCCCCTCCACAAGCCTCACACCACTTCTGCCCAGCCCCATGGGTGGTGATGGGGTGCAGGGGCCAGTGGGAAGGAGCCCCTGACCTTGCCCGGGGTGTGCGTCTCACCTCAGAGGAGAGACAGGCGATGCCAGGGCTGGCAGTCGCTGTGGTGGGAGCACAGCCAGGGGGTTATTAATAACCTGCTGAGTCAGGGGGGGCTCTTGGGTTTCAGGATCACAAGACACAGACGCCGAGCGGCTCAGATGGATCCCCCCCTGTTCCTACTTTTTACATTGACAGGGACAACTGCTAAGCTGGGGTGGGGGCTGCAGCCAGAGCCGGGTGCCTTCGGGCCTTGCAGAGCAGCCTGGCCCCATCCTGATAGTCACTGCACCCAGCAGGGACTGGGCGAGGACTGGAGCTGCGCGGTGCCCAAAATACGAGAACTGCCGTAAAGGAACTAAGCCAGGAGGGCTGGGGCAGAGACACACAGCACTGATCAGCTATGTCAAGATATAACAGCTATGCCAGTCCTGTTCCCTGTCAGCATAATGAAATCACATCGTGGGGAGAAAAATGAGTACCGTGGGCTTCGCTGTCAGTCCTGCTTCCCTGCAGGATCCTCCCTGCAACCCCAAAAAGGCTGTGAGTGGGGCTGGTGTCCTGCTGCTACCCAAAGGGATGGAGCCAAGGACCTTGCAAGATGCAAAGAGAATTAGGAGGATCTTGCAGACACACACATCACAGTGTCCAATTGCAAGAGTTTTGCAAGGGATGAAAAGCCTCGGGGGGTGGGTCAGCTCTAGCTAGCACGGGACTGGATCAGACCTCCCAGAAAGCGCGTTGTCCCACCTGGGCTGCCACAGGGTCACCTGTGTTTCCGTTGAAGCACTCGGCATCGTCACACAGACAGGCTGAGGTCTGCTCTGGGATGGTGATTCCTTATGCATCGCTACGGAAAAGTACTCGGTGATGTGGAACAGATTAACTTTCAGATGCAGCAGCCCGTGGTAGCAGTGTGCATTGCCAACGTACAGTTTCTCTAGCAACTACCGTGCAAGAGCGGCTGGAGCGGCAAGAGCCACCCCCAAGTCTGAGCCCAGCCCTCAGTGGTGCTGTCAGGGCAGGGGAGGTGCAGGGACCCCGTGCACGCATGTGAGCACCCATCGCTTGCTGGTCTGCGTGCTGGGATCCGGACCACACCTAGAGCTCTTTAGGGCCACGCAACCCACTGGCATGGGGTTGCTCCCCTGTGGTTTTCCCTGGCCCCGCTCCCCTTTCCCCCATCCTACCCCCTGGGTGCGCTGGGAGGCAGTTGCCTGTTGGGAGGGAGAGCACCCCTGCTTTTGCTGGCAGCGTGCTCCCTCCAGGCACCGCCGTCTATTTTTCCACCCAGGACAGTACCAAAATAAGTCTGTCTCACCCCTCCTCAGCAGCTGTTACGGACATCACCCCGGCCACACCGGTTTTCCCTGGCCCCTCTGCTGTCACAGCGCTCAAACCCCGGCGTCTGCGATTGCTATTGCTGTAGCTGCCACTTGCAGTGGCTGAAACAAGTGAAGCTCTGCTTGACTTCTGTGTCCCCAGAGAGGTCTCACGTCATTGTATGAGGCTGTCTGAGCAGCCGAGCCCCGTTCATTTCAATTAGCCCGATAGCTCTCAAATCCTATTTACCTTTATGGATGTGTTAGCATCTTGCTGCTTCCTACACCGACTCCAGATTAAAGGGTGAGCGAGGAATACGTGCCATGCGATATCACACGCTGACTGTTAACCATCGCTGTGCCCCTTGCGAGGCCGATCCACAGCAGTATTTCCTGCGATGAGTAAACTGAGACACAGATAAAGCCGTATCGAAGGGACACGGTGTACCTCACAGAGCTGGGACCAGCCTGCAGGATTAACCCACGGATTAGCAAGAAACCCAGTCAATGCCTTTTGGTTTTAAACAAACATGTTACGTTTTAGGTGATGCATCTTTTAGAAGATAAAAGACAGAAAAGCCCGGAAAGGCTGTAGTCCCACAAGTCTGCTTTTTGACTAGGTGCTCCCTCCCATAGGGACCTGTCCTTAGGTCCATGTACCTCACTTGGATTTTAACAATCATTTACCATCGCAACACATTCCAGCACTTAAATAAGCTCCTTGAGAGGGAGAGATAAGGTATCAGCTTTCCGGTTCATCTTGCCAGTCTGTCTGCAGCAGATAAGCATGTTGGGCAGCAGGAAAAAGGTTATCTAGAAAGGAAGCTGAGCAACGGTGGCTGTTATTGCAGGAGGCTTTGAAAAAAAATAACCCCACCAGGAATCCCACAACCCATACAAGCCCTTCCCGGCGGGATATGATTGATGGTTGGAGTCCAGCTGTGCCTTCCTCCCCGGGGTGGGAGGCATCTTCCCCTATGGCGGAGGGGAGAGCCATCGAGACGGTCGTGCTCTCCCAGGGAAGGTCACAATCGGAGGCAGGTGCCCAAAAACCTGTTGCTTTCCCTCTCTCACTGATCTCTCTTGCCCTGCCCCTGCTCCAAGGATCTGGAAAAGGAGGGGTTCGCTTTAATGTCCCTGCTGCCCCTTCAGCACATTTTGAATGTTTTTGGGCTGAGAGTCTGCAAGAGGGTTTTTTTTTCTGCCCAAAACTGGGGCACTGCTGTTCTGGGTTGTGGATGTGGTCCCTGGAAACCAGCACCGACCTCCCACTGATCCCCGAGGGGCAAGAGTGGGAAGGAGTTTCTGACAATCCCCAGCCTTTCTTAACCCAAGTATCACCTTGCTTTTTGGGATGAGGGAGGGGAAACAAGCCACTTTGGGGGAATTGCATTTACAACCTAGTGAAAAACGTGCCTTTCCTTTGGATGGCTGCTTGTTACTTGATCTTCCGGCCTGTGGTTTGTTTGCTTGTTTGCAGGTGCAGAAATGATGTCATCTAAAAAAAAAAAAAAANNNTGCAAAAACAATGTCAACTAAAAAAAAAAAAAAAAAAAAGCAGCCATTTTCAGTCAAATTCACAGACCCCCTTTCTGCCTTCTTGTGATCACCCAGGGACAAAAGACCCCACATCACAGCAACGCTGGCTCAGGAAATGTCCTGAATCAAGGACTGCAGAACAATAACTGGAGCAAATCCTGCCAGGAAGCGCTCTGAATCCGCTCAGCCACCTTCTCTCCCCTCTGGAGCTTCCAGCTCCCTCCTGCCTCCCCTCCCAAGACATCCTCACCGCATCCCTCCATGCGCTCCTCTATTTTGCTGATTCCCATTAATCTGTGTTTTATATAACCCCTGGCTTGCGCTGGACACAAAAGCTATGCATTACCATGCTATTAATACACAATTTTAGGTTTAGGATTTAAAGAAAATAAAAAACCCCCTTCCAGCCAGGGGATGCAAACCATGACAAACCAGCGCTGGCAGCTCCAAGGTGCAGATCCCAGTGGGGAGAGGGCATCAGCGCTCCGTGCATCACAGCTCCTCGCAGTGGACCTGCACCCAGATGTCAGAGACTGATTCCTTAATCACCATCACATCAAGTGTGTTTAACTGTTGCGCAGCTCCTTGGCTGGAAGCAAACATCACCAAACACCCAGAGCACTTCAGCCTCTGGGCAAGTGTTTCACGACCATCCATCATTGTACCTCTCAGCTTCTCTTCCCACTGCTCTTATTTTAATTAATCTCTGCAGGTCTGACTTTCCAGCACCGATGGTCTTGCACAAGGCTGCTGGTCCTGGGAGAAGTGAGAAAGGCAGAGGGTCCCATGGGCGAGGGTGTATCAGAGGGACGGGGACTCTGCAAGGACAGGGCAGTTGCCAGGGAGTGGAAACCAGCTCTACCTGTTTGAAATTTGGTAGAAAAACTGGGAGAGATCCCTGCAACAATGCCCAGGTCCCCATCTCCATCTCCATCCTCGTCTGCCAGAGAGGTGCAGAGGAACCGCACTGTAAAGGGAAGAGCATCGGCGTTTCCAGCGGCCCTGAGCCTGCCAGGCCAGGGCCAGCAGCATTTGCCGCAGGGCTGCCCGGCTGCCCAGACGTGACCCGGCTCGCCCAGCGCCCTGGAGTCGCCTGGTCGCTTGAGCCAATTTGTTCCAACGCCGCAATTAGCAGTTCATCATGGCCAAGCTGTGAAAAAAGTGGCTCTAATATCGCCCAGCTGGAGAGGCCTCCCCTGCTAAGAACCAGGGATTTTCTGGAGGATCCCCCGCCCTGGGGGAATCCACTGGCCCCCCCAGGCCATTCAGCATCTCCCCACTGCAGCCGGCTCCGGCGCTGCTCAGCCTCGCTCGGGCTGCGAGAGGTTAATGGTTTTCAAGCGACTCCTGTGATTAACTTTTCCTAAATCTCCAATTCTTCTTTGCCTTCTATTTTTATAAAAAGAAAAGGGGGGGGGGGCAGTATTTACAAGGGATTTCACTCAAATAATGAAATAAATGTGATCAGCTGAGGGACCCTTAATCCGCTTTGACTCTTGCGTTCTGGAGAATGAACGTGGAGATCTTTGCTGCCCCCGAGTCCCAGCAAGGCGGGGAATGAAGCAACCCCGTCCCTGCCTGCCTGGGGGGCAGAGCCCACAGCATCACCTTCAATCAGGCGCTGTATTCAGACATAGGCACATGAGCCAGGGACTCTTGGGTCGACACGGGAGAAAAACACCCTCTTCGGTCACCTGCTTCCACCCTGCAGCCAACGTGCCCATGCCCAGGCCTGCAGCCCGCCGTGCTGAGGCAAGAAGCGGCCACGTCTTTATTTCAGATGGCCAAACACAGGTAAACGGCATCGGCTGTGTTCACGCATCTTCCATCTGCAGCATCACCCGCTCTGACAGCACCCTCCGCAGCACACGCGTGCGGAAAGGGAGGACCCTTCCTATTTCTTTAGGCTTTGCCCAATATATTAAACTTTTAGCCTGGAAATGACATGGTTAATTATCACTTTAATACCAAAACATAACTGAAAATCACGCAGGTGATTCTCCTTAACTGGGGAGAAACCTTTGAGCCCCGGAAAGGAGTTTGTGGCTGCTGGGGTCGTCCTGCATGACTTGGTGCTGCAGGGAGCAGTGCCGGGGCCGTGCCGGGAGCTGGGGCTGCTGCACCGAGCTGCTGGGAGCCGGTTAAACCCATGGGTCCCTTCACCCCCATCAGAAACACCCCGAGTGAATAAAAGGGATGCGTTTGCCCAAGAAAACCCAGCATGGGGTGAGCTAGGACCACACCTGTGCTACCGCAGGGAGACCTTGTGTAACAGCCTTCCTAATTCCCCCCGAGTCCTCAAATCCACCAACCTCCTCTCTGGATGCCAGCCAGCATCCGCGCTTCCCTCCCTATCGCCTGCCTCATCCCAGGGGGGACAAAGGGCCCAACTCACCCCTTCTTGGGGACAGCAGAGAGGACCCCCCCGGCAGCCCCATGGCAGGGAGGGCAGCGCAGCCCTGATGTGGGAAGGGTTTGGTCCCACCTTCATTTCAGCACAGCCCCAGCCACAAACATACAAAACAGATTGTTGGAATCAAACACCAGCTTAGGTTGGGGAGGGGGGAACTAAACACCCTAGCCGTGATTCCCACATATGCCCAACGATATAATCCAGATTTGCTGCTTGCCCTGGCACCCTTTTTTTTTTTTTCCTTTTTTTTGAAATAAATTAAAATCTCTTTTTGCTGCTGAGCATAATCAGCATTAGGGTGAGGGGAGGAGGAGCCTTTCACTGTACGCAGCAGAATCACAAATGAACTCACCGCCACTGCAGCCTAGTACTCTCCCGGCTGCACGGACGCATGCAGCGCTGATGGCAGCAGCTCCCAAACCCATGCGCTGCACTTGCCTCCTCTGGGGCATTTTCTTAATTCATCTGCTAGACAAACTGAAATGCAGAAGATGGCCCAGTCAGGGGGATGCAGAGGTATCCTGGCTTGGGAAGGACCACTCCTCCCCGAGCCTCGCGCTGAGCCTTGCATGGCTCTATTTGGGGGTCTGAAGCTTCAGGGAAAACATTCACATTCCTGGGCAATCCTGAGGGAGCTCAAACCATTTGGCCTTTTGCCTCCCCACAGCCTCATGGCCATGGTAAGCATTTGCACAGAGCAGCCCTGGCATCCTGCTCCGGCTCACCCAGGACAGCCAGGGCGAAACCTCTGCATGAGCATCAGCACGAGCTCCAGCGGAGTGGAGAATGAGGCACAAAAATTATTTGCCTCAGCCACTGGCTTACAAGTAACGTGTGCATGCAAGACCCACTGGTGTTTCTTACAGCCACCACTAAATCTGGGACCAGTGGAGAGCACAACGGGGTGATGCCTCCAGCACATTACACAGGAGCCCACGGTCCGGCAGCGCTGCCAGGGCTGAGACCCAGCCCCATCCCTCTAACACCCTCCGCGGGGGCAGAAACCCCTCCTCTGGCTGCAGGGCTTCAGGGACAGGCACACTGCATCCACCCTCCTCCTCACAACCAGCAACCGAGGGCTGGAAGGCAGATGGCATCTGCACAGACCTAAAGCCCGAAGCCCAGGGAGATTGTCCTTTCCCTCATGCTGCTGTTCCCTCCTTGCCTTTGAGCCAAAACACTCAGGATCCGGCCCTGGATGTCTGTGAGTGCAGCGCAGGGGGCTGAATCCCTCCCCACGCTGCCTCCTGGCTCCCCAGCACAGCCCAAGGTAGTGTTACTGGGACTGAAAGCTGAGGAAACTCCCTGCAGATTGTACCTTGTCGGTGGAAGAGCCCAGTTGTCTCGTCACCGCTCCCCATGTGCCCCCACCCACGCAGGGGGGCTAGGCTGGGAGTCTCCTGCCTGCCCTCTGGGAGGTAAGAGCTAACCCAGCCTCAGCCTGTCCTGCTTGTTGGGTGACGGGGACGGAGCCCCACGGTGGTACCCACCATCCCTCCCTGTTGCTATAGAGACAGAAGCTGGTTTTCGCCGCAGCAGAGATGCTCGTTGTTTCTGAGCCGTACCTTCGGCATGGCAGGCAGCCGGGAGAGAGGGACGAGGCATGCTGTGCCATGCTGTGCCGCTTGCCTTGCCAGGAGGGCCGGGCACAGCCGAGGCAAAGCTCTGCCAGGCCTCTCCTGGTGCCTCTGTGCCCAGATCTGCACTCACCTTGGTGGGGGGGGGGGCTCTCCCCAAACCTTCCCTGCAGCAAGCACATGAGCGCTGGGGCTCCCCGGCTCTGGGCACTGAAGTACTGAGGGAGCGAAGGGGTGCGG
Organism: Burhinus bistriatus; assembly: GCA_013397275.1. Classification (NCBI taxonomy): domain Eukaryota; kingdom Metazoa; phylum Chordata; class Aves; order Charadriiformes; family Burhinidae; genus Burhinus; species Burhinus bistriatus. The sequence goes on from VYXH01010180.1 coordinate 16,175, forward strand.
GCTGCGGGGGTGTTGAGGAGGAAGGCTCCTGGAGAAACCCTGTGTGGGAGCGAGCCCTGTCCTGTGAACCCCACATTACCCTGGTGAGTCACCCCAACTCACCTCTCCCCGCTCTCCTGCCTTGCTTTGCAACCACATGCTGGGATGACACGAGCTCAGCTGATGTTACCCACCACGGCAGCTTCTCTAGGCTACGCTCTCCTGATTACACCAGCAAAGACCAGGAGTAACTCCTCCAAAGCCATCCTGGATGTACCAGCAGAAGACAATGGAAGTGCAAGGAGACCTGGACCCAGGGACATGGCTGTAGGTGCATCCAGCCTATTTGCAAAGGTTCAATAAAACCTAGAGCTACAAAGCGTGAGCTTCCCACAAAGCAATCAGGGCAAAGTCTTCCCCTGCTCCTTGCCTTTTCAGGTACCCACCATCTCCAGGTACCCACCATCTCCAGGTACACATAGGTGCATACACAGGCCATCAGAGCTGCGGTAACATGCCTCCATCCTTCCTCGTGGTGAGGATAAACTCTGCCAAGTGTAATAATGCCTGGAAGAAAGAGAAAGCACCGTAGCTTGCTTCTTCACATAAGTCTTTGCAGGAGAAGGGGGTTGGCAAGGAAAAACCCTGATGGAGGCCAGGCGCAGCAGCACATCTCTGCTCCCACCCGCGGCAGCGCTCCCCGTTTAAACAAGCAGCAGCAGGGGAGCGGGGCAGCACCCCCCCCCCCCCCCCCCCCCTGCTCTGCCTGCTGCTGCACCGGCCCGCCAGCCTGCAGGGAAAACCGGCACGACCCAGCGCTCTCCCCTCTCCTGAGCGCACTCGGTGACAGCCCCTCCTGAGGGACCCTCGCACAGCCCACCCCCAGGGAGCTCCACAGGAGGCTCATCTTTAAAGGACACGGTAGTCCTCCTTACCACGCTTCTGCTCCAGCCTTGGAGCAGGCAGCGTGGGAGGTCAGTGGCTCCCAGGGCTCTGCACTGACATCCCTGCTGGAGATGAGTGCCAGGGATAGATTTTCTGTTTAGCTTCTTTTCATATCAATTATCAACGAGCAACAAATGTTAGCAGCTTGCAATAGTCATTATCTGAATGTCTTCTCCTTCTCACCAGCAGCCCCTGTAGGAAGAGAGTCCCCAACATGCAGGGACAGATGAGACCACGAGACCCCGCTGGTTGCTCCCTGGCCTTGCAAGCCAGCTGCATTTTGCTCACCTGGGATAGACAGGAGGACAGGATGACGGGTTCCCTTCATTCTGCAGGATGCATCCAGCCAAGGTGCTGAGTCTGGTAGTGTCCATCACCTGCCAAACATCAAACTCTCTTCTAAAGACAGAGAGACCACAGAGAACTGGAAGGTTCGGTGCAAAATATGGAATATTTTTAGACAGTTGTGAGGGGTGATCTGTTTCAGAGACAACACGTTGAGCATGGCCATCACCTGGGTAAAGATCAGCCAGGTTTCAAGGCGGCTGCTTGTCAATAACCGGAAGCAGCAACACTTCGTCTGGGCATCAAGCTCTATATTCAGTAATCTCAGACCAGTTCACAGACACCAATTAGCTCAGCTTTGCAATCAAGGAAGGTGAGGAGTGCTTTCCTCATTTCTTATGGGGTGAGACACAGAAATGTTCAGAATTTACCTCTGTAACGAGGCTACAGGCAAGCGAGCAGAGGCAGGGGTACGGGCAGTCCTGCCTCCCTGCCTTCTAGCTCACCGACATTCCTGGCTGCACCAGAAAACAGTCAATGCTGTAGAAGACTTACCGTGGAAATTCCCATCTACAGCATCATTTGGTGTAATTATAAAATCGTGGCCGTGAAACGATAGGAAAAGACTCTTTGCTCGACCTGCTTTGCAAAATCACCATGATCCAGCAGGATGCCCATTCAATTACTCCCTGCTAGGATGAAAATGGGCAACTTGTATTTCTCCTTTCCCAGACCAGAAACGCCCCCCACACCCTCCCAGAGCAGATTTTTGAACAGCTCATGAAAGGCCAGCTTCAGCAGGCCACCTTCAGCGTCCTGAGCACCCATCCAGGTCCACCCCACCCAAAGCAAACCATTTAAGTGATCGTTTGTGTCCCCTCAGTCAGCAAAACTGCAGGACCTGCTCCAAGTTGAACACGTATCTCAAAGCTACAGTGAACTGGCTTTTGTTCCTTCCCTCATGATAAGAACCAAACAGGGCGGGATTTTTATGATTATTTATTATCTGTGAAGTGCCGGCAGTGTCCTGACTCCCTACAAGACACAACTGCTGGGCTTACAAAAAGAAAAAGCACTGTGGCCAAAATCATTTAGCCTCAAAAAAGTTAATGAACGTGTTCTTGAGAAGCCCTCAGGCGCTGCCCTTCCTGAGGACATAGCAAGGTGCTGATGTGAACCACCCAAACTAGGCAGACATGTAGCTCATTTCTTTCACCCATAAAGCTTAATTAGGTTGCTGTCCAAACACAGTTTGAGAATATGGCCAAGACACAGATATGGCCCTTGATTGCTAAAAACCAATCCATTGCAAGAAACATTTTTTTTTTTTTCAGGTGGGGAAGCAACATTAAAAACCGCCACTACTCATGGAAGGTACAACTGCTTCCAACAAACAACATGTAGAAAATACTGGGAGGGAGACTCTTAAAGTATCTGCTAGTTTCCAGTGGAAAAGCGGCAAGTCCCCCATGTTCACCAGATGGATATCAACATCTGACACGTGTTGGAAGACATCCATATCAACTCCACCAGCCTGAACTGTAAGTAGCCGAAAACAAAGCCAGACAGGACATCTGTGATGTGGTGCCGTCCGATCATGACACGGGAAAAGCCAACGCAGAGGGCCCAGAGGACCAGCAGGATCCGGAGAGGGATGGCCAAGACCAGGTGGTTGAGGAAGAACTTGGAGAGCATGGCCGCTCGGCTGGCGTGCCCAGCTGGAAACGCGTAGGTGTCCATGGTCAGGTAGTCCAACAAGCCAGGGTTGATGTCGTACGGTCCCTTCCGCTTGGCCAGCTTCTGCAAACCAGCCACAATCATAATGTCCAGGAGCAGGGCTACAAAAGGAGAGACAAGGAGGGAAAGGTCAGAGGCCGAAGCAGAGTCGAGGGCAGTTTTCAAGGCAGAACATTCAAGGATTGTCGCTGTCTTTAAATAAAGGTTTGGGTTGAGTTCCAGCCAGGTGTCCGTGGTCCAGCTGCACACAGCCCCCCTCCACCTTCAGATCACCACCCAAATGTTAATTAACCCTCCCAGTTCACCTCTCAGAGAGGAGCAACCCAAACTGCAGAGACAAGTGATCCGCCTGGGGAAGAAGAGAGCAACTGGCTAAGCTAAAATTAAAACTCTTTTGGCCCTCAAACTACCGGACTGGGTGTCTCTGTTTCTGTCCTCCACCCCATGCTTTAGAAACCTCGTGCAGCTAGGACGTGTCCCTGCCTAGGGTGGCTCTGTGCCGGGGTGACCAGGCTGCAGCGAGCAGTCGGTGGGAGGAAGGTGCCCCACAGCACTTTGTGGTATTGTCCCTTGTCCTTCCCAAGCCCACCACCTCCCTCCTGCCCAGAGCCGGCCAGCGGGATCGCACCGCACTGGCCCGTTTCACTAAGAAAAGAGCATTAAGAGACAGTGAGCCAAGGGGAAGGCCATGCGATAAAGAAAATGGGCTTCTGTGTTAGAAACAGCACCTCAATGCATTGGAGAGCAGGCGACATCCTCCTAGACGTCCCCCACCCATCCCTCTCCCTTTGCCAAAGCGCTCAACATCCCTGAGCCACGTCTTGTTTCTACTCGCCTCTCGCTCCCTGGGGCTTTCTCCCTGCGAGTCGCCCCAGGCACCCTCCTCCCTGCGCAAACGTGGTTGGGGGGTAACACACCTCCCAGCCCGAGCAGACCCAGGCTTGTGGCAGCAGAGGGACCATCTCTGCAGCTGCAGGTCTCAACACCAAATTGTCTTCCTTCCCTAACTGCTTCGGGAGTGAAACCCATCAGCACTTGTCTTCATCATCCTCCTCTTCATCCCACCCCCTTTGCACCAGCTGACAGGTATTGTCATTTCTATTTCCTAGCATCATTTTTATTTTTCTTTAATCCCTTCATCTGCTTTTCCCCAGCCCTTCTAATTAGGCAGAGTGCTGATGTCAGCTCCTCGCAGCAATGACAAGGAAATACATCCCCGTATCAGCACAGCCCGCTCCCTCGGCAGGAATGCGAGGGGCCAGTTGCCTGGTTCCCAGGCCCTGGTAAAGACAGTTCCTTGAGAGCGGACAAGGTTTCAGGAGGATGGATGGGAGGGCGGTGGCAGCGATGACGGGAAATGAGACGGCACATGCAGCTCCTCCTGCCTGCTCGGCACCTGGCAGGAGCCGGGAAGCGAGGAGCTGTCACGGCGGCTCTGCTCGCCCACCTCCCGCAACGTGCCACCTCTGCACAGCCAGCCCTGGCACCGCCTTGGGAAGGAGTTGATGCTTATCCTGGCCAAACTCTCTCCTCATTTTTCTTCCCCATCTGCAAGGTATCTTGCGTGGGGATGGCGCACAGCAGGATCTCCCTGGACCTCCTGCCCACCAGGTCCTGCCTGAGCCACTCCTGGGCTCTCAGAGCTGCAGAAGGGAGATGGAGCAGAGGACAAGGTCCGGGCACCAGCTCCTCGCTAGCGGGAACGGTGGCACAGGCAGCAGCGGCACTCCAGCTTAAACACAAGAAGAGGCAGGAAGCTGACATGAAGGAAAGGTTCAGAGGTGGCATCTGAAACAAGGTGGGGAGGCTCCAGGTGGCAGAGGGATGCACGGAGGCTGGGCACGACACCGGCCCTGTAGCCGTAGCGATGGGCTTAGGAGGACAAGGCCAGCCAGGGACTCTGCACAGAGCCCACCCGGGGACCGGCGGACGGGGAGAGGGCTGTAGCCCGCGGCAGGGGACCCTAATGCTGCGTGAGCAGAGCAGTTCTCTGCTCTTTAAGATTTGCTGGTATTATTTTAAGGGGCTGGCCGGGGTGGAGGGGAGAAAGGGAGAGGGGGATTTCAGACCCGGGCTGCAGAGCCCTGGAGCAGCCGCTCCCTGCGGTTTCCTGTTAAGGCCAAATGCCGTCAGCACGGCTCCCAGCTGGCGAGGGTAACGAAGCGCTGGGGCTGCCGGCCATTATGGAGCTCTGCTCGCTCCAGGCTTCTTCAATCACCCCCAGCCTGGCTCCTCACCCCACCAAGGTGAACCCCCTCCCGCAGCCCCGATTCAGCAAAGTGCTTCAGGAGCTGATTTTTCAGAGCTCGTCGGCTGCGTTGCCCATCAGTCCCGTCTCACCCTGGACAAGAGCTGGGACGCAATCTCGGGAGCCCAGGCTCACACGTTCGTTTCCAAGAGACGATGCACCAGCACTGCCAGGAGAAGACTCTGGCCCAAGCTGCTCCTGCTGAAGTCAGCAGCTTATTGCATTGCTGAGGAGCCCAGCCAGGACTCAGGAACCAGTCTGGGCACCCTGAAGGATGCCCAGTGTCTCCCATGGTGTTCAATACACCCACTACAGACCACTGCCCACCAAACCTGCCCGTAGATCAGTAGCACAAACGTCATGTGCTTTAGCGACGCGTGGTGTTCACCATTGCCCATCAGTATTTTGCACTTACATCATTTTTTTTCCAGTTAAAAGGTGATGTCAGGGCAACTTGAGGGATGCAGGCATGTGCGCATGGAGGTGTTCAGAGACTGGAGAACAAGCCAAAGAGCTGTTTTAATAATCCTTTCATTCAGCAGATGAATAAAATGGGCCTTCAGTACTGCTAGGTTTGATTTCCATCAAATGATGCACAGCCAGCAGAAAGCCTCATTTGCCTACATTTCAAGATCTGAAGGCATGACAGCATTAAAACCAGGGGTTAATTTGCCGTTAAAAGAAAGAAAAAAAAAAAAA
>VYXH01010180.1:22194-37556 GCA_013397275.1 Burhinus bistriatus
TTGCGTTAAAAAAAAAAAAAAAAAAAAAAACAAAGATCCCTCCGTCTGGTGCTTTTTCTGTCACTTCCCCTTGCACTTTCTGTTCCTTCCATGAAGCAACTTCTTTATGAAACAGCCCCAGCGGCCTGCCCTGCTCCGGTCCCCAAGGCACGGGGAGGCGGGGGGGTCCCCAGTGCCCTTGCCCAGCTCTGGGTCTCAGCAGAGCCCCTGCAAAGCCCCGGGGAGCCGCGCTGCACCCCTGCCCTCTCCTCCTCCTGCTGCTGCTGCTGCTGCTGCTGCTGCCGGCGGCCAGGCGCTGCCAGAGTGAATCAGCACGCAGCACGGCTGCCAACGGTGCTGCCAACGGCACATCCTTCAGGAACAGATACAGACGGTGCCGTCGCTCAGCAGCCCCCACCCGGGGGCTTATTCCCTTCCAATTTCTTGACCTACATACCCGCTGGGATTTCGGGTCGCTTGCTTTTTCCCCTTAGCGCAAACCAAATCCTCCCTTCTCAGCTGGGCACATCCCTGCCAGCATCACGCAGCTAAGGGGTTAATTTGCTCCTGGGCATCCTTGGTGGGTCCAGCTGCAGGTGGGTGTCTCTGCACTGGGAAAGGTGCCTGCCGGCTACCCAAGCGGTTGCATCCGAAGCCCCGTAAGCCTTGCAGCCGCCAGCGCAACCCCAGCCACCTGGAAACCGGCATCGTCACCTTGGGTCTGCCCTGCCCTCCCCCTGTTCCCAACGCAGAGACCTGCAAATCCTTCAGGCCGAGGCGACTGAAGGCTGGAGGAGATACGGCCCCGGGAGAGACCGCAGAAAGGAGCCTGCAGCTGATTTACCAGCCTGAACTCACGCAACGCTGCTCTCTGGAGACGGACGGGGCTGTCGGAGGCGCAGCAGAGACAGCAGAGTGCGACCTGACTGAGGGGTGAGATGAGAGGAGCAGTTTTTCGTCATGCCTTTCGCCCAGATCCAGCTAGCATTGGATTTAAAACACAGGCAGCATTGGATGTAAAATCCAGGTTAGCGTTGGATTTAAAAGAGCAAAGGAAGGACTAGCTCTCGCCCATCACTCCTTTCACATTTTTCTGAAAAAGCTCCAGAATTTCCCCTTTAACCTGATGTTAAGGGAAACAATCCTTCAGATTTCCACTGCAAAACCATCCGATCACAAAAAGCTCTATTAACATCTAAAACTTCCTTAAAGCGCAAACCCAAAGAGCAAGTCTTGTCTGCCTGCGACAATTTTAGCATCAGAGATCACCTTGGTATTGTAAATAGCCAACATCTGGCATCAGACGCACAGTAAATGAGCTGAAAGTGAGCCCCCTGGGCAGACGTTTTATATCTATTAATAAAAGGAAAACAATTATCTGCCTTGCTGCCACCACCAAATGTGAGGAGCCCATTAGGAGGGGAGGGGAGCGGAGAGGCGAGCCCTGCGCAGGCAGGGCACAAGGACGAACCTCAAGCATCGCCGCAGCAGAACCACGCCAAACCCCAAAGCTGGTATTTAAGGGAAGTCGAAACAGTTGGACGTCCCCTGTCACTGCAGGGTCCTTTCTGTCCCAGCGCCCTAGGTGCCATCTCCGCTGCCGTCCTTTATGGGGCAGGGGCTGAAGGAGGCTGAGGATGGGGCGAGACCCTCAGGGGCATCGCCTGCCCCGGGTCGGAGCCAGGCAGCGTCTCCAGGGACGGAGGCAGATTCCAGCTGAGATGTTTATATAAACACGTTATCAAAACCACAGCTGAAAAACAACCTGGGTGCAGCGCTAGGCACAGCGGGGGAGGAGGAAAAAAGGACAAAGCCAAAAAAGCCCTTGGCCTCGTCTGCTCCTGCAGCCGTGACTCACATGACTTCACGCACATGGGGCTGCTCGGATGAGACAAGGCAGCTCTCCGAGCCCAGCCTGTGAGATCAGGATCAGAAACAGGGTCACAAGCCGGACTCGGTCTCGCAGCACTGAGGCTGAGCACGCGGGGAGAGGAAAAGGGGGAGGTAAATGCCCAGGAACGAAGAGCGAGCCCATCCCATGGGCTCAGGAGGCACCCAAGCGTGGGAGCAGACGTGCGTTGGACAACCCCCCTCTGCCCAGCTCCAGTACCGTTTCAAAGCAGAGACAACTTGGCAATAACTCGTTGCCTGGACTTCAGAGCCTGCTCTGACCCGGGTCCCACCGTGCTGGAGACCGCACCAACGCCACTGAGATGGCACGTGCTCCCCGCCACAGCTGCCCAGGCCACCTGCAGGGCCAAGGCTGGCTTTGAATGTCCCGTGTTTTCCAGATTAGCCAATATCACTCAGGAGTGAGCCCTGGACAAATGTCACCATTCCCAGGAACCAGCTCCTTTTGCTTCACAATTAGAATTAATATTTTTTCCCTCCCCTCTTTTTTTTTTTTTTTAACTTACATGCCCCATCCTACTGCTTCTGAACTTCCCAAATCTCCCGCAGGCATTAGGCTCCCTGACCTGGAAAATGAGTGGTTTGCAGCCTTGACTAGTTACCATTAGTGAAAGACGCGGGTTTCAAAAGTGTCTTCACCCTCTCGCTGGTGCTGTCGGTGGCAGCTGGAAGAGCTCCACTCCTTCTACTCCTTTTCTTCCCCAAATGTTGATCTATTGGGTGTAAGAGCTGACAAAAGGCACAGATGGCAGGACGCATTGAAGAACCAATGAATCAGACACTGCGCTGTTTTGAGGGTAGGTTATTTTTTGGATGAACAAGCAGCGGAGTGGGGTAAGTGGCCACGGGGAGGTGAAAAAATGGTGGAAAGCAGCATTGTGCAATTAATTAAAAAAACCAAAACAACCCAACAGCTAAAAATAGACCCGCTATATCCTAGATGATTAGAAACAGCCCCGAGTGCAAACACAGGCTCCCTGGAGTTCTCCCCTTGGAAATACGGTGCCCCTGGGAGCTGGGCAATTTGCATCTCAGCATCAATTCCGGAGCGGGGCTGCCTCGCCGGGGGTCTGCGTAGCCCGGGGACGAGACACGGGCGAGAGGCTGAGCGCAGTGAGAAAGGCTCGTGCCAATGGGGAAGACGAGCCGAGCAGCCTCCAGGACGGCCCAGCTGCCTCCCAGAAGGGCACCGACAGCTTGGAAAGCCCCTGTGTGCTATGGCAGCGGTGCAGGTAACATCAGCACATCCCAGAACCGGGCGCCGCAACACGCACAAGCACGACGGCACCATACGGGATGAGCCGGAGGAAGAAAAACTGCCTTGGGGTGATGACCCAACAGCATCTCCCAAGCCCACAAACGCTGGGCTCCTCGCTCGGACTCAAGGCTGCTTAGGTTTGTGTTTACCCCCCACTGCCTTCAATACGGCAAATCGGCACAAAAAAAAAAAAAAAAAATTGGGGCTGATTCTGTGGTGCTCAGAGTGCCTCCAACCATCACGTCTCATGGCACGTTAAAGACCCGGATCAGGTATGNTCAAAACGGCAAAACGGAAAAAAAAAAAAAAAATAAAATTGGGGCTGATTCTGTGGTGCTCAGAGTGCCTCCAACCATCACGTCTCATGGCACGTTAAAGACCCGGATCAGGTATGTCTGCCAGCATTCCTGCACAGATGGAAATGGAGAGTGAGACCAGAACTGCGTTCCAGGTGAAAACACGGAGATTTCTTCCCAGGGGAGGGAAAAGAGATGGTTCATCTGATTCCCTTCTCCCATCCCCCTCCTCCACCAAGCCTGGCCCAGAGCGGGATACCTGATGGGCTCTCCCTGCCCCTCGCTCCTCTTGGTGACTCGCTGCCCAACGCTCCTCCACCTTCCTCTTCCCAACCACTGCTCCTGTCAAGGCGCATTAGTTGCAAACACACTCACCCATTTCTCGGGATCTCCCTTCGGGTCGGAGCCTGGCTCAGCTTCTCCGGCAGGGCCGGCTCTGCCCGAGTGAAGCAACTACTGTCCCCTTTGAGCTCCAGGCAGGGGCACTGGGAAGCCGTTCCCGGAGTGACAGACATAAGGATGACTCATTTCCCATGTTTATTCCCCCTCTTCCCATTCAACAACCCTCGCACTTCTTCTCTCTTTCACTCTGCATTCAGGCTCTGGAACATTTCGCCTGCTCGCTCTGCGCGAGGGTTGGATTTCAGCTCACTGCAGTTTCCCCAAGGGCTGCACGCTGACGGCTGCAGGGCTCGCAGCATCCTCAGCACCGCGCAGCCAGCCAGGACCTGAGCTCCTCCATGCTGCCCGGTACCCAGGGGGCTGATCAGACCACAGGTCTGACAGAGACCCGACACGCGTCCCTGGAAATACCCCNGACCTGAGCTCCTCCATGCTGCCCGGTACCCAGGGGGCTGTTCAGACCACAGGTCTGACAGAGACCCGACACGCGTCCCTGGAAATCCCCCCCCCGCCTGCTCCAGCCACAGCCACGTGGGTCCCAGCCTGTCGCTGCCTGTCCTTTATCTGAAGGGACACTGCAGGCTCGCCAGCCTGCCCTGCAGTGAACACTACACATTTGCTACGGAGGAAGCAGGCGAGGAAGGGAAGGGGGGGCAGGGAAGCCGGGAGAGCTGGGCATCGCTTGCTGTTCAGAGATGCCTGAGCTCATCAGCTGTGCCGGGCTGAAGGCTGAGGATGGCACCCACCAGAGGAGAAGGGATTTCAACTGCTGTACCTGGGCAGGACAACAAGAGGCAGACTAGCAGCCTGATGTGATGAAGAGGAATATTTAATGCCAGGCTGGACCTGTGTCTAGATGCTGGATGCAGGGAGTGGGCATCTGTGCTGTTCCCTCTGCCTGACACTTACCATGGGTCAGTCATGTTGGGTTATTTGACATTTAAGCGTTTCCAGCTCGCTGGGCAGATGTGCTGAGTCCTCGGTGGGCAGTGCCAGGGCTGGGAGGGGAGCAGGACAGGGGCCGAACCTCCTCCGTGTGCCAGGTATTACAAGGAGGGGATGGTTCACACAGGGCGCCCGCTCCCGAGATGCTCTCCCCTTCCCTGCCGAAACGTCGTCTGCCCCGTCTAGCTCAGAAAATCCCCAGCCTCGCAGTGGGAAAATGAAAGGGAAAAAATAGACACATCTGGCCCCAAACCATCTCTGGGGCTCTCAGCTTAGCAAGCTCTGCTGCATACGGACCGATCCATCTGCCGTGCAACTCCCCGGCCTCTCTGCTGGGTCTGGGCTGCCGAGCCCAGAGGCTCGAGAAGACGAGCTTGTCTGTACGGCCTGGGCATTTAATCTACTCGGTGACCTTTACCAGCACCGGGCTGTACTATCGGGATTTTCACCACACGGACTCTAAAGAAAAGCATGACAACACCTGGAGCACCTCCGTATTTGTTAGAGCAGGTCAGCGGGGTCTCTAGGGGCCTGGTTGAAGGCGCTTCTCGCTCTCTTTCCTTCCTAACCCACCACTTTCCTGCCACTCTGGTCTTGCTTGGAAGCTGCCAGGGAGGGACTGCAGAGTCCTGGCCATGTATATGTATTTATAAATGTGTATATATATATATTTTTTAAATCAATATATACATATGGCTCAGGATAAAGTCACAGCTCTGCAGGGGACTATGCCTCAGAATATCATGGCTTGGTTCCCGGTCAGACTGAAGCTAGGTCAGTATTCAGGGAGAAGGCTGGAGAGAGCAAGAACTGCCTCCTTGCTGACCTTCAGCAGTGGAGAAGCGACCCTGGGCTCCCTCCTTTCCTCCTCCTGTGGCAAGCCGCCCATCCTCAGCCCGCCACGCTGCTCGCAACGATACGTCCACAGCCCGCAGCACTGCTTTACTTGGTGGTGATAAATGCTTAGTGACAGCACCAAAGAGCCGACGTCCCCCTCAGAAGCGGGATGCAGAGCCAGGTGGTGATGGATGAGGACCGGGACCCGTGTCACTGAGACAGCAGCCGGGCGCAGGGGATGCAGCAGGCAAAGAGAAGACCCGAGCTTTCTGAATACCTATTCTAGAAAGCCATGACCAAAGCAGAACCAGTTAACGGCTGGTATTTCAAACTGAGCACGAACACGCACTTTACGTGCAAGGCTTACCCAAGCAGATATCCTCCGACAGCAAAGGCACGCAGCTGGACTGCAGCGAACTGAACAAGGTTCGCCGCGTCAGGTGGAGATTTGGCTTTAAACGCAGTAGGTGGACTCCACCAGAGCCACCACTTTGGGTAGATGACCATATTCCCTTCCCATTGCAGTAAGAAGGTGCCTGGACCTGGAAAGACCATCAGTCTAACGAGATCAATCCGTTTAGCTTAATAAATAGGAGATGAAGAAATTACTTGAGCACTATCCAAACTATTGAAAGGCAGAAGAGATGTTGGCGAAAAGAGCTATTCAGCTGAAGAGACAAGGGTATGCAGACGCGGCAGAGGGAAGAGGAGAGTCAAACTAAGAGCAAGGCGCTCGTGCGACTACCTGCCCCTGCAGTAATATAGAAACGGTTCTGACAAGTTCACCCTCACTTGTAATTGTAAATCAGATTGAGTGTTTGGGTTTTTTCCCTTAACAAATTGAACAGGAATAAATTAAGGGATGTGCCACAGCCTGTATTTTGCCGTGGGTTAGATCAATGATCCAAATGTTCTTTGCTGGCTTTGCAGTCAATGAATCACTAAATTTGGATCCACACCCTCACCAGATGGATCAGAACCAGAAACCAAGGTACTGCTTCCCTCGGGGTTTAATGGAGTTTCTGTCTGGTTCTGGAGCAGATCTGGGAATTTTAGTGAAAGTTTTATATCAGTTTTCCCCTTGAAAGCCCGATTGCAAGGTTCAAATTATTTTCAAAGCACCTCAGTTTTCATGAAATCCTTGCGATTGCAGAGAAAATCTTGAACAGTCCTAAAAGTTCCAACACCGTCAGACAAATAAAATGAACTCTAAAACTGGGGGGGGGGGCCCTGAGTTATAATTTTCTCAATTTGGCGGGGGGGGGCGGACTTTCTTCCTGACTCTTCAACAGCCAGGATTGGCAATGCAGAGATTGTCTTCCTGAAAGCACATTCTGGCAGAGGGATTTTTGCAGTGGGCACAGATATCTGATTTCTTCCATCTTTTCAGTAACAGGCTGTGAGCGTGCTTCTCTGGCTGTTTGGCATTTGCTGGAAAAGATTACGATGAGAAGGAGAATCAATAAATTCCATCACAGATGACAAACATGGAGGGAAAACATTGCTTGGGGTTGCTAATCAACATCTGCAGTTGGGATGGATGGAGCATCCCAGGGTCAGACCCCCTCACCCGAAATGCTCCTGCCGAGAGCTCCTCAGGCGCAAGTGCCCCCCCTCCATCTGCAGTGGTGCTTCTGCCAGGTTCCCAGTCCCATTTCAGCAGTCTCCTGTCTCCTCGCCTTGAAAGCCTGATTGCAAATCCTAAACAAGTGCTCTATGATGGGCTGGCTCCCTGCCCAGAGACTGCATCAGAAATTCTGCTTGATGTATCAAACTCTCAGCAAGCAGGGGGAAGGGAGGAGAGCCGGGAGAGGGAAGGAAGGGGTGCCACAGACAACCCCAGCTTCCCTGCTTCCCTCGTCCTGGGAGACCAGGGAAGCACCAGGAGGTGCCCTTCCCTTTGACCTGTTCCTACGCAGGAGGGCTTTACACCACATCCTGATGGACTGGAACCACAGGAAGGCAGCAGCAAGAGGGACCAAGGATGCCAGATGCAGCAATCATGCCCTGCTCTTCCTGTTGACTCATGAGACCTCACTTCTCATGGGACCTCTCTAGGTCCACCAGCCCCACGCTCCCCAGCCGGACTCCATCAGCAATGCAGGTATTACGGCAAGCAGCCACTCGGATTTTCGGAGTTCCTGACTGCAATCCTAAATATCAAACCAAGGCCGCACTCACAGCAGAGATCTGCTTTGTGGGGTGACCCAAGTCCTGCTGAGGACGCTCTGACAAGGGAGGCTCAGGGCACCTTGGTCAGTGTTGTCTACTCGGAGGGCAAAGTGGAGCTCTTTGGAGGCTGCCAGACCTACAGAGCTGTCAAATCACGTTGTGAACTAGTCCTTCACACAATTTAACTATTTTCTTTTTTGGCAGGTGGAGAAGAGGGATGGGAATGGTGCGTCTAGGCAAGGAAGCAAGACTTCAGAAACCCTGTAAGTTGTCCCCAGGCACCACTTGTGAGCTCAGGAGGCCTGGAGATGCAGGTAGTGATGCAGGGCTGAGCCCTGCTCGAGACCACCTGGTACTCAAAGTTTCACCGCAACCTGCAGGTGGCTTTGCATTTGGGCTCCTCACATGGCAACAGAAGGGCAAGAAAACCTTTCTTGTTTTTAAGCCAAAGGTGGCATTAGCTCTTTACAAAGATCTCAGATATTTTGGGGTCAAAGAGGTTGATGCTCAGGTCAGAGTTTTCAGTCTCCAAAACCGTCAAAGGCTCTCGGGTCAAGAGACATCTGGAAACTGCCGGTTGATGTTAGTCACATACTATTTCATCCTCATGCCCTTTTAAATGGAGCTTCTTTTTTCAGTGAGAGGTTGACCCAGCACACCAAGGAGCCCCTGGAAGAACTGCTGACGTTGGCGGGCTCTGCATCACGCCGATGCTATTCTGGCTTCTTCCCCGTGATGGCCTCCCTTCATTAGATGTCACAGCACGAGGACACTCTCTTTCAAAGGTAGACAGGAGAAAAGGCAGCTACCACTGTGCTTTTCAAGCCAGTTCGGCGCAATCTTCACCCTCTCCGAAGGATGAACTTGGGAAAAAAAAACCTGGGACCATGTTGCAGAGCCTGTATCATGTCACAGTCAGCCCTTGAGGACAGGACATCCCTTTCCTGAGGTGCCTCTGAAATAACATGTCCCTGTGTCCCCCCAAAAGGCTCCCTGAGAAGCAAAGGCCTAAATCCAATGTTTTCAATTTCTCGTACCAACCAAAAGCGGGAGCTCCGATCACGGGGTTTTTTGGGGAGGGTGAAACACTAGGGCTGATCACAGCCAGATGAGATTAGTCACAAGGAAAAGTATGATAATTGGGTCCCCTGTCAAAGACAGAAGAGAGAGAAGAGCAAGGTCCTCAGGTAGTCATGGCCAAGGTGGGTTGGGGCCAGGATCTAAGGCAAGTCACGCCTAGGGCTCAGCCTGGTCACTGGTAGGACATCGGTCCACATGGGTGGGATGGGCCCTGCTCAACTCAGAAGGCAACTCCTTTAACACATCCCAACCCCCCGAAACAAGGACACCGACCACCGCACAAGAAAGGACTAGCAGGAGAGCCAGAGAGATCCCAGCCTGTCTGCACGGCCTCTGGGTCAAATTAGCACACAGAAATGGGGACAGTAGCAAGAAAGGTCCTCAAGGGAAGGAGGATGCAAGATCGAACCGCAGCAGGGAAGCAGACAGGACTCCGTCACGCAGCAGCTGAGACACGGAGCCAGGGTCTGTTCAAAAAGGTGGCGAGGGGATGGAAATCTTTTTTTTCCTCAAGGATACCCTCAGAAATTGATCCCGATATCAAAGGTTAAGATCTTTATGTTTTCCCCACCTACCAAACCACCAAGGCAGATGACCATAGATTAAATAAAAGACATCGCTGCTGGTATTCACCTGCACATCACAGACACTTCCTTGGTCTGACTGGACAACCCTGCTCCATGCAGGGCTGGGGACCTGCCCCTACTCTGTGGGTGTCACCAGCTACCAGGATTACTCCATCCCTCTTAAACAACTTTTTGCTACATCCATCACCCATGGTACCCAGGATCAAAACAGCTGATAAGCGCGGCATTCACCCTAAAGGTCACTCCCTGCTTCCTGACCACATCGGTGGCTGGGAGCCGTCAGAGGAGGAGTCCTGGTGCTGCTGTCCCTTGTGACCAGGGCTGGGCTTTCCCGGCGGGAAGGGAGGTTTGCCACTCACCTAGCAGCAGGTTCATGAGGACCTCTTGGCCTGCCAGTGTGCTGCTCTTGACCAGGCAGATGAGGGTGCCCGCAATCCAGGGGATCCCGTGCCCTGTTATCCCCAGGAGGTTAATCATGGAGCGGGCACCGCCCCAGGAGGAGGCTCTGTTGGCACACACTCCCAGCCTCTTGGACATGCAGATATCGATGGCCAGCAGGGAGTTGAAGGCAATTCCCTTGAAGGAGGGGTTGAGCTGCATGCAGTCCTCTTCGGGCAGCTGCTGTGACTGCCTCCGCTCCTTGGGGTTGTTGTTCTGGCCACCAGCTGCCCCAGCCTGGGCGCTCTGCTTTCTGCCGGAGCTCCTGCTCTCCTGGTTCCCCTTCAAGGGCTGATTCAGGGAGAGGAACTCAGCCCTGTTGAGGACATTGTTCCTGTCTCTTGCCCTGGACCGCGGCTGGGATGCTGGCATTGCAGTCTCTCTC
Source organism: Burhinus bistriatus (assembly GCA_013397275.1). Taxonomy (NCBI): domain Eukaryota; kingdom Metazoa; phylum Chordata; class Aves; order Charadriiformes; family Burhinidae; genus Burhinus; species Burhinus bistriatus. Next base: position 32,485 of record VYXH01010180.1, read on the forward strand.
TAACGCAACCTGCTTTGCAAATACCGGGAAGGAGAGAAATTCCTCTTCTCCCTGCAGAAAGCTTCCCCCACTCCCACCCTCACGAGCCGTGAATTTGGGAAGCTACAAAGGTTCCCCTCTGTTGCAGTTGCCCCCAGCACAGACTGCAGCTGTTAAATATAGAGTAAGGAATGCACATGGCTGTTTACTTCATGGGCCTAGCAAGCTTGGAAAGAAAAATTAATGCCAGGCTTGGCAGCCACTCCAGTGCCAGGGAAAAAGGTTAAACAGCCAATAGATTGGAAGAAGAGGAGGGAAAAGCGTTGTGCCAAAGGTTGGTTGCTTCTAGCCTGGTCTATTTAAATCTTCCAATTGCTTATTCCCCTGGGCTGCAAGGGAAACTGGGAAATGTAGTTTTTTTGCGCTACAAGTCACATTTTGATATCAGCGAGTCGGAGCTGGAGGAGATCACGGCATCCCCCCTCCCCTCGGCAGCTGGTATTGCTCCTGCGGTGGGCTGTGCCATCTGGCTTTGCACGCTCCAAGGCTGGGCATTGCTCGGGGGCTTCCCCCCACGGGGCTCTCCCCGGCTACCTTCTCCATTTGTCTGTTCTGCAACACCTCACCCCCTGCTAGGGCACCCCAAATGCCACCTTCCTCTCCCTGGTACGGATACCTTTCAAACATCACTAGCCTCATCCTCCCTCCCCGCTCAGGGTGTGCCCCTGCAGCGACTTCCATCACTCACCCCGTTCCCGGATCAAGGAGAAGCAGCACCTGCCTCCCGATTAAAAGAGACGCGGCGCCGCTAACGAATTCCCTGCCCCCAGCACTGCGCGTGGCCTCAATACCGCACATGTTTCTGCCGTGTCATCCAGCACCGCAGATCCCACGCTGAGAGCAGGTGACAGGCGGTGCTCACGTCCCCGAGTCGCCGCGGGTGTGATCAGCAGCACCGGTACCAGCCCCAGGGGAGCGGGCATCACGGCGGGGAGGAGGAAGGCTCATGCCAGGCCCTGGGGAGTCCTCCTGCAGAGGACAGGGAAGACCTGCCATCCCTCCTGCCGCGGCACCTTGCGCTCCATCACTTTGTGCACGGCTGCCGTCAGCCTCCTGCCTCCCCGCTCCCCGCCCCAGCTGGGGCGAACCCCTCTGAGACGTCTCCCACCCACCGACCACCAGCACTGATGAGCCCCGGAGAACATCCCCTCTGCGCTCGCAGCTCCAGTTTACAGGTCTGAACGACCTTGCTACAGTCCCTGAACCGCAGCCGCGTGGATCTAAGCCTCAAGCACTGCTGGGAGAGACCGTCCATCTCAGCTCCTCCTGCCCGAAGGACAGCAGCCCGCTGCAGCAACCGCCTGAGCCAGAGCCACCAGGGCTGCCACCATCGAGTTACCTTCCCTGGGCAACGGGCTGCCCCGGCTCCACACCACCCACACGCTCAAGAAATGGGATTATTCCTATGCAAATAGGCTGGAAATGCCCCATGGACAGAGAAGTGGAGAAGATGAATATTGCACCGAGGAGCAGAACAGGCATGTCTCTTAGTGGTAGTGACATTTGCCTTCGCAAATGTCCAGTTACAGAGGTCAGTGTATCTTTAAAAGTCCTGTCCAAAATGCACTGGAGAGCTTAAGTGCTAAATGAAAGGTGGTTCTTGGCTTTCTAAGATAATAAGAAAAATTTTACACTTTCATCACACTTTTTATCCATAGATCTGAAAATCCTACGGATGAACTGTGCATCCAGCCTTTGCCCATCTCACAGACAAGACGAGCCAGAGGCGAGGGCAATGCTTGGCCAAGCAAGTGCCAGAGGTCCTGAGCAGCCCTTGCTCCTGGGCTTTGCTCATACTTCCCCCTCCTCATGAATCAAAGGAAAATAACACACATCAATTTATTTCTGAATCACACCCTCCAGGAACCTACCCCTAGTCTGTGATGATGATCCTAGCCTGGGGAAGAGCCCGTCCCCTCCCCAGGCACCCTTACCCAGCCCATAAACCACAACCCCCTTCGGCTCAGGTACCATTTGGGGCTGCGGCAGCCCGGGAGCGTGCACAGACCCTGCCACATCACCCACACCCACCACCTCCCCTCCCACGGCCGGCTGCGCAGCGCCATTCTCACGCTATCGGGGATGTCAGCGCCCCATCCCTATCTGCCTGCCCTCATCCCGCTGCCCGGCTCCGAGGCATGCGGAAAATCTCAGCCCACCTGACATCAGCCAGGGAGATAACCATCGTCACTGTTTTAACTTGGCTATAGCCGTCACCTCCCCGCTGGACGGCATCCCTGCTTCTCCTGCTCCATGCCGGGCTGCTGCTGTGTGGGGCTCCTTGCAAACCTCTGTGAGCAGACGGTTGACGCGCTGGCGGCCAGGAGCCTGCAGGAATAGGGAGACTGCTCTGTCCCTCCTGTCCCACCCTGTGCCGGGGATGCTGAGCTATTGCTAAGCATGTTCCTCAGGAGCTGTCATGGGGAAAAAAAAAAATTACCTTGAAAGCCCCGGGAGTTAATTTAATCTGGTGCCTGCTTCTTCTGCTCACACGGATACGGGGGAATTTCTCTGCCTTACACACAGAGCCGCCCCGGCCTCCCCGCGGGAACCCAGCCTCGCACCCCAGCACGAGTCCCCAACAGGAAGGGGACGGAGGAGGACGGGCAGCACGGGATGGAGGCAGTGCCAGCAAACCCCTGTCAAAAGCGCAGCGGGACAGGAAAGCAATTTGGTCTCTCCTGCAGCCAGGCGGGCTGTCACCGCCTGTCCCAATGGAGAAACCGAGCTCGGGAGGGAAATGTCCCCGATCCCAGCCCTGGGGCCATGCCGAGCACTGTCCCACTGCACGCATGGAGGAAGGGACACAGCGAGCTTAGAGGAGACGTGCTCTGCTCGCGAAACAGCCACGAACCCAGCGGTTTATAAATATCTCTGTTAAACCTGTAGATAGGCTCCCTGTTCCAGCAGGGCTATTCCAGGCCTGACACCCGATCCATGCGGGTCATCAAGCACCTTGGAGAACACCCAGACGGACAAATCCAGACGGACAAATCCGGCGTGCTCCACGCACCGTGTCTGCTCGGCCCTGGCCGTGCTCCCTGCCTGCCTGCCCACCCCTGCCTGCGTGCGGTGCTGCAGCACCCGGGGCTGGAGGCTGCCAGCCACAATTCCCCACGTAGTAGCCGCAGCCATGCACGGCTTCAGGGGCCAGCACGGCCATGCAGACCACGCTGGAGATGCGGGTGGGACGGGAGGGACAGCAACGTCCCCTTTCGCCGCAATTCACTGGCAGCTTCGGTGCACCCCAGCCTCTGGCGGCGGCTGGCCAAGAAGCAGCGCCTGCAGCCAAAGTGCTTGTGAGCAAACCTGCAGCGCTCCGGGGTGGGATTCCTCCAGGGGCGAAAAAGAAAGCTTGACCAAAATAAAATATAATATTCTGCGGTATTTACGGCACACGCCGCAGTGCCAGTCAGGCCCATTAGCACGGCGTAGCGTAGCCTCTGGTGGGCTGCCTTTATTTGCCTTTACTTGCCACTGCTGAGATGGTGAAGGGGAGACCCTGCCTTTCAGTAAACCTGGAAAACCTGCCGGAAGGACCTGGAGGCACAGTGCGTGACGGTGGGGGGAGCAATAGCAGGAACGGAGCGTGGCCGCGCTACGATGAGACACGGACAAGTTCATCAAATGAGCAGCAGAAGGAAACGGAACTCACAGCGCCGTCAGACACTCCTGATTCTTACTTCTCACAGCCTGGCCTCACATCTCCAGCAATTCCAGCAGCGAGCATCACGCTCTCGGGCACAGGAACCGTTCTGCGCACGGTTAATGCAGCCGCTCTGGGGTGGAGTGTGCCAATGCCTTAATCACTCACAGCAGCGCGACCGAGACAGGCACGACCCAAAACCCAAAGAAAACTCCAGCGGAAGACGAAAAGCTGATTTAATTAGAATGAGATAATGCAATTTCCTAGTTGACCAGAACACCAGACCCAGCCAAGTTGAAGCAAGACCCGGCTAAAGCTTCAGTGCAACTAGAGCTGCAGAATATGCAGTTTCACCGGATTCATAATGCTCTGAGAAACTGTGACAAGCTTGTTTGAAAAGTGTGAAAGAGTCTTGGAAATGTCAAAGTATTTCAGCACCTTCTGGAGGCTGCTGAAGCAACTGGATATTTCATTCGGAGATGCTCATTTCATTCTTTCTTGTACTACGTGGTAGTAAGTTGCTTGCTTGGAGCTTGAGTGCGTTCTTAGATTTTGTACATTGCAGTGACTATAGTCGTGCCCTGCACAAAGATCGTGAAGTTTAAAGAAACACTTAGCCAATGCTTTGAGAAACAGGCACAAGAAAAACATAGCAATATGGTGTGGTTTTTTCCCCCTGCTGTGGGTGGAAAGGAGCAAATCTGCCTCCCCTCGTCCCGTGGCCTTCACTTGTCAGGATCACCCAGTAGCTCCAGTCTCTCCTACCTGCCGGCGGGCAGACAGCAAGTGCACAGCGCTGAAAAACACCAGGCCCCGCGTGAGCTAACCAAGCCTGCTGAGAATGCGGGACGGGAAGGACTGAAAGACACTTCCTTAGCTCTGCGCTGCTGCACCATACCGCAAGTGGCACCGGCAAAGCACTTTTTACCTCTCGGTTCCCCGGCTTTCCTATTTAGAAACAAGTCACGGCGGACACGCGCACCTGGAGCCCTGCCTAACGCTCGATGTACGGCAGCTACTACCAAAAAGCTGGAGACACGCACCTCACCCGGTGCTCAGCTCTTGAGATTCGGGTCCTCAGCCGGCTGGGAGCCAGCAGGGCCAGCCAGCAATGTCACTCCTCAGACTGTAATCGAAGTTTACAACCTTCCCACAGGCCACTGCTGCCTCAGCCGCTTCTCCCTCTCTCTCTGTCCCTATTCCCGCTACTCCCTAGTCCCTTCGCTGCTATGGAGAGCTCTGCGTTCCTCCGTGAATCGCAGCCCATCCAGCCCAGGGCTACGGGTTTTGCAAATAAGGAGACCATGCCTTTACCGAATCTACCAACCAGGCTCCAGCTGGGAGAAGAAAATCCCAATCTGAAAAAAAACCAAGAGAAAATGCACTG
>VYXH01010180.1:40884-85689 GCA_013397275.1 Burhinus bistriatus
AAAAAAAAAAAAATCTTAAAGGCCCTTTTGCTCCTGAAGTGCAGCTAACCTCAAAATAGGAGCAGTACTTGTAAGACAGATACTCAAATTAAGGCTTTACCTGATGAATTTTCTATCCTATGGATATCAGTTTTGAGATTACAAACCAAGAAGATCTGTAATTGATCTAGCACCAGATAATTTCAATGCCTAATATTCCCCAGGATTGCTGGAGTACCCTAGGAGCTGCGTCGGACTGTACTCGGGGTATGCCATGGGCTGTATTCAGAGTATTAGCTGCAAATCCAAAGTTTTCCGGGAAAGTATTTCAGTGATTGAAGTCAAAGCCTCCATCGATCCCATTCCCACCAGCATCGACGAGTCCTCCAGCGTGGTCCTGCGCTACCGGACCCCTCACTTCCGAGCCTCTGCGCAAGTGTTGGTGCCCCCTATTCCCAAGAAGGAGACCTGGATCGTGGGCTGGATCCAGGCTTGCAGCCACATGGAATTTTACAATCACTACGGGGAACAGGGAATGTAAGTATTTCCAAGAGCGCGTGCGGGTGCGTTTGCCTAGCGGAAAGAAAAAGTGGGAGAACCGTGGCCTGGCTGGGAAATACTGGGTTAAGCCAAAAATTATAAGCTGGTTGGTTCGATTTTAAAACCCAGCTCTTCTGAAACTTAACAGGACTTTCTCATACGTTTAAAATACAGGAGAGCTTGTCCCTGCCCTTTTAAAGGAGCAGGTGTTCTTCTCTTATGGGAATGTGCCCAAGCCCTAACCAAAACCCACCCAAAAGCAATACCGTATTTCACAGCAGCTTTTGAGCAGCACCGGAGATCCTGAAACCCCAGGTCAGCCCTGCCGCGACGGGCACCCCTCTTTTGGTACGCATTTTACCTGAGGGGTTCCCCTGACGGCCAGCTCCTCTCTTCGGCATCCCTCCCCACCTCTTACGGGGTAAAACTGCATTGACAAGCCCCAGGGAAACCCGAGGGCTGACACTGGTGGCACGGTGCCGTCCCCAGCATGCTGTACCAGCGCGCTGCAGTGTGCCATGGCTGCGAGCTCGGTAGCCCACCAGCTTTGGGAACGCACTTTAACGTCACAGGAGGAATCCTGCTTGCTTTGCCCACGGCAGCAGGCAGCCCACAGGGAAAGAACAAGATGGATTTAACCCACTGATAATGAAACCCTTTGCATCACCTTGGAGCAGGGTGAAAATTTCACATTACCCTCCTTTTGGGAATATATAGGTGTATGTGTAAGGTAGGGGGAATCTAGGGGCTGTTTGCACACCAAAAACCCCGTGTTACTGGTCAGACAGTCATAGCGAGACAGGAATGAGTCAAATTAAAATGTCACCTCCCTAGTGTGAAAAGTCATCTCTCCCCAGTCCCCCGCCAGTTTGTTCACCAAACGTTGATGCAGGTTTTGGCCCGGAGTTAAATCAGTAACAGCCCCTGATCTCCAAATGCCTGCAGGGAACAGCAATTCTGCAACTCAAGGTGCTGGGCAGCACCGGGCGCAGCCTCCCGGTGCAGCAGAACTCCGTCTGTCCAGCCACGGGGACAAAACCTGAGCGCAGAGCCCCGTGCTGGCAGATGGTTTGGTGGCTGGAGGTGCTGATGCTGCCCGGTCCCTGGGGGTAAGGGAGAAAGGACGGGAAGGTCGGGTCTAGGCAACCCTCCCGTTTGCTCATCCTGAGCGCCCTGTGTCAGGGGGGGACGCCGGCTCGGCCCCTCCAGGGTCATTCTGGGTGGCTTGAAAAGATGGTGAATGGGGAGGGCTGAAGGAGGATGGGAACATGGAGCAGGGCTGGAGAGCAGGACAAACTCTGACTTAATGCAGCGCCCTCCTGAAGGCTTGACCGCCTGCACGCACGTCCTGCCCCTTCTTCCCTCCCTTCTGCCTGTGAGCCCAGGTGAGGATGCGGGTTCAGCATCTGGGATGTAAAGGAAACGGGCGTTGTAAGATGTGGACCGGAGGGAAGGGCACGCTGCGGAGCAGCCGTGAGTGACAGCCTGGCCCCCCCGTGTGTGTCCCCACGTCGTCCCCTCTCTGCTCAAGCTGCCTTGAGAAGCAAACTGGCACCTGGCAAACACCAGGAGTGGGGCTCCGCGGGGGAGCAGACCAGCTTGGCTTGATTTTAAAAGTACTTCCAACAGGCCCGAAATCTGTAGGCTTTTTGGCTCCAGCACCATCTTTAGCAAGGACAATTTGTTGCTCAGATGTTCCCAATTCCAGGCCTTCGGGATTTGCATGTGTAATTCTCAGGCTCGTTTAGAAATCCCGTCTTTAGCTCCCAGCTGCAAAGGAAAACAGAAAAGTCCACTGTATATAAATACAGCTCACATCCACCGAAAATGAGAGCTGGGCAGAGAGCTGTTCTGCCAGTGCTGCTGTGGGCTGCAAACCTCAACGTGTCCTTTTATTTCTCTGCACCTGAGTTTCCCTGTGTTTAAAATGAGGATTCGGGAGGGTCTTCCCTTGCTGGAATGCTTTGAGACCAAAAAAGTTGTATCTACAAGCTAAGTGCTGTAAACAGGTAGTCAGAATTAAACCCTGCAGCTATGTAGGAGAGCTATTAGCCAGAAAATCATGGAAACAAAGATATTGTTTCCCTAGGAGGTTCATTGACATTTAACTGATATAAAAAAAAAGAGTTACCCAAACTGGTTTGCTCCTCCGCTCTCTTTCTGTAGCCCCATCACCATCTGAAAGCTATAAATAAAGGTGTTTGGGAGGAAAGGCCTCTTTTAATGCCATTGAAACACGCTTTTGGAAGACCTTTATCTAGAGAGAGGACACAAACCTGTCTGAAAGGACGGGCCAAGCCTTTAGCTGGTGTAACTCCTCGTAATCCCACTGACCTCCATGGAGCTGCACTGATTTATGCCAACAGAGTTATTTGTCCCAGCTTTCCATAATGAAGAGGCTACTGGAACATACATATTTTTTATCACTGTGGTGACAGGCAAACAGAAGACTCCAAATAATAAAAAAAATCAGTTGGTCAACCAAAGCGTTAATACTTAGAGCAGGCTTTGGATTAATTTTTCACTTTTATGCTCTGGAGTTGTTAGCTGTGTATAAGCTGGCCATTACGTTGAGGACAGAAACAGCTGAGAAATACTGGAGCAGATGGAGCTGGGCATAACGCTCCTGTAGGGATGTTAGCTACAGAGGGGATAATTTAGACACACACACGGGTTTAAAGCGGCACTGACAATTTTGGGGTTAAATGCAGTATTTTTAAATGCAAAGGAAAATAAAGCTCAGATAACATGTAAATGCTGACATTATTTTATGGGCAGGTCAGTAGGTGCTGCTGGGAACGTGAAGAGCCCCAGCATGAGGATGTGGATGTGCTCTCTGACCCCCCCCAGCTCTGGGCAGAACTGGGGCAAACTCCCGTTTGGCCCCGTGGCTGGTATTACTGCTCCCCCCGAGCGGGGTTTTACCCTCTGCCCTTAGGGAAGGATGGCGCTGTGCAGCGGGAGGTGTCGGGATCAGGCCGCAGAGCTCCGACCGGTGCAGGAGCAGCTGGACCAGGTCCCCGCTGGGATCTGCTGGGGTGGGTGCTGGTCCCCGCTGGGATCTGCTGGGGTGGGTGCTGGTCCCTGCTGGGATCTGTTGGGGTGGGTGCTGGTTTCTGCGCCTGGTCGTGCAGAGCCTGGTGGGACCCGTGTCAGCAGCTGGGCACCGCCGGAATGGCGTTATCCAGCCTTGTTTCTTCATCTCCATGGAGATGTGCAAGAAGCAGTGCAGATGGAGATATGCAAGACAGAGAGATAAATAAATCTGAGTTTGAATATGATCAGCCAAGGATCTGGAGAAGTTTGAGGTAGATATTTCTCCCCTGGAAGACCTGGTGGGGCAGCTGGGCAGCGTTACATCATTGCTTTTCCTTGCCGGGCATCTCCCTCTTGCAAGATTAAATCTTCCGAGCCCTGCAGCAGAGAGACAATGAACTCGAGAAATCGACTCGTCAAGAGAATAAACCCCCAGTACTCGGGAGAGAAAACACAATCAAAACCAGATTCACCAAAGAAAAAAAAAAAAGGTTCTGCTTTCTGTGGGAAGAGAAGGGAGGTCAGTCCACCACGGGAGTTTACTGAGGTAACCCCCCTCCAGGGGTTTAGAGGAAAAGGCTTCGCTGCCCTTGCGTGGCCGCTGGCCCTTACCTGCGCTGCGAGCACGCACCTGAGCCCGGGTAAACAGGTTCTCCAGTCTGACTTGAGCCTGCTCAGCTAAACCAGCAGAAATCCGTCCCTTTTCCTTAATGCCAGTTTTCTGCTAGTTTTACTCCCACCAAACACCACTGCCGGTTCGAGCGACAAGGCAGGACCATGCAGCTGGAGGATGGGGGGGAAGAGGAACCACGGCAGCATGGCTCCGACAGCTGGGGAACATCTTCAATTTCCTTCCTGTTCTTCGCTACAACCCTGGCTTGAATTGCTTGAGGTGCCGGAGTAGGTGAGAGGGACGCCGTAAAGGACAATTTAAGATTAAGCAGCTCTGAATATCAGGTTTTCTGTCTTTCCAGCCAGTCGCCAGCACGGGCGCAGCGGCGGAGGGAGGCAGGTAGAGGCAGCGATGTGGAGTACCCCGGTTGGCTTTTTGCTGCGCCCGCACGTTGCGCTGGTACCTGCGGCGAGCACAGGCTGCGTCAGAGCGGGGCTTCCCTTCTTTAGGCAGCCGGCGGAGAGGAAGGGTGTCGGGAAGGACAAGGTTATGCAAACCCACCTGGCCTGGGACTAAGGAGGAGCTTTAAGGAGTTGGGGCTGAGGATGCGATAGTGCCCGATGCCTGTCCGAAAAGGTTAACCGAATATACACGTCACTGCCGGATGCGCAGGGCTGGAGGCTGCTGTGCTTGGATTTGCTGTCAGCGCACAGGCCACTGCAGTGATTGCTTCGGTTCGTGCGGTGGGGCAGCCATCTGGAGGGCTCGGGATAAGCTGGGGGCTTCATCTCCTGTGACGGAATAGGAAGAAACGTGTCTGAATGAGAACTAGGAGGCTAAAACCTACATAAAGCTGCTTGGCTGGCAGCAGAAGGGCTACAGTTGTGCCACAAGAGAAAGCTCAAAGTTCCTTCTGGTAGCAAGACGGCGTTTGTTAAGAGAGGTTTGTTGGCAGCTCCAGTCTTTGGCGATGCCCATACTGACTCGGAAGGTTTCAGAAACGGCAGAAACAAGCTTGTCAGTATTACAAGCCAGAATCTATTGATTTTGGAGCTGATCAGCTATAGTGAATCCATGAAACCAGATAGGCTGGTTTCTTTTCACGCCTCTTCCCTGCTATTGTCAGCAAAGTGTTTACTGGGCACTTTCTGATCTTTCCTTGGCTCAACACCACCACAGAAAGATGCTGATGCAGCCGAAGATCATTCCACAGCGTTCTTTCCAAAATCATCCAAGAGGGCGGTTGTTGGCGTATTACTTAACGCGGACAGACTGTGCAAGCAAAGGCTACTCACCTGGCTGGCACGCAGGCTTGGCCGTAGCAGCAGGCGAGGGGCAACCACCACCAGGAGCAACCACCATGCAGCCTCTGCTTTCGCCCCAGTCGTGGGACCTCGTTTTTCTTCTCGTTTCTAAGCTGCGCAGGTAAAGCATGATGGGTTTGAAACCCCAGGGTTAACCACGCTCGCTAGAATTGGGCACAGCGTGCTCCACGAAGAAAAGCAGGCCAGTTTCTTCTTCCCCGTTCCTGCCCACGCCTTTTCTTAAGCAGGGCGCTCTTCGGAGCCACCCTGAGCGCAGCCACGCTGCTCACGAACACGCTGGGCTTTGCGGTGGGGTTTCGCAGGCTCTGCAGGCAGCATCCTGCCTTCAGCGACCTGCCCGGGCCCTGACACAGCTCCACCTTTTTTGCTCTTGTTTAAAGCCTGGGCAAATCCTGAGAAGGTCCTGCAGTTCTCTACTGGTCTGGGGTCACATACGTCTACTGGGAATGGAGATGGGGACAAGCAGCTCTCAGTTGACCTGCAGTTTCTGAGCATCCTCTACCCGATTCTCCTGCCTTTTGCCCGCCAGCCTCTGACTGGAGTAGGCTGGAGCAGCCCAGGAGGGTTATCAGCCTCTCGTAGCATCTCCGGTCCCAGTTTGGCACCTCTGCACCCGCAGAGATGCTGTGGCTGCACCTTAGCACCGCGCTTGTCACAGGGTGAACCTCCAGGAAATTGTCACATCTCATCCCCGGGTGACAGCCAAGCTGAGTGCCGGCCGCTGTCTGAATGGAGAGTAATCCTAAACCATCTGCTGGAAGGGAGAGAAAAGCCCCCAGATGGTGTTTCGGAGCCGGGCTGGGCGGCGGGGAGGAGGTGGGGGGCTGCAGAGCCCGACCGCTGCTCACGCACCCACCGAGGGCTGAGTTCATCCAGCATCCCCGGAGCCTTTCCCTTCACAGCTCTGTCTGACGAGCGTGGGGGGCGATGAGCCAGGATGACTCCGGTTTAGAGAGCGGAGCGTATAAACCTCTCTCCAGTGGATGGGGGTCCTGGCGGGATTGCTCAGGGATCTCCTTTTGGCTGCCTTCGCTAAAAATTTTCTTCCAGGGAAAGGACTCCCTCTGCCTGCTGGCTACGAGCTCCAGGAGAGGATTGCTGCAGCCAGGGCGCTGTAGCTGACGGCAGCCCCTAAATCTGTGCGGGGGGACGGCAGCCCGTAAATCTGTGCAGGGGGACATCACCCTCGCCGTAACCCCCGGCTGCTGCTGAACCCCCCCTGGTCCTGCTGCTCGGAGCATCCCTGCATCCCCCGGAGCAGCCCGCGTCCTGCCTTGCCCTTGACCTTCTGGGTTCCTGCCAGACCATCCAGCCTGCAAACCGGCCGTCTCCCGCGCAGTGCAGCTCTTTGCCCAACGCCAGCCGTGGCACAGGGGCGATTTTTGCTAGGACCCCCACTCGCATGAAGAAAAGATAAATACCTTTAAATCCCCCCCCGCCCCGGTATCTTCTAGCTACAGCCAGACATTTACAGCTAACTGCTGAACAATCCAGTGGCTACAAACGTGGAGGCGCTTCATGGTCATTAACTAATTAATAATCAGAACAGCCTTATGAGACGGTCACATTAGTCCTGGCAGCTCGTCCCCAAGCTGCGTCAGAGCCCGATGCGTGTGTCCCCCCAGCCTGCCTGCGCCCGGCCGCAGCCCCCACCTCACTCCAGGGGCTATTTTAAGCCGCAGCACTGGACTTATTAAAGGCTTGGACAATTACCCTGACGAGCCTCGGCGCGTCCCCTCTGTCTCCCTCCCAAGATAAGCCGTGTCCCGTGGCACAGCCCGCAGCCGCAGGACTCGGGGGGCTGGTGCCCAGCCCAGCGTCCCGGCCCCACCGTGGGGTCGAGTGCGAACGCCGCGCTGGGAGCGAGCTGCCGCTGCCACCACACAAGCTCCTTCTGCCGCTTTTGGCAGCGAGGACGTCGTCCCTGGGTGGCAGGGAGAGCCGATTTGTAAGCAAGAGGGAGAAGGTTCATCAGAGCCATCTTTACCAGCCTGGTTTTTAAAAGAATGTCCTTAAAATACCTGGCGTGCGCTGAGCACGTGGTCTGTGGTTATGCCATCGTAGTGCCTTTACTCTGCAAATATCTAACCCTTTTTCCGAGACGTTCACAGTAGTTTGCTTCTACAGGCAAATCTAATCTTAAAAATTAAATTGGAAGTTAATAAAAAAAAAACCACCCCAAGTTGTATGTCAGCGTTATAAGGTGATGGAAGACCATTTTCACTTACTTTCTTGCTAGAAAGGCTGACCTTTCTGCCAGTCTCGCAAGCACAGCGCACAGACGACCGGCTCAGGCAGTTTTACGAGCTGGCTGACCTAGGTTTCTCTGATTACTGTAATACCATCCCCAGCCCGGAGCCTGGTGTGCAGCCTTTGAACCGGGTCCTTCCTAGGGCTGGAGAAGGATGGGTTACACTTCCAGCGCCAGGCAGACAGCGGGGAGGGACAGTGACTTATCCGGAGAGAAAATGAGTGTTTGCTGGTAGGGGCTGAAAAGACCGGAATAAGGCAGTGGGAGCCTTTGGGTCAAGAGGTGGCAGTCAACAGGGAAGCTTCATGGTCCAGTTGAGTCCTTGATCTTCCACTGCTTAGGTCTTCTGTCACCTCACCCCCAGGGCCAGCCCTGAGCTTGCCCGTTCTTCTGCTGACGCGGGAGATTTTGTGCTGTTGAGAGAAGGAAACTCAGCCCTGAGCCCTTCTCTCACCGGCACAAGTCAGGAGATCCTGCGCGCCGTGCTGGAGCGAGACCTTGTGTTCAGCCATGCTCAAACAGCCAAGGAACCGGCAACACCAGAGCTTTCCTGAGCACCTACCCTTTGCAGCCTTATTTAAACACTGACATATTTTGAACCACTCCAGGTAGCCACTGGTCCCTGCAAGGAAAGTGCTGGCCCTGCCCGGGTGATGGGTCTTCAGTGGTGTTTAACAGCAGGACGGATTTTCACGATCAGTCCTGGAAATTTGCAGTTTTAATGGCGGGGTGAGCATTTTCAGCAGGATGGCGTGAAAGGCACAGATTCCAGTAAAAGCTAAAAGGGGAATGCATTCACAACTCCTTCCTCTCCTTCCTTGAAGTTCAGCATGTTTCTGAAGTAATTAACTAATGCACTATCCCTAATTTGTTGTTGATTATGGCAGGTCAAGTTGGGAGCTTCCAGATCTCCTGGATGGTAAAATCCAGGCCATCAGTGACTCAGATGGAGTGAACTATCCCTGGTATGGAAACACGACAGAAACCTGCACCATCGTGGGTCCCACAAAGAAGGAGTCCAAGTTCAACATCAGCATGAACGACAACTTTTACCCGAGCGTGACATGGGCAGTGCCCGTCAGCGAGAGCAACGTGGCCAAACTCACAAGCATTCACCGGGATCAAAGCTTCACCACCTGGCTGGTTGCAACCAACACGGCTACCAACGAAATGGTGACCTTGCAGACTATCAAATGGCGCATGAGGCTGGGCATCGAGGTAAATCCCAGCAGACCCTTGGGGCAGCGTGCCAAGCTGCAGGAGCCCTCCGCTCAAGAGCAGCCCCAGGTCCTTAGCAAGAATGAGCCAATACCACCCAGTGCCCTTGTCAAACCCAACGCCAATGATGCTCAGGTACTCATGTGGAGGCCAAAGGATGGACCACCACTTGTGGTGATACCTCCAAAACATCGATAATACAAACCTGGCGTCCCGGCATCAAAAGGGAGAAAAAAAACAAAACCCGAAGCAAAACAATCACTTAGGTATTAGAATACACACGTATAATCTGAGCAAAATCAAAATGCACTTTTTATTCATTCAACAAATGCAACCATTCTACCTTCTCCCATTGGGACGGATTTCACTGTGCTAAAGCTAAAGAGAGACCTTTGACTGGGGTCTGTCTCATCACTGGATTCCTAAGGGAAGAAACTAACACTGATGTCTACCCGTATAACTTTTTTTTTTTTCTTCCCTACTTTAGTTACTCTTTGAACTTCAGTCTCATTAGCTTGTCCCGGCTGCCCAGAACAAGAAGAACATTTGATTTGGGATTTAAAGAGTTTTTTTTTTCTTTTTCTTTTTTTTTTTTTTTGTTTTGTTTTGTTTTGTTTGAGAACAAAACGAGTTCCTGGAGCAAAAGTTGACTATTTAAGATAAGGATTTTATTTTTTTTTTTAAGCTGTAAGGTTCTGAGTTGCAAATCCAAGTCATGCGGCCTTATGTAGACTTTGCTTTGCATTGCCAAACTTTTGCCTTAAAGCTATGTTTGAAAAACACCAACAAAAACACCACCAGGCAGAATGTCCTTTCTACAGATCTTTTGGGAGAAAGTTTTGGAATAAGGAACAGAGTGTCAGTGAGTGACAGGCTGATGGATGAAAAGGGCATGAAATTGGAAGAAGCGCGATAAAAAGAAAGTCTTCCTGGTTTTAAAACCTGGAAGAAGGAAGCATGGAAATAATCTCAGTTTCAAAGCAATGCAAATAACAGACCTGCTGTAGGATGTCTCTTGAGTGGGAGCTACTGGGCCGTCTCCCTGCTGCGCAGAAGGGGTAGCAAGCAAGCGTGCACTGCTTACGCTTGGTGATCTCAGCCTCCCGTTAGCATTAGAATACAGGATAATCTCACAGCTGGAATTGTGGCCCTGGAAGTCAACATAACTCGAGAGGGGAGATGTCCTACTGGGTTTGTCTTTAGGACACGCGGGTGTTTGCCCAGCTAGCCGCAGTCTCACCTTCTCGTGGTGTAAGAGCACCGTGGCTCGTGCACCGGCTGTTGTTGGGGGAAGCTTTGTTGCCCTGTTTTCCCATGAAATCCAAATGACGGTGCTGTAAGAAGAGCAGGATACAAAAAGGATCCTTATGAAGTCATTGGAGATGCATGGGTGTAAGCGAGGGCAGATCTTTATCTACCAAGTCTACCCAGCAATATCCATAATTCAGGAACAGCCACGTCTGAAAACAACAGGCACCCATTCCTAGCAAATACTAGAAGCAAAAGGTATGAAAAACGCTTCTTCCCATGATAACACATCACGCTGGGGTCAGTAGATAATGTTTTTCCAAATGGCCTCACAATGTACATGACTGTCAGGAAGGGGGTACAGACAGGACCGTGATAACCTGTCTGGTTTTGGCACAAACATCTGTGTAACGGGTGAGAAGGTGCAAGCAGGGCAACACGCGAGTCTCGGGTGTAGATCCTCCAGTAAGTAAGGTGCATTTGGGGCAGGAGGTGGAACCTCTAGGTTTTAATGAAGACCAGATGGCTTCAGAGATAACCAGATGCAATTCTGCAGAGGAAGGCGGCACAGAAGAGCGGTTTGTCTGGGAGGGGCACAGTTTGCAGGCAGAGGAAGTTCTGCAGTAGAGGTGGCATCTGGAGGACAGGGCACAGGATGGGGAGCAGAGGATCCGCTCTCTTGCTCCAGCACATGGCCTAAGGCAGATCACTTCCCCTTCCCTTGGCAGTTCTTTCCCCTAGATAACATTTCTTCCTCTTACTAAAAATTCGCCTCAAGAGCTAAGACTGAAGAGAGCTCAGCATGCCAGATACAAGCCTGGCCCCGCTGAGCTGGTCTGAACAGGTCTCGCAAGCACACACACGCTGCTCAAAAGGCTCTCCCCTCGGAGAGGCACCGATTAGCTGCTATTGCCATCTTCATCTTCCACGTGGACGTTACCAGCAAGAAATTCTCCTTCCTCACTTCTCCAAAGCCACACCATCTCCTTCGGCAACAGGTTCAACATCACCACCTGCCTGGGGAACGCATGCCCAGAAGATATGTCCCCCCACACCCACCACCCCTCCCAATGATAGTCTCAAACCAGCAAACAAGGATCCTGGGTCCCTGCAACCATACCCCCATTTCCAGGGGAGCCTGCCCTCCTCCGTGCACCGCTTTTCAGAGATGCTGAGCCATGGAGCTGCTCTCTCCAACAGGCAGATCCTTGAGGTAGGAAGTCCAGCATTACAAGAAGCTTGGAAAGGAACGGACTGGATCAAACCCAAATCCACGAGCCAAAGGTTGCCTAAATCTGGGCTTTGGGACTATACAGGATGAAGCCAGGGAGACTTTGACTTGCACAGTCACCCTCTGTATTAAACTCCATTTTCTTACGTGGATTCAAATCCTAACTATAGCTCTACCGGCACGGCCCTTTGGGACTTGTCTGTATTTTCTCCTAGGCAATACATGCAGAAGAGGACAAGATGTGAGCTGTGGGTGAATAGCTGATAACGCTTGCATGCATCTCGGCTGCCGCTTAGATGCACTTCTGGGCAGTCCCGCGGGTGGGAGCAGAAAGGGTATTTTTGTCTGGTATTCACTTTGTCTCCAGGTGCTGAGTACTTACAGTTCTCACTGATGTCAGCATGGGTCGAAGAAGTCAGACCCAGTTGTCTTAATTAGCTGCACGAAGGAATTCCAAGGAAAGATTTCTTCTCAGTCACCAAAAACCACATTCAGGGAACACCTACGTCCTTTTCCACTTAGCTTTGTGCGGGACTTAGTCTCCCAGTGCATTAAGTAAACCTGGTTCCTCCTACTCCCTCTGCCTGGTGGACTGGATGCATCCATGCAATTTGATAGTAACCTCCTGGCTAATTCGTCCTGTTGCACTGAACAGACCCAGCTGAGCAGTAAATACGAAATTCAGATTTCACATTGGGGTCGGCTTTGCATGGACTTCTCCCTTCCCAAAGAATGCCTTTATCCCATGCCTAGGTTGAAACGTGCCCCTCCACCTCCATACGCATCACCAGACGCGGCACAGAAAAGTGATGCTGCCTCTTTGGAGATTTCGTGCGTTGTGATTAAAAATGATGTTTTTCCAATGCTGCTTCATTAGAAAACTGACGAGGACAGATTGAATAGAAAAGGAGCGGTGGTTGGAAGTAACAGGTGCTGTAGACATCACTATTGCTACGGCTGGTTCATGGCCGTATGCTTAGAACGGGGATTGACAGGGTCCCAACGGGGACCCGGGGCATCCTGCACCGAGTAAGGTGGTAAATAAGCAGAGGTAAATAAAGCTCCTTCTCAGGCAGCTTTTTGCAGAACCAGGAATGCACAAAGGATATGCTGGGGAGGTGATGGGGCATCAACACGGGATACGCAAGGGTGGCGGAGCCCTGGAACAGGCTGGCCAGAGAGGTGGTGGAGTCTCCAACTGGAGACATTCCAAACCCGCCTGCTCTGGGCGACCCTGCTCTGGCAGGGGCGTTGGACTAGATGATCTCCAGAGGTCCCTGCCAACCCCAGGGATTCTGTAATACCAGTCTGCACTAACCAAAACTCACCTCTCTCATCGATGATGCTCAGCTCTTCGTGGCCCCAAATCACCACGGGAGCTGAGAGTGTAGCCCGACCATCCCTGTCAAAAATCCCACAGTGGTCCAGGGTGGGAAGCAGCAGGGCGAGCCCTGGCCAAGACCCTCACCTGCACCGTCTCCCCCTGCCCGGCAGCAGCGGGGCAGGGGCTGGCAGACAGCGTTGAGCACGGCCAACACGCCGAGCAGCGTCACGGGCCATTTGGTTCTCCTTTCCTACCCTTGGCGAGCCTGGCGAGAGAGGGAGAGCCCCTGGGAGAGCCAACAAAGATGTTAAGCGGCGTTGGGGAGGGGTAGACCTGTTGAGCCGGCGCGGTGGAGAGCAACGGCTGGATCCAGCAGCAGAGGGGTACGGCGAGGGCTGCCCCAGCCCCGGCACCACCATCCCTCCTGCCCTGGCTCCTGGCGCAGCAATAAGAATCGTCCTTGGTCTTGCAGAGATACTGTGAAAACAAAACCAAGATGTACCGAGTCTGGACACTTACAGAGATGTAAAAAAAAAAACCAAAACCCTGCTTTTATAACAGACAGAGAAATAAAGTGAAGTTTTCAAATGCGTCTGCCTGGAGTCGTTTGGGCGGTGGCTGTTTTTAAACGAAGGGCTCCACCACCTCTGCACTCACGTTTCAAGGCGGCAATAAACACCCTATTTACCACGAGTACCTTTTCTCGCCGTTTCAGCTCTTACGCCGCATCAGATAGAGCGTGGAGGTTTCTGGTTAAAAATACCAGCCGACATCCTGCATTTTTCATTACCAGGCTGCTGCGCATCTTGTGACGGCAGGACGGAGCCGAGCCGGTCGGCGCAGGCAGCAGCTGAACTTCCGCACAGTTGCTTCCTGACGCTCTTTGCTTATTTAGCAAAAGCCTGGTCAGACTGGAATAGCTGTAAATACGGCATCTGGGGAGAGGCAGGATCTGGGCCAGGCTCCGGTACCCCGGGGCAGCAGAGCGCAGTCCTGCCCTTTCCGACCTGGGCAAACGAGAGGTTAAAAGCTGCTGCAGTGGACGACTGGTTTTCAAATACCATGCTGCCTTCATCTCATTATTTCCCCCATCCCCCCTCCATTTTTCATGTTTAGGTTCTGCTTGCTTTTCAGTAAAGGCAACTGTCAACGTTATTTTCGGAGAGCGGGAGGCCAGCACAGCTCCCGTGGTAACCCCTCGATGCGCAGGGCCCAACTGGGCACCTTCCCGGTCTGTGCTCCAGTCTGTCCCACCACGGGCTCCCTTCCCACCAGCTGTGCCCCAAGGCGGACACAGGTTTCTTTCTCTTTTTTCTTTTTTTCTTTTGGTTGGTCTTTCAGTACTTTCGCTGGTTTGCTGCTCTCAGATCCAGCCTGCAAAGAAGCATCAAAGCTTCTCCAAAAAGCAGCAAAGAAAGACTTGCTCTGCCTGCTGCAAGACCGTGCTGCTGCATCGGCTCCTGCCCAGCACCCCGGGACCCTCCTGCCTGGTGGGGCTGGAGGAGCCACACCATGCTCGGGGCTATCCCAGCACAGGAGCTGGACCCCTACCTGGGCACCCCCAACAAGGTGCACCTCACACCGATGTCTCCCCTCTGCTGCATCTCGCTGGGTCCTGCCTGGAGCAAACAAGAGCCTGTTAGAAGCCCACCATGCCCCTTAAAGGTTGTAGCCAACCTTTGCCGCTCAAGAACCTTTTGCCGGGTGCTGCTGGGCAGCAGGGAGACCTGGCACCACCATCCACAAACCACGGAGGTGTGTGCCCACATAATACCCCGACAGCCACACAGTCAGTTTGGGAAGCTCCACCACCATGTAGCAGTGACACAACCCCAAATGTTGCAGGGGAAGGGGAGGAATGAGACGTACAGGAGGTCACGGCTCGAGGAAAGGAATGTGCATGGATGGAGCCCAAGCAGAGGAGAGGACAGGTTTCCGAGTGGGATTCCATTCCACAGTGGAAACTCTTCAGCCTCATCTGTTGATAGCAGGTTAAATTTAGCTGTCCTAGTTTTGGAGGGAGGGAGTGGTGGGGAGGGGACACCAGCCAACTCACAGCTGTTTTGGGCGACACCCTGAAAAAGCCAAAAGCACCCGGTCACTTATTGTCTGCACAGAGACATTGGGAAAGCCCTGAGAAGGATCAGGAGGATGGTGGGAAGGACATCGGCTGCTGAGCCCAGCAGTGCCTGGGCGGTGGTGGAGCCCAGTTCTGGGGCTTCAGGGAACACCGACGTCCATCCTTTATCACAGCACATTTGTGAACACTGAGGCCACAAATCACACCACCTTTCTAGAGGTTTTGTTGCTTGACTTCATGATTTTCTAACCTCAGTTTTAAGCAGACTGAGGCAAGTTCCTTCGTTTGAAGAAATAGCCCCCGGCCTCCACAGTCCTTGGTTGAAACTTCTTGCAGGGACTTCCCTCTGCTGATGCAAATCAGGTTTTGTTTCCTACTTCTATCTCACATCTTGTTCAGCTGCAAACACTCATTTCATTCCTTCATGTTTTCAAGTTTTAAAGCAAAATATTTTTAGCAGTGCACTGAAGAGCCTTGAAGCATCTATTAAAAAAAAATAAAAATACTGTTCATGTGTTGCATGCACGTAATTATAACAGAGCTCCTCAAACAACCCGCATCGGTATTTCCAAGGTTGCCTTTAGCAACACCTTCGTAAATGGGTCCCCACAAACCCATCGGGTACAGGGTCCTGGCAAAAAGCCCAAGCACGGGAGAGCAGCACTGGAGAGTCAGGTCCGACCCTACCACGATTCCTAACTTTGGGCTTGTCCCACATTTTGTCCTCAAAGTAGAGTAAGAGCTTATTTCAACTTCGGTGCAGAAACTGTCCACGCATCATTTAAGCGCGGCGCATTTGAAGCGGAGCGGAGCTGCGGAGAGGTTCTGCACGGAGCACTCAGCCGGCAGCGACTCCAGCACCCTGCTCTGAGCAAGGGGGGGTGACAGAGGGGTGACCCGTCCCTTCCAGCGCTGGGATGGGATGCTGCGACGAGGCAGGACGGCAGCCCGAGGCCAGAGCATCACGCGCGGCTGCGAGCGCCCAGGAACAGGGGCAGAGCACTTCATTTTATCTCGTGTTCAGGGAACGGTACGAGTTGAGATAGGGGCACTGGCAGCACAAAGTGTGCCCGTGTGTGATAACGGCACGTACGGAGAAGTCCCGGCTCTGCAGCAGGAGCCAGAAACACGTTTGCAGGGAAGGAGCTCTGTGACCTACTGAAAGTTGCAGAAAAATGAGGTGGGGATGGTGCAAGACAGGGAACGCGTTGAGCAGAGCCACGGGGCCCTCAGGGAGCCAAGACAGAAGCCCACGGGCACCCGTAGGCGTGCAGAGCTGAAGAACGTGCCGACACACCCAAGCTCATCCCTTGGTGAGGAAGAGTTGATCTTTTCTTTATGGCTGCAAGACTCTGGGGCCTCGCTGCTGCGAGAGGGAGAAAGGACAGGGCTGGTCTTGCTGCCGACCAAGGGATATTAGGAAGAAATTCCTTACTGCGAGGGTGGTGAGACACTGGCCCAGGTTGCCCAGAGAAGCTGTGGCTGCCCCATCCCTGGAGGTGTTCAAGGCCAGGTTGGACAGGGCTTGGAGCAACCTGGTCTAGTGGGAGGTGTCCCTGCCCATGGCAGGGGGTTGGACTAGATGGGCTTTAAGGTCCCTTCCCACCCCAAACCATTCTATGATTCTGTGCTCCCCACCGAGCTGCGGCTGCCTCTTCCCAGCTCCTGGGGCTCAACACGACATTTATCTAGGAACAAAAACTCCCTCGGCACTACCACAGGCGCTCATGCCAAAGCCTCCTGCAGGATTATTTTTCCTTGTAAGCAATGCTGAAAGCAATGCACAAGGGCAGGACACATGAAAACTAAGAAGGGATAAATAAAATGTCACTTCATCCTCCGGGCCTGCAGTGGCAGGGACACATACACGGGCTGACAGGGCAAAGGGAGGCACCTCTGTGCGGGACTGCTGGCAAGGGGCAGAGACCAGCACTGGCCAAGACTCTGCCCCTGGGTCCTGGGCAAAGGGGTGGGAGGAGAAGTGGTGCCACCGCCTGCCTTTGCCATTCCACTGCCTCGCTTCCTGCTCCCAGCTGCTGGAGCACAGGTCTGAGATGTTCAGCAGCACTTTTCCAACCTCCACCATCTCTCACAGGGATCCTACTCACCCCCAAGACCCACCACACACAAAAACAGACCACAGTAGGTCACTGCTGAGGCTGATAAGCCCATCCTGAGCTGGACGGTCATGTCAAACACATCTGGTTTCTCCCACAGAGCATCACCAGGGTTTTGGTCAGTGGCACATCAGCTCTACCCGCAGCGCTGCTCGGGCAGGGAGGTGGCCATGAGGGACAAGGCGAGTTGAGGGATAACTCGGTAGCATGGGATGAACTTCAGCCCTGCGATCCCTCCCGGGTTTGACAGCAGAGGGATGGCACCAGCATTTGTCCTCTGGCCACCTCTCCCCACCACGCTGCTGCAGCACAGAAGGGCTAAAGAAATTATCTTCTTCCCTCCCAGGAGACAGATCCGGACAGAGGGATATGGCTGTGACCACTGGTACTCTGCGAGACACCCATATTCTGGACTACCAAGTATTACACAGTGAAAACCTGTAAAAGAGATTAAATAATTTTTCTTGTCTTTTTGTGCCTCTTTGTGACGAAGCTACATTTTGCCCCTTTTCCAGAAAAGGGCACTTTTCTTTGCTGCTCTTTAGCCTTCAAGGAAGCAGTGATCCCCGGTCTGGCCTCTCCATGGGTTTGGGGAGATCCTCTCTACGCCTCAGGCTGCCCTCTGCCCACCAAGTCTGTAGCACCATCATTAGTGCTCTGCCATGGCGCAGCATCACCAGCACTCGGTTTTCCGCTGCCTCAAGGCTATGGCGAAGTCTCGGGGTGGGGGGGAAAGTTAAGTCTGTTCTTTCATTAGGAATAATTAAGAATCCACCTTTGATAAAAGCTGTGGAAGATTTCTTCTCATACTGAAACGGCAGGAAAAAAAAAAGGCACAACCACATTAGCACAGACAAAATGATGAGCTCCTTCAGAGTAGCCATGGAACGGTTGCTATTAGTTATTTGAGGACTAACCAGCATGGACAACGCAACTAATGAAACGAGGGCTCCAAGCCCAGCTAGTCCTTGGCTTTTTTACCGGATCTGCCAAGACAGCGGGTTTCTGCGTTGGTAGCTTTATTCTTTGGTGGACATCTGTCCACAAGAAACTGGACAGAGGCCATGAGATCACAGGCCACCTAACACAGATGACAGACTGTAACAGCTTCTGGCAACCACCAACCGAGCACCACACACACTTGCCAAGTCCTTGAGTCATCTAATAAAAATGCAGATTTTTCAAAGTCGACTTTGCTACGTTTTGTGCATATTCCTGTAGGCTTGTGGTCATGATCAGCCTCTCTCTACGCTGCTCAGCTCCTCCAGCAGCTACTATGGAAACCAGGAGCAGCACCCGTTTCTCGAGGGCAGACAGTTCAGGGGGTTGGGTTGTTTCAGCCATGATTTTGGAAGCATAGCAAGAAAATGTGTGTTCAATCAGGATCTGGAGTAATTCTAATGGCCCTTCACTTGCAGAAGGTAATGGAGTTAAACAGGTACCAAGCAGCACAGCAGGGACAACCCCCAACTGCTCCCATCATTCTGAAAAAGAAACTTCAAATGGCTCAGCGTGCCAACATCACATTCTTACCAAGCCAATCTTCTCCATAGCAAGAGGTTTATTAGCTATCTGGGGGAGCACAGCTGATACGGTCTTGCTAGGAGGTGTCGCATGCCACAGCGAGGGAAGATTAACGCAAAGAATTTAAGGTCAATGGTTTGGGCCAGCTGCTATTTTTAAAGAGGAAGGAAAGCAGAACAGCAGTATCACCTCTAGCCCTTAAGATACGTTGTATAGTCAAGGAGAACGTACTGGGAGAGCACACTTCAGCCCATCTTCAGCTTTTTCTTCCATCTCCAAACAAGCAAATTTCAGGAAATTTTCTCCTCTGTTCTCGTGCTGTGGTCCCGGGATCGCTGGCATTTGCTCTCTTCCAGGAGAGGGAAAGGGAGGTTGTAAACAAACCCCTGACAACAGTGCTGTCTCTAATACGACGTGCAGCGTGCCAGGGTTCAGAAATCCAGGGCATATGTACAAGCCTTAGAGCCTACAGCCTTGCAAAGCCTCTCCATAGCTAAAAATAAGCCTTCCTTGTACACTATATTCCCCGTATTTCAGTAGTCTTCCTTTTTAAAGGGAACCTACCTTATGTCATTCCCAGGTGCAGAGAGAGGAAGGACACTTTTCACAACTAGGACAAGAGTTAGGACGAACGCTAACTTTCTAGGTTGACTTGAAAAAAGCGATTTCTTCAGGAACTGTTGATAGATTTAAGTATTTAGTTTATAACACTGGACATGAAAACAAGCAGTTATCAAGTATTTACAATTCCAAAGAGTGACCACATGCCCACCAAACCAGGAAATGACACTTGTCATCATATTGTGTACTATTCAAAAAAAAAAAAAAAAAGAAGTTAGAATGTTTCTGCTTAAAATAGAAAAAGCAGAAGTACCCCAAAATGTCCTAATAGGACCAACAAGGTAAAATCATCCAATATGCATGTATTCAACTAATACATAAGCTGTTATTTCAAATGCATTTTTCACAGAGCAACAAAAACGCATTACATCATTTAGAGGTTTCATGGAGGTCAGATGCATCAAATAGAAAAAGTGTTTGTCCAGAATGCCTTCGGGGCATTCTTTAAAACATTTGCTCAGTATGTTCAAGTATAAACATATGAGAATTTCACAAACGTTATTGACTAAAGCTAAGAGCTACAGGGAAAAAGTACAATCTCATACACGTTAGAAGAAAACGTAGCTGACAGCAGAATCCAACAGCCAAAGCCATAAGCCGCAAAAATCACTAAAGCCTCTGGATGGAGGTCACACTTCTAATTCAAGGGCCAGAAGTTTTCCCTATAACCTGAGTTCCATTTTCTGAGCTCTGTAAAATGTACAGAAAGGTAAAAATAGGAGAGCTTTTACTTCCCACCTCTTTGCTGAATGTTACTGCCATGGGAACGTGTTCTGCACGCTGCCAGTTTCTTCTCAGATAATTTCCTATTTCTCCACTAAGCCTCTGGCTCACACATGACTCAGTTTTAGCACTTCAGCGAGATAAGCATGTGCCCCATCCTCTACTTAAAATTAGCAGGGCAAACTTCAGCCCCTTCTTAAGAGCCTGGGATAATCAGTCTTTCTCTTCAATGAAAAGTGTGCTGGTTTATATCAGGAACTAACTTGAGCTACTCCTTTGCCTAGGCAAGGGGTGAACAACAGAAAACTAAGTCCAATACAGGGCTGGTAACCACAGCATACTTCTATTTCTTCTAGATCCAGGGAGATAAACCCTTTCAACACAAATAACATCAAGGCAGATAAAATAGTTTAATATAGAGAACAAGTGTTGCATAAAAATAAGCAAAATCTTTTTCTTAAAAAAAAAAGAAAGGTCCGAGAACTCATATTTAAAAGAAAAGCTGTTTGGATATTGATAATGTAGGTGACTCATGAATGCAGGAGCTACGGCACAGTTCTAGAGGCGAGTTCAGGATGTTCTTAGCTTCTCCATCCACTAAATCCAGATGAAGATCTGTGGAGTGAGAAAAAAGAAAAAACCAACATAGCAATGAGTGCTAGAGTCTCCCTCAGGCAGTATTAATTCAGCAGATCTCTCAAACAAAATTCCAGTCTCCCTGGTACCAGAAGCTTATTATGAGAACACATTGGTATTTCCAGCATCTTCTACCTGAGACTGCATCAACACATACTAACTAGATATAATTATGCTTATTCTAGAGTCTACCATCTGGAGATACACATGCTTTCTCTACTTGACAGGGAAACAAAGTAAAAGAAACTTGCTAGAAGTAATCCAGCAAGCTAGTGGCAGAGTGGGTGACAGAGTTAACCTCAGCTCTTAGTCCCGTTCTTTAACTGTAAAATCAGCATCTCAGTTCAGCCAGAAAGGTACCGATTTATTTCATTCCTTGCTTCAACCTGACAAATGGAGTAGATATTGGATTCACACACACAGCTTGAGCACACACATCGTGTACCTGAGAGATGGAGAAAGAGCAGAATCTAACTGAAAATTCTCTCTTATATGAGAGATTAACCTCACTGGAAAGCACACATTCAGAGTCTGGACTTTAAGCTCTATGCAGTGGCACTAAAAAGGAGATCAGAGCTAGTGTGTCACTACTACTTTCAAAGCTTGCTCTTGTGAACCAGTCAACTCTCGTATTCTGATTTTATTTGTATTTTTAATGAAGAGTTAGACACAAAATGGTACTTACGTGTTAGACGATCCAAAACCAAACCCTGAGAGAAATGCAAGATCAGAAAAATAATTGTTAAAAGGCAAAATGAATGTGTAAGATTTGTAGTAAATATCCCCTCCCACACACAGATTGAAAAATATTTCTTTCCTGCCTTAGGCCAGGGAAAGAGCAATGGGCAAACAATGAAAGTCAAATCTCCATCTAGAAGAAAAGTGACTTGCCTCGGTTCTTGAGAGGGCTTTGCTTTCACTGCTAATCAGCTAGGTCCATTCATTAGCAGCAACTGCACACAATGTGCCTGGTTTATTCACCTCTCCATGAAAATAGAGGGCTGCTTTCTGAAGATGGAGTTTGTGCTTAATGCAAGCCAGTGGTGACAGGCAGACCACCAATGAACGTATCCTGTCTCAAAGGCTCTGTTCTCAGCCCTGTGTAAATCACTGCAGCTTCACGGAATTACATCAGATGAAGATTTGGCTATTGGTGTTCTAGCTCAATTTTGCAGTGCATATTCTTTTCACACTAAGTACTTACATACAGATACCCATGCATACGGTACTGAAGAGATATTAATTATTTCTCAATATTTTCCTTTGAGGAGAAACAACAACTCCACAAAAAGGGGTGAAAAGCAATAATCTGATGAGGTGTGCAGAAGAAGAGTGATTTATTGACATGCCATACAGCAAATCAGTGATGGAATTATGAGATAAAGTCTGAGAAGACACTATGCCCCACCCTGCAGCTCAGTTCTCCAGGTCACGGTGCCTTCCCTAACAGGACCAATACCAGGCAGATTTTTGACATGGAGCTGAGGAGTCACACCCAAGTTCCAGGGAAAAGTGGAGACATGGGGCCCGTTAGGTTCATTATATTTTAGCTTCTCCTACCTCCACCACCTGTCCCAAAAGCTGAGAATCCACTGCTTTGTGTGCCGAAACCGGTACCCTGTTGTGACAGTGATCCAAATGTTGGGGTATTTTGATTTGCTAGCGTGCCAAACGATGCTGTATTGTTACTGGTACCACCAAACCTGCAGTTTAAACAGAAAATTTGTGTTTGCAAGCATCTTCTCACTTACACTGGAAGTTTGCCCCCATACCCACGTTGATAACCGTGTACTCCTTAAAGGAAGATACATCAAAAGAGCGAGACCACCCGATATGAATCATTACAATTGTTCATTCTGGAAACTGATTTCCTGGTTTGGGAAAGACTATTATACATACAAACATCTGTTCAGCTCCCATTCTTAATGTACACCAGGCAGAACGGCAAATATGTTGATGCTTACACAGGGTACATTTTCAAGTGCTTGGAAATACCAACTCCAACCATCAAATGGAATATATAATTCACCCGTGTGTAGTTTTTGCCCTTTAAGCTCAGAAGTACAGCATCATTTCATTTCACAAACAGGGCAGCAAACACAGAATTGGTATGGGCTGCTCATGGCCAGAGCACAAAGCAGAGCCCAGATACAGAACCCAGATCCCGACTTTCAGTTGGTACCTTACCCACTGCCCCCATAAACTGTCTGCAGATTTCTCAATTCCTTTCTCTCCCCAGCCCATTTTGAACCACACACAGTTCCAGTGCTCTGCTGAAGATCTGCACCTACTGGCACATCTCCCCACCACCTTTGGATAACTTCTCTAATTGATTTTGGGGAGCGAAATAAGAAATACTTTTATATATGGAAATTGATCTCCTTTCTCCACCCACTCCGTCCAACCAGGCATTGTAGAGCTCAGCGTGACACACTAATGAGACCACAGTATGCATTATGGTTCTCTGCCCCCCACTCCCCACTTCTCCCGATACTGAAAGTAAGAGGTGCACTCAAAAAACAAGCTTCAAGCGTTTCTCTAACTTAAACTGGGCAAACTGCAGGCACAAATTTTTCAAATTACAAGCTCTGCTAAAGCTCTGCAAGCGCACAATCCTACTGGTACTAACCCTGTGCCAGCCGTTCCCTGAGTTGGCCAAGTCAACCAGCGTAGCAGCTTTGCAAGGCTGTGCCTCACGCTAGCTCCCGTCATTTCTGACTTAAAATATGAACTGACAGCATGTTAACCCACCTCTCCATCCATCCAGATCTAGTAGACTTTAAGAAAAAAAATAAAAAAACCCCAACACCAAACACCACATCAGAACATATCTCTCCAGATAAAAGACAACCCTTGTAGCAGCGTGACAAACAATTCACCTGGTAAAGGACACCACCTCTCCTATTCCAGACACCATCAACCGTACACACTACTTCCACATACAGCATCAGATACAATGGGCAGTTCAGTGACTTTGCATCTTTGGCCCCCTGTGCCTCTAGTTTGGCTCTTGACTCATGTACCTTTCAGACAACTTCAGCTCAGAACCACAAATGTGGTTTTCTCAGCAAGGGCAGAACAGGTTTTGTAGTTCTTTTTTAAAAGAAGCAAGATGGGGTGATACATTTGCAAAGAGTTTTTTTACAGTGCTCCATCTCCTCAGGACTATGCCAATAAACACACAAATCATGTCTACCTGGTGAAAGGAAGTGGAGGTGAAAATAGTGACAAGGAAACTCGTGGTTCAAACTGCTTCCTTCGGTTGTAACTAGAAGAACATGCTGGTCGAAAAATGCTAAGCATAGTAGTAGAGAAACAGCTTAAGCTATGGACAGATTATTTTTTCTTAAACATATAAAAGACATGAGATACAGTCATTGCCTGGTAACCGTTTAATCAAGCCTATCTTGCCCAGATTTTCAGGTCTTTTGTAAAGCTGCTATACAAAACAGAATTGAGAGGCACTTGAGGTTAGTTTGTGAAAGCCAAACATCATTTGCTCACAAACAGTCTGAATTGCAGACTTGGAAGAAGTCTAGTGGTTTCTGTTGTTGATACTTAAGTAATTTATCAAGTGATGCAGATTTTTCAGAATTGAAGCAGCAATGAATCACATGTATTTAAGTTAGCAGGGTGTTCTCAGGAACTCGGAGCTAATACCGCACAACGTACTGGCAAGTAACTTTTCTGGATTGGGGATTTTTAAAGTTTTACTTCAAGACAAAGGCAGTAAGGAAGTCCTGCACAGGAACTACATTACACTGCAGAATTAAACTACTGCTCAAAATTTTGTGGTGAGATTTAGAGTTTTGTAAAGCTGCCTGGAAA
The DNA here is from genome assembly GCA_013397275.1 of Burhinus bistriatus. Classification (NCBI taxonomy): domain Eukaryota; kingdom Metazoa; phylum Chordata; class Aves; order Charadriiformes; family Burhinidae; genus Burhinus; species Burhinus bistriatus. Next base: position 65,179 of record VYXH01010180.1, read on the forward strand.
TTTTGCACACTCTTTTAAAGTTTCTAAAATCAGATTCTTCAGGTGACTCTGAAGATACCAGACTGAGTCTGCACCTTTCTAATAGAGAAGAAACTTGCAAAACCTCCCACACGTTAAACCACTGACTTATCTTTCTTGAGTCTGCAGACTGCTTATGCAAGACCTCTGTTTGCCGCTTGTTCTGAATCCCATTTTATCCTTAAGCTTCCAACATTGTCACTGAGCACATCCAGTTTCAGTACAAAATCCAGCAGCACAATGGCTCAAAGTTGGAACTGAACAAACCATCAGTTGAGTTGAAGCTAAGTCATCCCTACATGCGCATCCTTCTTTGTGGGGATTTAATTAACCTGCCTCTATTTTTACCCTTTCCAAAGGGACTCACCAGTTTGCTGCACCAGAGTTCAGGACATAGCGGAAGAACCTAGTTCCACAGCTCGGGGTGCCCTGGCAGATGGGTATCTGGGTATCTGCCTAACCTCATGGGGAATTAACAAGTTACACTTATAGTTATTCTATAACATGCTTTATGTAAAGCCAGTTCCTTCTGAAACTGAGGACAAACACTTGCGAAATATGTAAACACGAGGATTGGGAAGACATCCAGTTTCCTCTTTTCACTGGAAGTTTTTATTTTTTTTAATTGGGTCTATTTAGTCTGAATATAATTGCAGGGCACGAAGGAGAGCTGCTGGCGGGTAGTGCAATGTTGAAGAAGTGCATTTCCTGCCTATTGCAGAAGCTGCTTCACAAGGTTTGAAATTCTGTATTTGCTGAACAAAACAAGGAATAAAGAGCTGTCTACTCTGGTGCCAAGCACAGGCTTAAGGGGTAAAGAAAACAGGTAAAAACAATCAGTGTGGGATAAACACAAATCGCTCTGGGACTGCAGGCTGTTACAAGTGCTTCCTCCCACCCCCACAGGTGAGAAAAGAGACTGAATTCTCATTAGTATCTCTAGCCCAAATCTCACAAGTGGATAAGGTGGCTAGACAGAATCACAGATTATGATATTTATTATTTTCTTTGCTAGGCATAGTTTGTAGGCCTAGATTTGAGCTCACTAATTGTGCATGCAGAAAATAGTCCTGCATTCCCTTAGACACTTGCAAGATGACTCACATTTGCCCCTGCCATCTCTAAAGCTAAAGATTCAACATAGTTCTTTCAGCATAAAAATGAGATCAGACACATTATTTCCTTTGGGGTTAAAGTCTTTGTTTTATGCCTTTTTAATTTATTTTTTTAAAAAAACAACCAACAAAACAAACCAAGGACACTTAGAGCTTAGCAATCGATCACAGAATACATTCTTTACGTTAATGCAGAGGTAACTAAGCCTAATAGATTTTGTCATGCAAGACTATTGCTTTCCCACACCCTGGACCCTGGTTGGCTTACCCAAATCCTCCAGCGCTGGCTGCTGCTGTACCCTCGCCGAACACTTTGCCTCCCGTTGAGCCCAGAGGGCTTGAAAAGGTTGGGGCTGAACCGAATGCTGGCACCCCTCCGAACCCAGGGGACCCCCCAAAAGTGGGAGGGCTGCCAAACACTGGAGCAGCACCGAAGCCACCTGAGCAAAACAGAGGCAAAAAAAGGGACAAGAACATCACATAAACAATAATGCAGAAAGAGAAAACAAAAACTAGATCTCCAAGTAGATAATCTCCATAATGGGGCTGTTCATCTTACCATATGGACACAGCATTATTTATAAAACTAACTGCCACAAAGCTTCCAAACTGGAGGGCATTTTGCTACAAAAGACATGGATAAGAAGAGTGCCTGAATGCATGCAAAAAACTGCAACCAACTTAAGTGACTATCCAGAAGAAAACTACAGTCTGGGTCTCTTGAACGTTTGAGCACAAGATCAGAGCTGTACTAAAAGGTCATTAATATATCGTACATGGTTGCACGCTGTAAAGGAATCTCTACTTGCTTTATATAGAAGAGACCAGTATTTTAATTGTGAGATAGCAAGCATGCTCAATAACCAAGTTATAGTAAAAATGCATAAAACAGGTGCTAGAGTGATGCTTCTATTATTATAAAAAAAAATATATCCATCCTTCATAAAACTAGCACTCCTTACCAGAAAAAAAAGCTTAGCTTATATAGTCAGTTTTAAAGTAAAGCTCTGCTCATCACCATTTAAACAAGTTACTATCCAAAGGAACTGCATATAACAAAGCAGAATGAAAAGTCTCCTGTAAAGACCAGCTTCATGAACATTTGCTGCTGTGGTTTGGTTGCAGTGTTTTACTCTGACTTCTAATCTGAAGCTCTGGAAGAACACAAAAGCGTCCTGCGGACAGAACTTCACACATGCAAGTGTTTAACCTGGAAGAACTCCCCGATGCAATGGGCAAGTCTCCGCCATCTCTTAAGAGCAGAGAGTAGATAGCAAGTTTGTTTTTTAGGTGCGCCAGTGATGCAAAAAGATTCAGGAGGTAGGGTATTATCTAATCCTGGTTTAAGTGGCGGAAACTAAGATGCAATGATTAAATGCCAGGTCAGTGGAACTGCACGATTCCTGCAGGGAATTAAGAACTGAATTCTGCTCCTGGCAATTTCTGTTTTGGGTTTAGCTGCCTTCTGCAGCTCTGAATGGACTTCTACCCAGATTATTTTATTCTATGTTCATCTGCTGATATTATTGGCCTGTTTCTAATTGACACTGTGGAACGTGAAGGACACCTGCTCTTTTGTTTCACTAGGGCTGAGGACTGGGATACCACCACACATTTTAATACCCTGGGTGAAATTCCAGTCCACGTCAAGGTAATGGATACTGTTTGGCTGTAAACACAAAAGGTCTGGAAAAAATAAATGCGAGGCCTGAATTATTTAAACACAGATTAGATGTCTTGTTACCTCTATCTCTAGGAAGTTAAGAGTATTTATCACAGGGGCTGAGGCATTGCTTGGCATACGCTCTCTTTTGCAATGCATATTAACAAGTAGCGGAGAAAGGAAAGTGAAACATGTAAGTAGTGAAACCAGAACAAAGGGGGACTCAAATAAAGTAAACCCTTCCACTGCAGTTGGGAGAAGATGACACATCATTCATTTCAGTACTTAGCAAATATAAGCAGAGGAGGGAAGGATCTGAGGGTCTCTACGTGAGTGGATGTGCCTTCTGCAGAAACCTCTTGAAAATCCTATCTCAAGAAGAATTTTGAAACCAAAATAATCAAAAGCAAGGAAAGAGTCACTGGGTGAACAAAAGAAGAACTTCCTTCAGCAATGCCCTTCTCCTCTAGCAAAAATAACACATAGGAGGTATGCCTGAGACAAGAAACTCAGTCTGCTACCAAGCAGAATGCAACACTTGAGAGACACCTTACAAATGGCTGCTGGATCTGACAGCATCATCATTATGCTCTCAGCTACTTCACTAAGACAAGAGCACAGCTCCTGTCAAAGCAGGGAGTGCTTCCTCTCAAAGCACGGCTGCTCCAAAGGCAGCTCTTGAGCACCACTGTCTCAAGACAACTTCAAGGATGACTAAGCCTCCCCTCCCTTCCCCCAGAGATGAAGCTTCAATAGACACACTTGGAGCAGAACACCTGTCTTCATCAATGTTCACTGTAAGAACAGTCTGAGGACAGAAGAGAAAAGTTTTGCTCTGCCTGACCCTTTGGGCCTCCATTTTTGCCTGGCACTTAACAAAATTAATATTTTGCCCTTCAGTTCTAATGATCATATCACAGTCACCACTACTTTTGTGGCTCACTCTTTGGGCAGATGACAGTAAAAAAAAAAATAGAGTTTTTGTGAAATTTCCAATATTTGATTCAATTAACTCAATTGACAGAGAAAACAACAGCTCAAGCACAGAAGAAAGTGATGATGATGGATCAGACTGATTTCAAAAGAGAAGGACCTGAAGCATGCCTGACACAAATTCTATGAGGAAGCTTTCCCATTGTAGACACCTGTGCATTCACTCACATGAAGAAATGGGGACAAAAAGGGTTACAAAACCCAGAGTGAAGTTTGGAAGATAATATTCCAAGGAAGCAACTAAAATAGGAAAAATTTATTCAGTTCCATATTCTGTACTCTTCATTGTATGGTACATAAGACCAGAACTAACTCACACAGCTCTCTGCTCTTAAGCTGCAACAGGAATTTCTGGAACGAACACCTGAAAATGTAGTTTACTGCATGCTTTTCTGCACAAGAGATTGTAAATCTCTGCCTTGAATCCACCTGCTAAAGGTCCATTCACTAAGCCGTTAGTTATTTTTTTATTTATTGTTCAGAGACAATCCCTGTACACATACTGAGTGTAGGCTGTAGACGTCTAAATGGTAGAATACTCTACTAAATATATCACAGATAAGCGTGGGTGTTCATGGTGGGTGGGTCAACAAAGTACCTGCTTTGGTTGGACTGGAGAACCCAAAGCCTTGAGATGCCACGCTTCCACCACCAGAGCTGAAAGTGCCTGTAGGCTTCTGCTCTCCGAAAGATGAGCTGCCAAATCCAAAGGTCTTTGCGCCACTGTTACCAAATAAGCTAGAAGAATCTGGGGAGATGAAGAATACTCATGAAGCTCATAACAGACAATATTCTATGTCACATTTCATTAACCGGATCAAGAGAAAGAGAATCCCCTTTTACTTCCCCAGCCCCCAAACACAAAATGGATGCACTGAAAATAGCACTCTGCAGAGAGGAGCCGAGTTCTCCCTTATTCCTACAGGCCTTTGTAGTTCCACCAAGATCCATTCTGGATCTGATGGACCACTAACAACTCTTTATTGCTGCAATCTAGCAAATCATAGTGATGGATGATTTGTTTAGTTGCATCCTGTGCCGCAGGCACTAACAGACGATCCCTCAAGTGAGAGATCACAGCAGCTAGAATCAGTCTCTCTTGACAACACAAATATCAGTCCACCACAAATTAAAGATCCTCAAGTATTTTGGCAATGGCCAGTATTTCTTAACATGACTATTTGACAGGACCTTGAAGTAGGAGCCAAACTTTTCCAGCCTTACTGAGAAAGGACTCAAGTTTTCATCTTTCACAAGGCTACACAGATTTTTAGCGCCTAGTGGCAGGACACAATAATCAAAGCTTTTCTCTGGTGAACCATCTGTTTTATTTCATCACAAAACCCAGCACTGCGATAAAGCAGGACTAAATTAGCAAGGTTAGAGAACTGACCTCAACCATTAATCCCAATGGATCATTAAAGATGTAATAAAATAAATGGATTTGCTCTCCCAAGACCTGAAGTGCTACTTCTAGCCACTTGCAGCTCATTCTACAGTTCTCCTTTGTTCCTCTACTTCTACCTCTTAGCCACTGCTTCCCCTTCTTTGTGCTTTCTACCTGCCAGACTCCATCCCTTCTGCTTTCCCATTCTGCCAAACCCAAGTCACAAGTGATGAAATAACCAAGCTGGGCAGTCATTAAATAAAAGCCACAGTTAAGAAGTTATTATGAATAGCTTTTGTGACATACAAATGTATGTAACAAGTGCAGATCTGCAATAGGTGCACATGAAAGGCATGAGAGAGCCTGCTAGTATTTCAAACTAATTGCTACACCAGACAATGGCATACATACATCTCAGCTCAAATCTTAGAGTATTACCAAGACCTGTTAGCCCAGGAAACTCATGACTAATGTGTTTTTAACTTGATTCTGGCATTAAAAAAAAAAAAATCAAACCACACATATTTACATTAATAGGCAGTGAACGATTCTTGCCTTTACAGTTAATCTTTTATAGCTTCTAGAAAAAATTTCTAATAGTCCCTTAAAGTCCCTGGTGCAAAGGCACCTGCGGGTAGCTTTAATGTATTCTTAACTACTTTTCATGCCCGCTTTTGTTAGGCTGGTTGGCTGGGCAAGAAGCAACATGTGGGAAGGTTGGTGTGACACCTCACATGCAGATTGATTCAGCTAAAACACACGTGCGGATCGATGCCTTTTAGCTGACAAGTGGAGCAGAAGAAAGGGCAAGTGCTGAGTCCCTCCTCCCAAAGAGGGCTTTAACACAATTCCTCTCATCTACCCAGCTTCCATGCTGCTTGGAAGAGTTTATCTGTGAGACCCTCACCCCCTCTACCAAATCTAGATAAAAACTGATAAAAGGAACTCTGTAATTCTGCTTCCTTACCAAAACAGACTACATGCTCAAAACAACCACTAAGCATATTTATTTTTCTTTACTAAATCCATGTGACTGAAAAAATTCACATCTCCTTCTAGACAGGAAAAATGACTGAGAGCTTATCTATACATTATAGCAAATTTTGATAAAATATCTTGCATGTGCTGCAAAAAGGTAGCCATTTTTAGGACAAAGCTGAGGAAACTGCTATCAATCACACACTTGTTAACTTCATTTCTCTTGAGGATGGGATTCTTAACAATTTTTACAGGGTTAGGGCAGATGAGAAACAATGAAAGCTTTCTAACTTCCAACCAAGTTGGAAGCAGAAATTCAGTGACAAGAATTTAGGTTATTCAATTGTAAAGAAGCATTTGGCCAAGAATTTCCTACAGAATATAGATATTCTTCACACTTCTTGTGTCTGCTTGTTTGTTTCAATGGCTTCCCTACTTGTTTTCCCTAAACCTAGTAGAAAAATTCTGGATTACACATCATGCATACTCTGTCTCTGTTACCCCCTAGAAGGCTTCTAGAGGGTATTTACGCAGAATTTACTCAAAGACGACTAATGGCAGAAAAGCAGATGGGATCACAAAAGCAGATGGAAATCACAGCACATTCTGTATTCTTGTTTTGTTCACTTACTCTGGGAAGCTGCAGATCCAAATCCTCCACTGGAGGAACTGAAGGGATTCTTATTGGCTGCATCCTGACTTGGCTTTCCTCCCAAACCACTGAAGAAGCCTCCACCTCTCCCACCACTTCCAGCTCCAAACAAGCCTCCGCTGGAAGAAGATGGCTGCTAGAACACAAAAAGGACAAAAAAGGGATGTAAGCAAAGTCAAAGCAGCACATGCTCCCAAGGCTGATTTTTCTGTCTGGCCTGATCCTGTGGATGTACGAAGGGGCTGATGAACCAGCAAGCAATTACCTTCCAACCTGTAATGCAATGAAATCTTATTTAAGTCTGTCTTAAACCTTGTCTATGGTACAGAATAATGCCTTTGAAACTTGCCCTGCAACCTACGCTGTCCACTTTCCACTTAGCGTGGAATAAAGGCAGGTGACTTACTGCATCTCTATTTTATCTTGCATGGCATAAAATGTTTGTCTCCATACCCCTCGGAAAACATTCATGCAGATGCTGCTTCGGTGCCCATTACAATAGCAAATATCTTCCGTACAGACTGGGACACTTTCTACTGAGCATGTCAAATTGTATTTTTTTTGTTTTAAAAAAATGTACATAAGAAATAGGCAGGGAACCCTGAACAAGTCCACTATACATAACAGTCCCTTGTTTCTACAAAAGCAATAAATACTTGCCTGGCCAAAGACAGTGCCTCCAGTATTAGCTGCTTGCCCAAACACGGAACCTGTGTTACTAGAACCAAAACCTGCTAATAAAAGAAAGGAAAATAAACCACCAGAACTATTACTAGGGTATAAGACAATTCAGGGAGGTGACACCAGTCCAGAACTGGGAAAGGACAGGTCTCCAATGCCAAAACACAGGGATACAAATGACATTACCATTGTTATACATCATGATGTATCTAGGTTGGACAAATTTAAAGGATATTGCCAACACACAAATAATAAATTCCATTGAAAGTTTATTTGAAGGTCATTCTCCTCTTCTCTTTGGCCAATTTAAAAACAAACAGAAAATAAAAGGCCTTTTCACTTGTGGGATTGTTCCTAACAATATAAGAGAATTGGATTTCTGCTAACATTGCTATAATAATGCTGCAAGTCATGAACAAGCAGTGTAGCATTCTGATTTCCCTTGTGCAGGGAGGATCTGAGCTTTGTTACCTAAAGATTCCCGTTATAGATAATGAAATGTTTTGATTAAAAAAAGAACTCCCCATTCCATTTCCCAGTTCACTTAAATGTGCATTTTGTAATAAAACTTGCATTTCTATAATTAGGAACACCTTTCTCAAGCAGAGTTCACTTCCCTCAATTTAACAATTCTCTGTTACTGTAGTTAAAATGAGCAAGCAGTTTGCCTACAGTGCCATCATTTTTAATTAAATGACCCTAATTAGTTTTTCTTCCTTGGAAATACACGTTCTCTATTATTACTATGTACTTTCCACTTCTCCCTGGGAGCTCTCTGAAGATTGTACAGACAAAGCTTTGGAAAAAAACAAACAATATACTGTAGCAATGTGGAGAACAAAAGGAGACTGACAAAGAAGGCTTGGCCTGTGCAAGTATTCAATTTACCTGTGTAGACAGGTAGCTGATGGTCATATTACCGCTGTATTTAATTTTGAGATGTTTCCAAATGCAAAAGCGGATTTAACAGATTAGTTCCTTGCTAACCCATCACTTGGAGGGCTTAAAATTTTTTTGCCATCCCAGATGATACAGTACTATACCTGGCTATACATCCGCTGTTGCACGTACTCAATGCAGCCCACTGAAGGAAGTGCTGCATCTGTATTCATTGCCTTGATGACGGTCTCAGAGCTGCCTTGCCACTTCAGTATAACAATTTTTTAAGATCTTTTACACTATGCTGAATCCAGCCCACTTATTGTGCAACAGGCAGGACAAATTAAGTCAAGGTAGACTTGTAAGTATAAACTGAATGCGAGATTGGATTGAAGAAGCTACATCCAGAGGCTTGCTGATGAATAGCGAAGCACAGCAAAAGTTTCTTTGGTCTCCAACATTAGCCTGCCCCTCACACACACTGTAGCTCCTGTTCTTACTAACTGGGGAGGGGGGGCGTGGTGTGCGTGGAACACAAAACACCAAAACCAAATCACAAAAACCCAAACCAAAAACCATCAAGTGCCATAGGGGGAAAAAAAAGGCATTAAAAACCATCCTGCTTTCCCCAGTGACACGCTGCTCTCCGCACTTCAGCCAGACAGCACCACTGGGATATCGCATCTCCCTGTAGTTTGTTCTTACCTGAAGCTTGGCAGAAGCTGAACCCAGCAGATGATGTTGTAGTAGTAACGGTGGCAGCGCTACCAAAGACGGATCCCCCCTGCCCAAAGCCGGTGCTCTGCCCAAACACTGGAGGGCTGCTTTGTCCAAACAACCCACCTCCAGTGCTGGCAGATGGCTGTCCAAAGGAAAAGGAGCTGGCACTGTTGGTGCTAGCCGGTGCTCCAAAAACATTGCCACTGCTCGAGGCTGCTGTAGAAGCTGCTGGCTGGCCAAAGGCTGGCATTGTCCCAAACCCAGACTGGCTAAAGGTAAAACCACCTGAAGAACTGCTCGCTGGTTGCCCAAAGGTTGGTGCTTGTCCAAAAGTTGGCTGACCAAAGCCCCCGGTAGTGGTGGTGCCGAAAGCAGAAGTACCAAAACCTGAGCTAGCAGCCTGTGTGGTAGCGGTGGCAGTGGACAAGGTACTGGTGGTGAGTTGCCCAAAAGGAGAGGATGCTGTGGTACCTGCTGGTAGTTGTCCAAAAACAGGTGGTGTGGAAGGAGTGGCAGTTGTATCACCAGCAGGCTGGCTAAATGCTGAGCCAGAAGAGCTGGAACTCGGAGGCTGAGAGAACACCGAGGAGCCTGCAGAAGTGGGGGCAAACACAGAGGCACCAACAGCTGGGCTCTGAACACATGTAGTAACATCAGAGGTAGCAGCCAACGTGCTTGTGGCTTCTGCAGGAGATGCAATGTTTGTTGTAGCGGTTGTCACTGAGACATTCTGATCTGATGGGGCAGATGCAGAGACAGCGGGAGGCACTGGTGCCTTCAAATCACTTGTGGAGGCAGGAGTAGCAATGGCATCGGTGGGAGGTGCTGCCGATGTGGTGCCAGAGCCTGCAGAGACGGTGTCCCCAACTATGGCCTGGGGTAAAGCGGGTTCTTTAATGGACTCTGAAAGCTGTATCTGTGGCTGTGGTGACTGTGTCATTGGAGGTGAAGACCCAGCTGCTACAGCTTCATTTTCAGGTGGCTTTTCTGACACAGATGGTAATTTGGCATCCCCTGCAACCTTATTAGAAGTTGCAGCAGGGACAGCAGTTTGTGATGAACTCAAGAAACTTCCAAACGAGAGGGACGTTGAAGCAGAGAGAGTAGAAGGGGTAGAGGTGGATGTGCTCATACTGTTTGCTTGCTGAACACCAAATGAAAAGGTGGGTTTGTTGCCACTAGAGCCTCCAAGATTAAATACCCCAGAAGACCCTGTGTTGGTTATCTGGACATTGCCAAAGAGACTGCCTGTGGCACTAGTGCTGATGGATGGGGATGCCGTGCCAGCCAACGTGACTGATGTTGAAGCAGCTTCTCCAGCTTTTCCTAGTGACAGGGGAGCACCAAAAGTAAACCCAGAAGGTATTGTAGATACTTTAGTTGACTGTGCTCCTGCAACACTGGTAGATGGTGCTTTAGTGGTGCTCTTGGCATTATCATCTGCTTGACCAACCCGTAGTCCTGAGAAGCTCCCAAGAGTTTCCCCAGCTAGATTGCTCTGAAACAAGTGATCTCCTGGTTTAGATGGAGGGATATCCAACTTGCCAGAGGCTGTGGAGGGAGCAGAAGATGTTGCTGCAGCAGGTTTGTTTGACTGGGTGCCATCTGCTGAGGAGCTATTTCCTACTAAGGCTCCTGGAGCACTTGCTGGTTTGAGGGACCCAAAAGCAAAGGAGCTCTCGGGGACTACTGCAAATTTGGAACCCCCAGCAAGCAAAAATGAATCAGTCTGGGTGGACTCTTTAGCAGGGTCTGTCAGTGAGAGAGACAGAAGTTACAAATTGAGTTATGGTATGCAAAGCTCATTTATCATTCTTACAACAATAGCATGCTTTAGTGCTTCACAAATTGTTAGACAATGCTCTTGCCTCAAACCTATAAAGCCTCTGACCAGCAGGTAACTGCCACTTCCATGTGCATTCAGGAGACAACAGTGACATCTGAAGCCTTTATGGACAGGGCTGCAGTGACAAACACTTTCATGTCATAGCCTCCACTTAACCATCTTTTCCTTCGAGTGTAGACAATTTCAGTCTTTGGCTCCTATCTCTTTTTCAACAATTTGATAAAAACATAAAAGACCTGGTTACTACAAGCCATTTGCTGCTAACACCATTTTCACCCCTTCTTACTTGGTTCAGCTGAACAATTCCAGACATTCACTACAGAACACTGTTTAAACCAATGGCTTAGAACAGAGTTTGGGTCATAAAAATACTTTCTGGCACTTGGAAAGTCTTCTACAGAATCAAATATTTCTTCACAAATTCAACTACTTATAGAGCACCAACCAGTTTGTATGCAGCCTATTTTCAACTTTGAAAAACTAGAGAAAAGCTCTCAAATGTAATTGCCAAAGCAGCTCCACTTATAAGATATACTGCTGTCCAACAGTGTGCAACTGCTGAAGTTTTAAAACCAGTCCAGTCTCACTTATTTGATGCATTGCCATTTCATTTCTGAACACCAAGAACACAAATTCTGACTTGGAGACATTGCGTTGGTATTTGGACTATGGGTTGATTTGGACAAGGTACAGGAAATCTGCATGGAGATCAAATAACAAAGAGCAAAAGCTTCTCAGAATAACTGGTATTATCCTTGTGTTTTACCCTGTAAGTATATTAAGTATATTTAAGTATAGTAGTAACTGACACTGAATAATGTGGCATTTGTTTCCTCCTGAGGCACTGAAATTCCTTCTGTTTTCCTTCCATCACCAGCTAACAGAGGCAAAGGTGCTCCTACCATTTCATGGAGCAGCGTGAGGTAACTGCCCTCACCCAATGCTGTGGTTTACAAGTCTGTCTCCTGCACCTCCCACTCCTCCTGTAATCAGTGTTATTTACCTAAGCTTTTATGTTAACTGAATCTTCAAGTTTTAAGCCAAATTAGTTCTCTCTGCTTAATGTCAACAGAGAATTAGTTGCATTGCTGTGGCTGCGATGGTCGAAGGAGATAAGCAAGCCAAGATTTGTAGGAAGAGCTGGTATCTTTTACCAGAGCAACCAATGACATTGGAAGCGAGTTTTTAACCATATAATCTCTTTTGCAAGACTAAAATTAGAAGCAGGATACTTCAAGAATATTATAAAGCAGATGTATCAGTCCCCTTTTTCCAGACTGGGCAAATATGGTCTACCTATGAAACAGAACGGCAGCCTATATATCGTCAACTCAATTTCAGAAGCAGCAAAAAGCCATCCCAAGCATTCCCTCCCATTACTAAATGCTCATTCCACTTAATGACAGCTTTCTGTGTCAGACCACCTCGGCAACTTTAAATCTACAGATTAAAGACAGCAGAGGAAATGACTACAGATGTTACCCTTTGCATAAACTAGTACCTCCTAGATGTTCTTGGCAGCAAATATTTTGCTTACTCTTAATTGAAAGGCAGGTGGCCTAGATTTCTGTGCATTACAGGGTATAATCCAGCATACGTGTATAATGTTATTGCAGCTACTGCAATTTTAATAATAGAACTGCAACATAAAACAAGAACCACACAAATTAGGAAGAGTAAGCATTCTCTTAGCAAAGAAAAGCTGTTGTTTGCACACTCTTCCAAACTAACCTTGTGAGGAAGTGAGACTGGGCAGCGTCGGTGATGAAACGGCTGATGTGACAACACCAAAATTACATCCAGACCTAGGAGGAAAGAGGAGAAAGGGAAAGAAGGACACTTAGCTCAAAGCGTTGAAACTTCCAACCCCATGATTAACACAACTTTGAGACTCAGATGTCCAGTATAGACTCACACAGGAACAGTTTCTCTAACAACTAAACAGGCAGAAGCATGCACGCAGACTGGGCTCCATTTGTTTCCCCTCTGACAAGGCTTCCAGAGGGTTAAAGAGAGTCAGCATTCGAAGTTCTTTTGACCACCCATCATCCTCCCATATTCTTTCCTTTCTGCTGCAGATTTCTTCCCCATTCAGCTTGGCAGCTGAACACCATGCACCAAATCCTGATAGCTTTTGGGAGACTAGCAAGAGCAGAAGCCACAGCAGTGACTAGAGTTTATTTAAAAAAGCTAAAAGGTAAGAGACAGTGCATGTACAAAAGGGAATGACTGGATACTACCACCCATCAAAAAGGAGATCACTCACAGCAAGACGGAAATTAAAAGTTTCCATGACTATTTCACACTAAAAATATTCTGTCTTGCAAAAATACTGAGATCTTTCATAATGAGCACTGGGGTCCTCCAGAAACGTTCATTCCCTGAGGCTTTTTAAGCTTTCTCTGATTCTCAAAGACCAGCTGCTGATATAGAAGTCAGGCCGTATAACTAAGACATAACTGACAATGGCACTGTATTTAGCATATGGTTTATAGATCAAGGCACTGCAGCCTGGGACAAAGGCAGGGTATGTTTGCTTTTTGAATCTGAATTTCCATCTCTCAAAAGGCCTATTTCAGCCCTTTGAAGAGCACAGCAAGGCGTTTCGGTAACATCCACTTGACAAACTTGCAGAGAAATAACCGGTTAAGACTGAAAAAAACTAGCTATTTGAAAGTATGTGTGTTCTGAAATACTTAATGTTCCCTACTTCATAAAGAGAAATTCACTTGACTATTACATAGGTAACCATGCGGAATTTCAAACAATCATTTCTAAGGACTTGTCCCTCTCCCCCAAACGTAAGATATAATCAAATATATTTTTGTAATCCCTGAAAAAATACTCCGTAAGATATTTCCTAGTAACTATATGTTCACAACGTGCACCTTGCTTTGTGTTATTGTTATGCAACACAAATCTCCAGATAGCAGAGGGACTCTCTAGTCGCCTTCATGAACAGTCTGCTTTTCAAGCCAAAACATGGAATTTGTTCTGTTGTACTGTAATTCAGCAAGTTTGACCATTAGTACAAATTTCAAGTCCTAATTGGAAATTTCAGCACTTCTGTGTCTCAAACCCCCGCCAGCATTTGAAACCTGTATATGTATGCCCAGGTTAGAAAACCCAACATCATTCTCTTTGGAATCCACCTTCAGAGGTGACAAGTGTTAATATGATCATGTTCAGGTTCTTCTTCCTCTCTGGGAACAGAGGCTTCCAGCATTCAATCTCTTCTGCTGCTGCTGTGGAGCCAAAGTTCATTCTCACATGCCTCTGCACAACTTGCTAGGGATGATTTTCCTGCTACTGCTCTTTGCTCACTAAATAAAGAAAAATGTTTAAAACTAGCTATGGTCTGCCTCTTTTTCCTCTTCCTTAACCCCAACATAAAAGGTACAGCATAAATGTTCTTCTCTGACTGTATGAGAAGTGGTGACGTGCACTCAAAGACAGTCAGTGAACCCTGCACATCAGACCGTGAGTTGGTGCCTTAACCACAGTCATATTGCTCTAATCTCAAATCATCACCTGGTGATGAGAAATACCAGTACACACAGTGTATGATTTGTTCAACAGTCCACTATAGGTAACTCTGAAAAGAAAGCCAGTCATTATTTACTCTTGATTAGTTACAGACTGAAAAAAAATCTCAAAGCAAGATGATATTATGTCAAATTCTCTCAGACTTTCAGACATCATTCAGGTAGGCTTCCACAAACAAGGTGGTCTTCCCAGAACTCTGGTGCAACCTCTGCCCTCCCCATCTAACATTCGCACGTGCCACTTTACAGTATTGTGCAGCTTGTAGGTAACCCTTGCTGTAACAGCTGATACTCATATTTAACATCAGCTACAAAGAAATCTTAACATTCATACAGACCCCACAGAAGAAAATGAGAATGCTTTGTTAAGCTGTGCAGTTGTTGCTTGTACTGATGTCACTGTAGAAGAAGTCACGGCTGTAACTGTTTTTACTGTCCCTTGTCCTGTAAGTTACAAAAACAAGCATTACAAAAAAGTAAAAAGCACCTTGTCATCCAGCTATCAGAAAAGGAAGGAATAGTTTGCACACACGGTTTGCAATTTTATCAATTGGAAACAAAGCCTCTTTGCCACCTATACCAGGTCTGGTATTTGTACACAGAAACATTCCTGCTACTGCTACATCACAGAACACATGAATTATTTCAAAGATTTAAGGCAATAAGATATAGCAGATTAAAGATAGGTGTCATCATCTTGACAATAAAAATTAAACAATAAAATGAAGAAATCCTTGGTAAAATCTCTCTTCAACATATCAAAACACATTTCAAACAAAGAGGAAGTCAGCTCCTGAATTTGATAGCACATTTTCAATAAACCAAAATTTAAGAAGCATTTGCCAAGTCAAATATGATTCCTAGCTATTTTTACTGCTTCTTACCCCTGGCTAAGAGACAATCTACATCCACGGATTAAAGGCAGAAGACCAACAGAGATGGATTTCAGACATTTATGCAAGAGGCTTATAAAACCATGTCCAATGCAAGCATTATTATCTAATACACATTAAAAATCAATTGCTTCCTTCCCTAAGAGTTTACTCTTACCCCATTTGCACTGAATGATGTAAACAGAGCAATCCTTTCCCTAGAAGCTTCTAAGCTGTGTACAACAGACCAAAGTACCTGAACTGGCTTTGAAATTAGTCATACAGCCCAGTGCTCAACAGACCCAGTACCTGAATTAGCTCTTTTCAAGCTAGTTCAGGTACTCCTACAATGCTGCAGCCTATAGTATAGAAATACTCAAGTCAGACATCAATGTATGGAAAAACTATTCCTGTTACTTCAGGACATAATCACTTTCCTGCACAAATGCAGCAACTTTTCACGTTTAAAAAACAAAACAGCAAAGATGTCTGCTCTTGATTTGCTGTCAAACCACAGTAGCTTTTGGCAGATATGCTTTCAACATTTCTTGTTAAGGGTTATATATTCTGAGTCCACTTTGAATGACGAATTGTATCACTGACTTCTAGATGCAGGCACAGAGACAAAACATAGGGCTGTATACCAGACCACTCTCTTGCTCTTCCGTACTTTGGCTTTTCAAATTCTCTCCCTCAAGACTGGCACAGCAGCCTCTCAGTGGAGGCAGATCTTTTTGCCTCAGTGTCTTCATTTTCTGGATCGTGCACCGTGACAGGTGGCAAGAGACATCCAGGCCTTATTTCTGTCTCCACTAAAGACAACTTACCTGAGATTTTGTTGCCAGATGATGTTGGACCAGATGTAGATGTCATAGGACAGGGTGCACACACAGAGGAAGGTGGAGTCTGCCCCTTAAGCGAGCTTGTTAGAGGTGTCTAAAAACACAATACCACTTCAGGTCAGTGCAGTCTGTCCATTAACAAAGGTCCTTCTGACCCTGGTCTGGTATTACGAAAGTCATGCAATGACTTAAGAGCAAACTAGAGGAAGGTGATCGAAACATTTAGAAGTGCTCTTCAATCTTGGGCCCATTATGTCTTGACACTTAAATAGAGCCAATACTCAACTTTTTCAACAAGCCTCTTGCAAAGGCCAGTAAGGCTCCATGGGCAACAGCTCAGTGATGCCAGGGGACAAAGACTACTGCCTGGTTTTTTGATGTGTGGACATAAAACCTAGCAGCTTGTTGACCAGTCAGAAATGTTTTCAGTAGAATAACAGGATAGGTTAACTACTCTTTCCCTTGATTGCCTAGCACTTTTTTTTTTTTTTCTGGTGAAATTTAGGTATATCTACCTAATACAGTTTCCTGTGTTGTTAGTTGCAATCTTTACTGCTGCAAGGCTGTGGCTGTTAGAAAGCTGCAAGTCTTCAAAAGAGAGAAAATGCAAGACATAACAAAGATATGCCTGGCATCACACTGTCGAGGTCACAGATAAATAAATGGTATGCCAAGAATGCAGGGCAAGCTGTGAAAAGAGATTTTTAGATGACCTGTTCACCAACAATTAAACCCGCAAACTGTGCTGAGCATGCCCAGGTACAGTATTCCACAGGGAAAGGGTTCTACATAAAGATACCTGTTTGGCTTGATTTGTAGCAACAGTTGCCAAAACTTGGTGGACTGCCTGGGCTGCAGAATGAGGAACAGATGATCTTAAAAAGAAAAAATAAAACATTAAATGAATGACTAGCCTGAAAGAGGACTTCCTCGCCCCTCAAAAAGCACAGCTTCCACAAGTCTTGAAAAACCACCGCTATTAAAGATTCCACACACAACTCCAAACGAACAAATCTGATTAGGGAATAAACCTCTTAAATGAATCAGCCACATTTAACAAAGGAGGTCTGCAAATGTGTTTAAAGCTC
This sequence comes from Burhinus bistriatus, assembly GCA_013397275.1. NCBI lineage: Eukaryota > Metazoa > Chordata > Aves > Charadriiformes > Burhinidae > Burhinus > Burhinus bistriatus. The sequence continues at coordinate 82,458 of VYXH01010180.1, forward strand.
TAGACTTAAATGATCAAGTCTTCTTCACACACTCCTGTCTCTGAAGAGATTCAGGCCTTTCTATTTTACAGGGAGTTGATGAAAAATCAGCAGGTAAGGGGATTACAATTTTATGCCTAGTGGATAACAAATTTAAGAAGCTTCCTTTATAGTGTGGAGCCCAGACAAGTACATGCAACTCTCAGAAATGCTGAGCAAGGAGACAAAGCTGGGGGTGGGGAGGGAAGCACTTCATGTATAAAAATTAATGAAGACATGGCAAGAACTGATAAAATTAGCCTATGTTCTACATTATAGGTTTGGGAATTTTGACCATGAAATAAGTTGTACATCAGAGCCCACAGACAATTGCTGCAGAATGGCAGCTACTTCTGGGGTGAAGCATCCTACCTACACACTGTGGACCATCAACACACCAAATCACCACAACTTGGGAACGGCCTTCCAGTTTTAGCATCTCCAAGTCTGTGGCTCACCTGGTTCAGCAGCTTAAATGGATGATCCTAGAAGTTTTGGAAGCTTAAATTCAACACTGATTGCATTCTCTTGTGGCAAAGGCCAGCTTTCTCCTACCCTAGCAGGCTCTTTCCATCTCGACTCAGGTGAGGTGTTTCCCTAAGGCAATAAGCAATCTCTCTACTATGGAAAGGGCTGAGGCTGCAAATCACAGACAGTAAGCGAACCTGGGCATCAAAAGCTGTATATCTCCTAAAGCATCACGACTCCCAAACTGCATTTACTATTTGGTCAGCTACAGGCCAACTCTCAGAACTGTCCTACTATATTCCAAAGGAAGGGGACATATGCATGAAACCGTAGTTTTGCATAGCCCTCTGGTCTTGGATAGGGTTTTTTAATGCCTTAAACAGTTTTGCATTACTAGTAAGTCCTTCCTTCCAGCAATGTGTGCACTCCCTCTACGTTGCATGGCCTGAATTTGCCCTCTGCCCAGAGCAAAAGTAAAGCAAACAAGGAAAACTTCAGATTAGCACTGGGAAGAGTCCACGTTGGGAAGGTGCAGCTGTGAAATTCCAGTTCATACAAACCCTGAACAAAGAAGAAAACAATGGAAGGTCTGTGAAATTCATGATAGGGTGGGACCTTTTTGCCAGAAAAGTCTCAAGATCACTTGACCCACAGCTTCTCTGACAAGACTATGAAGATGCTGGGTTTGATTTCAGTTGTGGAGAGAGGGGGTTTTTTTTGCACTGAAAACTATGTATGAGTAACTGGACTGGGACCACCAACACACCTAGCCACAGGCCATTGAACAACTGATAACAACTGAAAAATCATTACTGCTTAACAACCCGAAGAGTGTGCTGTGGCAGCAAAAGAGAGCCAGGATGTCTGAAGTAGCAAAAACTGATGAATTAACTTTGCTGGCTGAATGCTCTTTATTTTAGTGCTGAATCTGACTGGCAGGCATGGGTTCATCTGGGTAGGATTTTTAGAGAGTACATTTTTATAAGGTCAGCTATAAAATAAGACTGTAAAAAGCCTTCAAGATATCAAGCTAGCCAGTGCTCTATAAATTAGAAGGATCAATCAATATTGCCAGTCTGAAACTACCTGAAAGTAAGACAGGTGTTTAACTACAGTTCAAGTGAAAACCAATCTCAGATATCTATTGCTCACTCATGTCCTTGTCTTTGTACAGCCAGTACTCTATTTTTTTCATCATGATGAAACAAAGGGTGGAGAACTCCTCCTAGTCCTAACACTACTTTTAGCCAGATTTTCCAAGCAGAGCTGTTTGCAAATTTTACTTTCAAAAGATGTAGCACTGCCTTTCCTCCTCTCAGTTTATTACTTTTAGGAGAAAATAAAATAGTAAAAAGCTCCCAAACTGTTTCTCAATTAAAATGCAGAAGAAACCAGGAACTAAATTTCAAGGTCAGCAGCTGAGTACCACCACTGTAAGACGTTGTTCCCTTTTTGAAAAGCTGCATCAAAGGAATTTTACCTTTTTTCTTTGACAGTGAGGAGTACACACATGTATGAAAAACAGAAGCAATGTAAAAGCAGAAATTTTTCCAGGAGCTGCATGTATAGCCCATAGTTATATGGATAAAGCATTTGCAACTCCACGTGGACTTACAATCAGATGTACGTGGTGAGTTTATCCTGCTTTATGCAGTAAGTCCAACTTTGCTCAGACTTTTCAGTAGTGACCTTGCCTCCCCAGCCCAGAAACGGCCATGAGTTATCTTGGTTTTAAGCAATGGTAGGAACTTCAAGCAAAGACAGTTTCAAGGTCATTATGATGACAGGGAAAAGGACTAGTTCTGTGGCTGGTGACAGAGCCTGGTGATAAGACAGAGACCTCTGGAATGAGACAAGCTGGCTGCTGTCTGTAGCAGGCAGAGAAGTAGGAAAGCCAAGTGTTACAGCTAACTGATGAGAAATCTTAACAAATTCAAGGTTAAATAACATTCATAATTTCCTCATGAGGAAGACAGCCTTGTAGTTATGTATTTTTCCAAAGTGATTGGCCCTTATTGACACCCAACCCTTCAGTCAAAATTCTGATGTCAAAAAATTTGAGACAAGTTTCCAGAAAAGCCAGAGCACAGCGCTCCCTCCTTCAGCGGGTGAAACTGGTAACAGACAGAAGAGGCATAACTCCAGAGAAGGTTTTCTCTGTAATGGATGACGAAGTAGAAGGAACAACATCTGGACAGCTTAAGGCCACAGACCACACTCAGTGACAGAGGGGTGCACTTCCCTCACAGAAAGAGGCAGAACAGAGGTAGTGACTGAAGAGACACCAGACCCAAAGTACATATTAGCAGTAAAACCACTGGATTCCAAAAGGAGAGGACGCACTAAAATGCATTTCACAGACTAATGGAGAAAGAGGTTAATACAGGTCTCGTTGTTTGTTCAGGACAAGCCATTAGCAAAACCCTGAATGACCTGGAAAGAAAGTATTTCTTCCTTTCATTCCACAAACCAAATACTCTTCTCTAAATGCATCCACTTTAGGTCTTACATAGTCAGACTGTAAAATACTACTACTGCTCCCCATTGGCAGATGTGCTCTATTGCAAGTGCTACGGAAGGCTACCGGAAAGAAGGGGAGCACCCACTCACCCTATTACCGCGGATACAGCTGGAGTCAATGCACCAGTCTTGAGTTCTCGCACATTCACCACCTGAGGAACGTTTTTCAGAGTTGATTCAGTCAAGGAGGTGCTTACAGCTTTAAGGGGGAAGAAAAAAAAAAAAA
>VYXH01010180.1:85724-120905 GCA_013397275.1 Burhinus bistriatus
AAAAAAAAAAAAAAAGAGGTAAAGATGATCTCCATATTAAGCACTTCATTCAATACGGTGCCTGTAACTCCAGAAGAAATCCATCCAAGTTTCTAGAAGGTATGTGGTGTATCTGGCCCAAAATGTTTGGTATCCGAGCCTTCAATAAGGACACCAAAGAAGTGGACAGCTTTCTGTATAGTTTGTACATTTTTCATTGTTAGCTGACCAAATCTGATTATTCTTACGAACTTTCCCTTACTTACATTGTAACATCTTAGGTTAACAGAAATGACCTTTGCAGTTGCACGTCAGCCTCTGGCAGAATTTGTGTCACTAGTCCACTTTCTGCACATATGCTCTCCTTGGGCTAGGAAAATAAACTAATCCAATTCCTCTACCAGCTACTGAATTTTGTTTCTTTTCTGTACTGACGCTGCAGTACTGGGGAAACACCGACAAATGTCTACAACCAAACAAGAAAAGCTTAAATTGGAGAACCTTTCTCCTGTCAATTGAAAACCTTCCTTACAAGCAGATCCAAGACTTAACAGTTCACCTTTAACTTTTCAATATTAAAATTGTTTTACACTTCAGATCTTTAATTGCATAGCTAATGATGAAGAGTTATTAATATAAGCCAGTGACATCCTTTCTCTGCTCTCCAACAGTTTCTTGCACGCAGATCGATTGCTATGCCTAAGAGGTATCGACATTTCTGCCACTACGCAGATGAGAAGGGGTACAAAGAAACCTGAGGTGGGAGTTTCTCAGGCATTTTGTACTAGTAGATTACAGGAAGATGGAAGACAAGGAGACACTGGATAGCTCAGAGGTGCAACAAATACAGATCTGCGTCACGTTTTGTTTGATGATCTTCTCCTCTGAGAGCACTAAATTCCTGTGAAAGCCATATTCAACTGCTCAGAGGTCACTCGGGCAATTAGCCGTCCTTTTACCTGGAGACTGGTTAGCCATCTGCCTCCGCAGAGCTGCAGCAGCAGCTGCTTGTGGTGCTGGAACAGTGACAGTGGGAGCAGGGGCCCCGTGTTTCACAGTCTTTGTTGCAAGCATTGTACTGTCTGCCCCTTGTGGTATGATTCTGTTTGAAGACGTAGGCACTGAAAAACAAACGAACAAAATTATTACAGATTGCTGTATCTCACAAACCAGGGAGACTTGAAAGCCTTTGCTGAACTAGTTCCTCTAAGTGCACAGCTTCTTTCTGACAAGACTGACACACAGGCCTTTTAAACAATCAACACAATCTGTCCCTGGCAGTTTCTGTATACCCCAATGAATTTAGCAAGTAAACCTCAATAGGTGTCATTTTAATGCATACGATGCCTTTCAGTTTGCTGTTACAGACATTTCTGCTGACACCTTATTTTTCTCTCTCTCTTGCCCAACGAAAACTGAGTATATGCAAATATAGTTCTTACGGTGACTCACTGGGCTCAGAACTCCTAACCTTGGCCAGACCAACCAAATGCAGTAGCACATCAGTTTTCTGGTCTTTGGGCATTATTTTAAGAAATAATGGCATACACTTAAGGCGAATTACTAAAGGAAGACAATGCTACCTATGGTCAGTACTATCTGAAAGAAACTATCAGAAAAACACAGTCAATGAGTCAAGATATTTTAGCACTTTTAGCTCAAGTTCATGAGGTCACAATGCCACTCTGCTAACTGCTTCTGGAAACGTGGCAATGTAAATCTGCATGCTGCAGTCTCATTTCTCCGGGACCTGAAGCACTGGCAATGGATATAGTGGTTAAAGATACCGACAAGAACACATGCAGAATAGGAGAGACATTGCAAAAACAACTCACGCAAAGTACCCAGGGAGACAGGCTGTTTCCCAAAGGATGGAGACTGAGCCATCAAACCAGGCTGGATAGATGGAGTACGGACCACAGGAGCATGACGAGGGACTTGGACAGGAGCAGACTCTTCTTCCTGGTCCACTGCCTGTGAATCATCATTCTCCAGCGACTGGGATACTGACGATGTTGAACTGACTTCATCCAAATCTTCATAATATCTTGTGGACAAGAAGGCAGATCGGGACAAACTTGCTGCAAAATCAGAAACAGAATCTTGTGTGTGTATCAAGTTGAGGGAACCACCCAGCCTAACAGCCAAGACAGAGACTCCCTATTTTAGGATGCTCTTCTACTGCCTTGTTTAAATCCTGCATTGATAGGATTTGCCTTCTGCCAGGAAAGGCAGTCTTCAACAAGACGGTAACTGAAGGAGACTCTTACTGAGAACAGACGGGGGAACAGGAAATCAGAAGAAAGGGTTGAGAAGAGAGAACCCAAAAGCTAACTTCAGGACTGATTCCCACAGCAGGTAAGTCACCCTCCTGGAATGCATTTCATACTTCTACAGTAACTAAAGGTTTACCTGGAGCTGTAGACCTAACTGGTGGAGTTTTCCTCTTGGCTAGGAAATTCCTCAGCTGTGCCTGTTTCACGGGGGATAATTTAGCTGGAAAACCGAAGAGAGCTATTAGCCTATAATCAAACTGCAAGACAAAAAAAATAATTCACATTTATAGTGTGAATGCCAGGAAGAAAGAATGAATTACCAGGTATCTTGGGCAGAGGTTTGGCATGTGATTCCAACGTAGTTTTCATCAAGGCATTGCGCAGGCTTTCAAGGTCACTGTCAAAACTAAGACAAGGTAGAGCAGTGAAAAAACATGATCAGCAGAAAGAAACCGACCAAATCAGAAACAGAAGGGGGCCAAAGGAGCCACTAGAACCATTGGCTTATCTGGAAGAACAACTGGCTCCTCTAGATACTGTGCTATTTAAACCCATGCATCTTTAATTAATTTGGAAACTCTAAGAGCCATTCACTTCTTCCCCTGAATTCAGACAGACAACCAGCAGTACCCCAGCCTGGAGGCTCTATTATCCTGTTTACTGTAAGAAACGTAACTTTTAAAGCAAATTTCTGGTAAGCATTGAACAGTGTGTCACAGAATATAACTAATAAGCTTATATATTACCTGGGCATAGTTTAGTACCATTTTTAGGACATCCTGTCCTCCCATACCATGTCCACAAAACATAATTCTTTGGAAGATGCGCCCTTGCACATTGCTGGGGGCAAGAGAGAAGGAGTGTCAACACCACTGAGGAACTCGTGTTTCACATACCTTTGAGCACTGCTAAGAGAAGATGTATCACTGGGAACACTCCACTGAGATGTCTGATTATACAGTCGGAGCTGCTGCAGGTTGTTCACGAGCTGATTTAGTCTCTTCCTCTGCTGATTGATTATTTCCCGGTTATTAGCCAGGGTGTTAAACAAAGTCTCTCGCTCAGGAACTATCAGACGCCTTAAGACATCAGATCAACAGAGAGGGATAAGAACCATTCTATACATCTGGCCACAAGCAGGCATGTATAAACAAAGTAGTTTAGTAGTCCTAGCTACTTAAACTCCATGTGGCCAAACATGGTTTGGTTTGAACACCAAGCAGTTCAGTTCATCTCAAATGCATATTTCTTCTTTGGATATGCCGCAAGTTTATTCATTTAGCTCATTTATTGCAAGATGTTTTATTTATTAGAAAGGTTTCGTTAGCTACCACCAATGGATGTACTTGTTTTCTACAAAGCTTGTTTTATAGTTGTTTTTTTTTCCTATAAGCACTATTTACAGTGTACACAGAGATGAAACAAGCTTGTAACGTGTATGAAGCCAGTCTGAACCTACAGCTCCCCTTAGGTGTCTTAGTCGAGCTTTATTCCTAGATTCCCTTAAAAAAGATCATACTGTTAAATGGAAAACTACTTTTGTCTGTTGATTAGAGACTAATGCCTGATTCACTGACATGTTCCTCACAGCTGCTCTGTATTCTGATTTCAGTTACTTACTTCTGCTTTCTCTTCTGTTCCAGATGCCGATCCCACTCCAAATCCAGAACATCATTCACATCCTGAACAGCAAACTTCACGTATTGGTGCAAGCGTCGAATTTCCTACCATGCAAAATAAAGTCAACTTTTAATTCACTTCAGAAAGCTCAGTCTCAGTTGAAGAAGCTGAAGACCTTTTGGGCTTACTTAGTCCAAGCCATGTAGCACTTTCCCGTACTTCTGCCTGGAAAGTTTTATCAGCACAACAGAACCCACCGTAGTGAAAATCTACTTAACAATCAGTGGGGTACCCACAGGGCTTGGCTTGGACATTTTATCCCAGCTCTCAACTAAAAATAATGCTTTCCATAATGTTTGCAAAACATTGCCAGATCTTTACTGAAAGGGTTTTACAAACATCAGGCATTATGCAAAACAAACCTTATTTCAAATCTCACTTCCAGAACATGAGTCATTTGCTCCCATTTTTACAATGTTGAAACTTCTAACAATTATAGGTGATCAAAGCTTTGCAGGCTGTTCACACGGCTCTGGGATACCAGTGTTCACAGACTACAATTCATGAAAGCATTCACAAATGCTCACAACTCCCACATTAAGGCAAGGAATTCACTTGATTTTTATAGGTAGGAAGAAAAAAAAAAAAGCACAGAGAGAGTAAAGTGACTTATCCACAACCACACAGTTGCACAACTAAGCCAGAGACCTCTGGCTACAAGCCCTTCTTCCTAAACAAAACCAGCATTCACTCTCATTATCATCATCCCTCCAGCCTGTCATGGCATGAACGTGTCTTGAACCCCAATCTCATAAAATGGAAATGGAAACTGCAGTTGGTTTCAGCTCATTTTGACAGAATACTTACTTAATACAATGATGAAGCACCCAAGTAACACAGCTTGGGAAAAAGTCCACTGCAACTGTTTTCAAGATACAGCATGGAATTCTAATGTGACATACCCAACCTGAAACCAAATCCAGTCCTACTGTGGGCTCAGTGTTACACCCTACCAAGCACAGGTTTCCTCTCTCCAGCAACTATGAGCATTATACAGCAGCAACTCTCTGGACAGCAAATCGACATGGCTGGACAACAGAAAAGCCTCAAGATCTTTAAATTTCATTGAAAACTAATACACGAAGTTGACTAAATGAGCTTTTCTCACTCAGGAGGAGAATGGGGGTGACGTAGACTGAACAAAATCTAAGAGTCAGACTAGAGCTGTCTTTCTCATACACTTTCAGAAGGTTGACCTGAAAGCTCTCTCCTTACACTCCAATCCACTTCCACTTCTCTCCCACTCTGTTATTCTTTCCTCATGATCCTCTCTCTAGGTCAGTGAAACAAACACTTCAAGATTATCATCTTTCTGTAGTCACAAACATAAGCTTGAAGTATCACAGAGACATACTGGACATCAAAATAGGCATACAATTAAGACCGTGAATCAATCTACAGAATCCAGGTGAAGATTAGAGGTTAGACCTAAAAGAAATTACTTCATGTCAGCTGATTTCCACAACTGTCTGTGTGCATGCTCTTGATACCTACTGCAACAAAGATGACATTCAATTACGTCTTCAGCATGCTAGTCAAACTTCTTGAGGGGAACTCGTCAGTGTATAAAAGACCAAGTATCATTTGTAGGGCACATTCACTCTATTTTGCTTAGGGTTAAATAGCCCTCTCATCACCAGAGCTGTAACAAAAAGAGTGCTTCACCCCTAGTTTCTTTCATGTCTTTGAAAGCCTCTTTATGTACTGCCGGTGATTTTCCTTTGTGCTCCAGCTTTTAGAATATCATTTAGCTTTATGCTCCGCCATCCATGAAATTAACCACACAATTCTGAAAGTCATAATAAATCATCAAATTGTTCCATTAAGGCACTTGCTGACGATAAAAATAATTCCAAGAACTCTTCTACAAAGTGTTGGGAAAAAAAATAAAATTCTTTTAACTGAAATCCTTGAATAAACACTACAGGCTGAGAAGGAACAGGATGTCAAGAGTCACATTCTAAGCTTAGAATAGACTTGGATCTCAGGTGAACTACTTCCCTTTGGCAGTTTTGAATCATCACTGCAAATGGCAACAACACAGAGGAGCTTTAGGAGAGGCTTTTCAGCGTGTCTTGCAAACTCATGGAAAACAAAGCTCATCACACTTCTACTAGACTATGTTGAAACAGCGAATACCTAGGGCAGAACAAAACTGCTGGGCACTTGCACACTCAAGCCTCAGTTTTATTTTATTTAAAACTCTAGATTAGAAATTGGCTGATGTGCTTCATACCTGAAGCTGTGCCTCACTCTTGGGATCCAAAGGTTTCTTATAGAGCAAGTGTAAATACCCCGAGCTATGATTCCGTTCATTCTGTTCTCTAGCCTCTTCTACCCCTGCAAATCCCTCCAGCAAGGTTGTCTTCAGAATACTAATATCTCCATGAAGTGACTGCAAATAGAAATAGAACAGATGGGACAAGGTTAAAAGTAACATTTTTTTGTTGCCATCTCGAGCACAGGGGCTTCTGCAGGTGTCTGCCTGAACGCACAAATGCAAATGTCACCCCCACATTAAAGCAACATAGTCAGATGATCCATCTACATCAGTTCAACGTTAGCAGGTGAAGTAGGAACATCAGGTGAGGAACAGTCATTGCTGAGGAGCTGAACAGTTTGAAGCTACTCTGCTCACCTCTGTGGTCTCTTTAATTTCCAAGAGGAAGGTGTGAAGATCATCTGACTCAGTTCGCAACATCTTCATTTCCTCTGGAGTACCAACTTGGAAGGAGGCTTTGGAAGTCCGGGCCTTCAGTTCCTCCATCTCCTTTTGAAAATGTGCAATCTACAAAGTCAAGCAGAAGAAAGTGCAGCCACTGAAACATAGCAGGGTGTGGAACAAACACCGCAGCTCTTGGATAATGTTTCTACTACACCATAAACACCTGTCACTTTGCAGCCAAAGCAGGAAATTCTTCTTGAACATTAACAGGAAAGAATACTCAAATTTTCCAGCACAGTGACTGAAATGAAAGATGACTGAACAGGACACACAAACAGCAATTACAGACCCTGCTGATCATCTTGGGAAAAATTTCAATTCTTATTCCTCAACTACTGAAAGACACCATCAGAACCCAGGTGAATTGAAAATAAGTGTCTGTCTACCTATACAGTTGTCTTACAGCTTCTAAAATGAAGAAAACTGCTGGAAAATCTCACCTCCTCTCTGATTCCTGCTATGACAGGGTCTGAATCCTTCCACTGGTGGGCCTGTTTCTCTAAAGCTGTGCTGGAGAGTGCCGATTTGCCCTGAAAAACAAAACCGAACCCAATATTAAGGATGTATCTGTAGTCACAGGGAGCTTAAAATATCAAAAAAGGCCTGCTCTTAGAAACTCCATTAAGACACCAGTCACCAGGGGGACAAATGTCATAAGCATAAATATTAGTTCCACAGTAACCTAAGACCAGTATGTGCATGTTTGAAGTAGGACCACAAACTACCTGGAGATACGTGGCTAAAGCTTTATGAAAGCAAAGGAAATCTTTGTGTGCTGCTCTGTATTACTGCTTTGATTTTAATATCCAGCAAACTTGGTGTCTCTTTTAATACACAGTCAAGGCATCTCTTGACTGCTTATTAGCTAGGACAGCTGTGAAACCTCATTTCCATAAGAACAGGAAGAATTAGTTTCTACAACTCAGATTATGACAACATACATAAAACAGCTTTCTCAAGACATGCAAAGAACATAGTTTTAGTCCCACAGATGTGCTACTATTTTAATGTCAAAAGCTAGCTAATTCTTTGACCTAAGAATAGTCACTCAGTCCAATGAATTCTAAGAAATTCATGGGCCACGTACAACATTCACCCTCTAAAGAATCCACTCAAGTTCCCATTACCTGAGTAGAGCTTGGCTTTGCTGCAGATTGGGTGATTTTGGCTGTCTTCTGTAGTAAAGAAGCTGAAGGCATATTTTGAGCAGGACGTGCCACTGGAATTTAGAAAGAGGAACATTAATTTATGAACTTATACAAAGCTTCAGAAAACAGGTTGTGATCAGACACAACCATAATCACTGCTGGCAAATCCAAAAGCAGTAGTGGTATGGGCCCCAGTGCAAGACCACACCTTCCTTAGGTGCTGTTTTACCCCCATCCAACTCCTCCGCTAACGGTAACAACTGTCACTCTCCAATATCTGGCTGTATCACTCCTGAAGGACCTCAAGACCCCCAGTCACATAATCATTTGCAAGATGGAATACTACCCTGCTAACAAACAAGTGCTATCTAATCTAAACTCATTGGTCACCACTGTGAACTCTAGTCACTCCAGATGCAAGATAAGGCACTGATTTGTGTGACTGCCCAGAAACATTCATAATCAGAGCTGTATTACAGAGCACTGAAAATGTCAGAACTTCTGGATGAACTTAAGCAGCTGAATATATTCATTTCACGTATTGCTCTCTGGGGAACAAAGGGCACACATAGTACTGAAACTGAAAAGTTTTTCCAAGTCCGTCACATCATTATGGTGTGCAAATCAAGAGGGCCACTGCATCAGTAAAAGCAGCAGGAAAAACAAGAAAGAAAGAAGCCAAATGAAGCTCACTCTGCCCTAGAACTTTTAGAACATTGTTTATAATGCATTATTCCCAACAACATGCATCAGACTCCTACCCGCGGCAGGCACAGGGGTCGAAGCCTTCAGCGATGTGGTAGGAGAGGCTGCGAGGGGAGTGGACTGGTTCAGAGGACCTCCAGAAGCAGTTTTTGAAGTGGTTGAGAATGAAAACATTGTGGAAGTGCATTGACCACTGCTGCTAGTGGGAGAAGAGGTGTCTACAGCAGTGAACCTGCAACAGAAAGCAGAACACCTTTCAGCTTTGAACTGGGCCTGGCTGTTTCCCTCCATCCAAAATGAAGCACTAAGTTCTAATGAATTAGCATCCTCTGGAATCAGCAACAGCTCAAGCTCCAGATACAAAATTAAAAGTGTAGCTTCTGCAGATAGTGGGAAGGAGCCATTCAGGATCATTTCTGAATATGTGGAACCACAAAGACTGCTACCACAGACCCACCCAGTGAACAAACCCAGATGTCAGCAAAAAGTACTACGCTGTTTCAAAATGCACCTCATCATTTTGCACCAAAGCACCAACTATAGCAAATCTGAGCTGCCCTTCACTGTCATCCTTGCAGCACAGGCTTAAACAGAAATTCTGCAAGAAAATACGAACTCCTATTCATCTGCAAACTCTGCTCAAGGCAGCCAGTTTAAATATTCAGCCAATTCACAAGCGTATCCTGGTGTAGTAAAGATTTTTCTAATTAAAAAATAATCATTTGAACCATCAGAAATTTCTTATGATGCATTCACATGAAAACTGCTCTCCGTAGAAAGCAGCTCCAATTAACATCGCTCTGTGTTTTAAACCATTCTTTCTAAAAACAGACGAAGTCTCAGGAGTTGGAGGGAAGAGTGGATATATGAAATCTGAGAACACTCATCACTCAAATCCATTTTGCATAGTTTCTAATTAATATTAGTTTTCTTTCAGTTGGCATGAACAAGCTTTGAAGATTTCAGATCCTGTGTTCAGTGACTAAGCAACCATTTAAGAACAAAACCAAAAGGTCTGGCACCTTCTCCACTGAACACAGGAGTGGAAAAGAAATCCATCAGCTATGGATACAGCTTCCTGTCAGCCCTGCAAGTTACTCTCTAGGTTGAGGGCAAGCAACCTTCAACAAAGAAACTTGTGCTATCCCCATCACACTAAACGAGTCCCAGACATAAAGGATTTCAAATCCCAGTGTTCCCCAATAGTCTTTAACCACGATTTGCATCAAACCAAGGCATGGAATTACTGTTTGATGCCTATGAAGCAAAGAGATGAAAAAACTAGGTCTCTGACAATCTGACAATTATCAGTCTAATTTCTGGCATCATCTCTTGACTAATATTTTGCCTGTGAACATAACCTGTGGCATGGGAAGCACTGAGGGTTTTCACAGCCAAGACGGCTATGTCTTGGATAAAGAGAGGCTTCCTCAGTGCTTTCTTGGGAGCACAGGGAACAGCTGTCAGGCAAAAAGCCAGAAACCATCTTCAGAACTACCATACATTGTCCGTGCCTGGAGCAATTTAACAAGTATCCAGCCACTGCATTAACTACTGTATCTTATTACTTCTCATTGAGGTTCACTTTGACTGAAGAAGCTGAAGAGGCAAAAGATGACTTCTGTGCAACAGGTGTTGTGGAGAGCGGTGGCCCAGGTGAGCTGTCTGCAGCTGGTTTAAAGTTCATGGATGCAAATGAAAAGGAGGTGGCAGTAGCTGTAGTGGTGCCTACAGAAGGAGCAGGAGTCATGGATGCCTTAGGAGAAGCTGAGGAGAAAGAGAACGTTGCTGTTCCAGTCAGACTGGGAGCCTGGGATTGCTTGGAGGCATCAGTGGCAAAGGGGTAAGGTGGAGGATCACTGCTTGTAGAGCCAGGCATTTTCACAGCTGAAGGCATAAAGGAAAAAGCCGCTGCTCCACCCCCTGCAGGAGGCTGACTTGAGACAGGCGCAATAGGAGCAACACCTGGTCCTGTGTCAGGCTTTGAAGAAGTTGGAGGAGTGGTTGGAGTTGTGGCAGTGCTTCCTGCAGAAAGACAAATGGAGAAGGAAGAGACTCATTTGGCTGCACTGACTCATGGCAGAAGGGATTGTAAGGCCAAATGCTATTTGATGGGGACAGTTCAGCACTATCTCGCTCACTGGACAGACAGTATAATGAGGAAGAGAGATGGCAGAGCTAGGCTTCCAGTCCCCAAACTCGGTAAGTGATACAGAAACTGCACAAAGTCCAAGCCACGATCAATACTACAGTCTAGATTAATGTTGGCTGGAATTTCCTGTGAAAAGGCTTCACCTTTCTCCATTGATTTTGAAGAGGTTCCTGCCATCTCAAATAAAACCGGCTTGTCAGCATGCAAGTCAGCCAGTGCTGCAGAGAGGCAGGCTGCCAAACAGAACCATTCTGTTTGTGGAAGGAGAAGCAAATTTGGGGTTAGGGAAGAAAAGAGTGGGTTTCCAATTATTATTGCATGCATGCAGACAAGCAAAACAATGCGCTTAGCTGCCTACCCCAGCATAGGCGACTGCATACTTCACAACACATATAGCAATGCATATATACCTCAGATAAAACTACTACTCTTCACCTGCTAACACAATTTTCACAGTGCTGCAGAAAGCTATTGTTTAAATAAGCTTTTGCTGCAGCCAAACACCTTAGTTCGTATCACGGCGTCCTGTGGCAAAACATATAGAGGAAAACCATCACCTCTCTGCAGCATGCAGACCATGCTCAGGGTCTGCACAACGCTTGACCCTTGTCCCCAAGCAGAGCCTGCAGTCACTGCTGCAGTTCCAGTCATACAGCACAAACCTGGGCAAAGGGCCCCCTAGAATTGCTTTGGCCCTGTTCCCTAAAGGTTGATTGCACAGTAGAGTCTAAGTGTACAGTCTGCACAATGCTCAGGATCCCGCATAATGAATAGGGCTAGATAATTTCACACTCATGCACAAAAGACAGAGAACAGTCCTGGGAGCACAAAACACTCAAGAACTGCTCCCCATTATCATTCTGTGACTACATATGTGTCTGAATACCAAACTTACTGATGAAGATGACAAAGACCCACAAATGCAAGTGTTTCCCGAATCCACTGGAGTACTTACCTGCTGATTTTGGAACTCTCTCTCCTACTAACAGCAACGGCTCTGGGGTCACGATAAGCGACCTGACCCCTGGGTTTTGGTTGATCATGTAAAACGGGCAGAGCACACCGTCCGTAGAGAGCAAGATCAGAACTGGAGCTGGAGCAAGGGTCTTCTCGTCACCTGTCAAAGACCATATATGTAAGTCGTGCAGCCGAAGTTTCTTGTTCTGTTCCTACTGGCATCGGCACCTTCATACGACTTGCTTAGCACAGTATTTCTTACATTTTTCCCTTCTTGCTTTCACTTGCATCTTTGTTCCCCTGCTTCTCCATGAATGTGCAATTCTCTTTTTTTCCTTCTTTATTCCTTCCTATTTCTGACTTCGTATTTCATAAACTCATAGACGAAGGGTTATTTTGACAACCAAATGTCATCTCCTGAATGACAAAGGCCAACTTTCACCCACAAATTCCTATGCCAAGCTTTTTCGTATTTTGAAGGAGTCCTTCTTCTTCACCTATACGCTGCTCCCTCCTTCAATCCTGTATGCCTTTCAGAAATCCCCACATTCCACTGGGTCCTGTCACATCATTAACATTTATATACATAAAGCACGAAAGAGAACTGGTAGATAGGAAGCTTTTTAACTTTAAAGAAAGCCAACATCCAACTAACATCCTGATGATGTGAACCTCTGATATAAAATACTTGAGATTTGTGCAGCTGCAGCTTTAAGCCTAGAGTCTGCTCCGGTTCACATGTTCTCAGCACAGTTAAAGGCCCCAAACTACTCCCTTTATTTCTAAAAAAATTTCTATAATTGTTTAACCATACTTTATAAACAAAAACCACCCAACAGATCTAGGATGTAGGAAAAATCTGCTATAATCGTGGTGCTTTGTTTGTCGGGCAGGGAAGTGGATGGCCACGTTTCTCTACCTATTGGTTCTTCAGGAAAAACAAGCTAAGTAACGGCAGTTTCCACATGGGAACAAGCTCCAGGACAAACGAGGTTTCTTTGCAATCCAAATTTGCTGTGAACTGCAAAGCCAATTAATGTGCAGCCAAAGCCAAGCTGATTGCACTCTGTGAGAACACAGAGAATGTGTTAGCAAAAAAAGCTTCTCCAAAAACCTAAAAACTCTAGGGCAGCACAACCTGGGCTTAAAAAAAGCTGTCCTGACAGATTCCTTAATCCAATAACTGTATCGATTAACAGAGAAAATGCTTCAAATTCGATTTTGCATTCAAGTACAAAGTTTGACCTCAATTCCTTTCTGTAGGTTTTCATTCAGGTAAAGTTCTCAGTTAATCGGCACCCTCCTGTGCTCTTCAGTAACCCCTGACTGCAGTACTTTCCACTCTGCCTGAAGGCATCTCTATTTCAATCTGTCTCTGGGTTTCAAGGGAGAGTTTTCAGAATTCACTAAGGTACAACACAACAGCTCAGATGTATCTTCAGCTTCTGCATCTGACAAGGTGCTTTGAAGATCCTTCAGGCAGCACAGAAGGTACAGGAATAATGCAACTGGCTAGATGTAGAGCACAGCAGGGTTCAGTCAGTACAGGCCCTGTGCTTTAATGCAGAATTAAAACCTATGCATTCACCTCAGTAATCTTTGCTTTTTCTGGCTTTTAAAGTAACCCACTTTTCCTTTAGATCAGTGCAAATGTACTTCATAGAAAACAGTTCTGCAAAACGACATAAGCTACAAGAATAAAGAAAACCTCACGGGCAGCCTGAAATCCCCGGTGTTAGAATATGACTCCTTTAAACTCACTATTATCCCGGCTCCGTGAAACATAGACATAACTCGGGTGCTTTGTTTGCCATGTCTGTTACTGTAGTATCCCAGGCTACTGAAGGCTCTGAAGAACTCTATTTAACGCTTTGCCATTTGAATCCTTACACAGAAGTAAGCCCAACGTGTGCTGTGGGCTTGGTATAAAAAGGCAGGATGGATTCTCTGTGTCGGTCTCCCTTTCAGAGCGATGTCCTAGAACCCTGAGAATCAGGCAGCCCCTCAGAAATATCTCATATATTGCTATTACTGGACTATTCCACAAGAAAGACTAACAAGACTTACTGATAGGGATAGGCATGTTACTGGTGTAGTCTACAGCAACGCCAACAGGGAGTGTGTCATCGCTTTTATCTGTCACAGGAAGTTCTGCTCTGCTGGAGTCCTCCAAAACCCAGGATTCCCAGTTCTGCAAAAAGTAAGATTATTATTTAGACTACTGCTTTCCTGTGATCAGTCATCTTCAGAACTCTAGCCTACTACAGTTGAAAGGTAAGGCTACAAAAAAGCTCTAGAGCATCTACTTAAATTTGTCAGATCAACAAATGCCAGAATTATCAGGATCCTTCACATATTTGTGTGTGACTTCCCACACATCACTGCATGTCAGAGTTAAGGTCAGACATTTTCGATGTTTAACTTCAACTAATGACCTCACATGAATCACTTTATTATGGTGAGCTTGACCAAATTTTGACACTGCCAAGTAAATAATGAAAAAACAGACTTCCGGTACCCGGTCCACAACATACTGTGTTTCTGTTTATCCTTTCTCTTTTGTGTCACTGGGTTCTCTTGTTCATCTAAGAATTATGTTTATCTTAAGATTCTGAACAACTCAGATGTAAAGAATTTTTGTTTTGTTTGGGGTATGTTTTAAAAATATACCATCTCATTGTATTCCAGGTCTTACACTGGTTATACTTGCTTAGATTTTCAAGAAAGAGGAGATATATATGCACAAATGCAATAGGAACAAAAAAATATTACCTGATCCCCTTGCCTGGCAAGAATGCTAACTTCTGTGGAAGCTGCTGAAGCTGCCAGAACTAGATCCCTGTAAGCATGGACACAACTAGGTTAAAACCAACATGACAATCCACAGCAAGGTCCCCAGCTCCACAATTCATTATCATCTATACAAACTGATAACTGGGAATACAGTTATAACAATATGAAACTGACTTTTCCTCCAAAGATGAGGGAAACATGATTTGCTGTATCACTGTAGAACATATTTTTTTTCTTTAAAACTAGTCACCAGGGGCTGAAACCCTTTGCCAACCAATGATTTGACAGCCACTGTATCATCATAAATAATGATGGTCCAAGTCAGGTAGTTGGAAAGTTAGGAGCAGCTTCTTCACATAGGTATAAAATTAAGCAAGATAAATGGTCATGCTTTACCCAACCTATGAATTACAATCTCAAGGGAAATTGTTGTGACAGATTTTAAACAATAATATGTATTGTCACCAGACAAATGAGTATGTTGGCATGGAGATAAAGCATGCAGGAGAAATTAGCTGTACTTACACAAAACATTTTCAAAATGACAATTTCATTTGTATAATATAGTTTACAAAAGGGAGGAATACAATACACTGAGAAGCATTGACCACTCAGACATGCATAACAAGGGACAGACTTTACCACAATTCCTGCCACTCACCATTCCTCAACATAGTTGAGGAAGTAATGATGCTGCCTCTCTGTGCAGCTCCCATAGCAAGGCTCCATGAAATTCACAAACTTCTCCGGTCGCTTCTCTTCCTTTTTCTGCAAGACCAACATTGACAATTTAGCTTCCAATGCAGAAAGCAAGTAATCTCCCACAAATATGACTGCACCAGTGTACAGTAATAATTGCCACATGCTTCAAGAGAGAACAGGCATCACGAGACCACTTGAAAAACAAAGAACAAAGCAAACAAACCAGAACCCTCCTCCAAAAGGGACAAGAAAGAGGATACCAGGCAGTTTAGATATCACACACCCCCAGCAATTAATAACCTCATACTAAATAAGAGCATATCAGGCCTAAAAATCTCGCTTAAAAAAAAATAAATATCTCTATCAGGATTCTACATCAAGCAAGGTTTTCTTCCCAAGTGCTTACTTCAGAAGCTGAACGTCTTCATGTCATAATTCAGTCTTGGCAGAGAACAGGTTACTGATTGGTTTTCAAGTAGATACTACTTCCTCCGCTCCATCTCCCCCAACCCCAAAACTATGATTTACAGTAGTACCAAACTTGAATTATACATGATGCCAATGTGAATAATCAAAGCAACCTGCCATTGTAATAAACAAGTCCAAAACAAGCAACAAACATTTCTGTCGTCATGACTTGCTGGCGCTTACAGGCAATATGGCTATGACCACTTCTGGAGGTGTTTCCAATGTCCCATCAGCCGCTGCATATACAATAGTGAAGACGTATGTGCCAATCCACAGTACATCCAAAACTGAAAGAGAAGGAAACAAGTATCTCAGCCAGAAACACTTCAGAATTAATACTTGCTTGTATCTTGATATTAACTGTGCACAGCACACAAAAGTAAATGACAAACAAGTACGGAATCACTAACTTCTAAACTATTAAAGATAAAGAATTTCAATGATTTGTCTGCAGACCACCAAGCTTATTAGGGGAAAAACTGTGTGATCAAACACAAACCAAAAGAACGCATTGATTTGCCTGATGATATCACAGGCAAGACAACGCCAGTGTTTCCAAACATGAATGATGTTTTGGCATATCCAAATGAAGTGTTCCTGCTTTTCTAAACTCACTGCTTTGACGTTTTATTGAAAAGTCAAAATGATGAGATGAAACTCACACAGAATACGAGAATGGGATTTATATCCAGAAATCTTCACGCTAAAGGGAGATTACTTGTGACAGTACTGTCTATCCCATCGGTGAGTAAAAAATAGATTTTAAAATTCATACATAAAATATTCTAGAAATAGACAAGCACTCTGGACGACTGGTAATTTTTCTACACAACCCAGAGGTAAAGCATGTAATTATTTTTTTCCAAATAATTAAAAAAACCAAACAACAAAACCACACTGTAATTATGTAATCAGTGTAGTATACAGCTGCCATAACTAAAAACAACATGAGGAAGAATGAGTAAAAATATTTTAAAAGAGTAAACAAGTTAAAAAGAAATAAAAAGATGTACCTTTAACAGGATTGTCAGAGTCATAAAAGGGAGGACAAGGGATTACTTTCTTCTCCTGCAGGCTCTGCAAATAAAACTACTCTTAAATACAAAGAAAAAGACACCAAACAAAGCCAATTGCAAATTTTGCAGAAAGCAATCAGGGAATCAGGGAGTCTCGGTTAGTGTAGAGCAACTCACCCACCCTTTAATACTCGTCATGTGCCTCTCTGAAATCGTGACATTTAAGCAGCAAGTGCAAACCTTAAACTAAACCCGGCATTGGTCTAAGACACTTTAATATTGCTGAAGCACTTGGGCAGCTTCACATGGCTCACACCATGTGCCGCTTGACCAAATTCCATAGCTTGTGATGCAAAGAAAATAAAGCATATTGCAAACTAGTTAGCAGACATAAGGCCTTACTAGCAACAATACTTACAGGCAGATATTGCACCACGGTGCCATTTTGCCTCCCTACAGCCAGTTGTTTTCCCTTTGGGCTCCAACACACTAAGCAAAAAAGAGAATTTCATTAGCGCTAAGGAACTGGACAGTTACAAGGCCCCACAAAAGCAGGACCAATAAGTTACAAATGCCATGTTTTTACCCTGCAAAGAAACATGAATCTGAATTAAACAAACCGGGAGTCATTCAGTCACAGACAAAGCAAGACTGCACAGATCAAAACCCAACAGATGATGACTTTTATTTGCATGCTTCCTTGGAAATGACAGTCAAGCCTGAGACAGCACAAACCACAGGTGGGCACATTTGACTGATTCACAAGATGCAGCTCCTCCAACCAACTAGGAAAGAGCAGTTACATTGCAACACGTTTTCCAAGTCTTAGGGAGTTTAAGTCCTTCGTTTTTGTGAAGAATTTTTTTTTAAGAAACCTCCTCCCCAGACAAATAGCCTGTCTTTTTACACCTATCAATCCACTTCTATTCTTCAGTGTCTGACACTTTGTATGCTGCCCGAGGCTGCCACTCACCAGATGTAACAGCTACAGAGGAAGGCAGCGTGGCATACACTTTCACAGAGTCTGTAACCTGCAGGACAGAGATGCTGCCATCGGACAGGCAGATGGCCACCATGGCGGGACTAGTGGGGTTCCACTTCAAGTCATTGACCATTGCTGTGCTTCCCGAGTCTTTCGCCAGTTTGTGATAAGCAAATGCACGTTTCTGCTGTTTTGCCTTTTAGGAAAGACAAATACATAAGACAGTTGAGGCTCAGCACAAAACCAAGTTCTCCCAAAGTCATAATGCAAAGCGGTTTTGACCTTTCTGTAAATTACTGACTGATAAAAATAAGCAGATTTTGAGCTTACTGAACAAATCCTTTACAAGACACTTCCCACAGAGAGACACAAAATCCCACCCAAAGTATGCCTCTCCTCCTGCTGTAACTTGAAAAAAAATTTTCAAAAACAATTTGCATATGCTTTACCTGATTTAAGAATGTGCGGACATCAAAAAAGCCGATGAAGGAACCGATCTCACTGGACATCATACAGACAGAGAGTGTGAGATTATCACAGCTTAGAGCCAGGTGCTGCACAGGAAACTTCATGGGAACTAAGGTACTCTGAACATTCTCCACTTAAAACACAAAAATGAAAGGAAGACAGAACAAAGGGGACAAATTTAAATAGCAAGAACTGTTCTTGTAAAACAATATCGTTAGAACAAATTTATGCAAAAATCACCAGTACTACTAACAGCAGCTGTGAAAGCTGACATAGAAAAACTGAGTGACAGCAAACCACCTCTTATCAATACAGTCTCAAGAGCTGCCAAATTCCTAAGCAAAGAAAATTCTGCTTTCCTTCCTCAGTAACCTGGAGGAAAAAATAAGTGGACAGATTTTTGGTTTTACTTATGTATGCACACAAATACCTTGGGCACAGTTACTAAGGACAACAGGAGAATGAAAATCACTTAGCACTTAGGTGTATTTTGCACTTAGGTGGTGGAACAGTGATTGCCTTTTCCCTTGCAGAACAGTCATTTAGTCAGAGTGGACACCTCAGTGCAAGAACTCTGTCCCTCCACTCACACACATCCCTGACACATGCACAGGTTCACAGCTCAAAGACTGGCTACCAAGACAGTGTGTGGCTGCAAGGAGAAGGGTACATTCCCAGGTAGGAAAAGTCAACACCACTGTATGGCAGTGAACACAGGTGACCAAACCTGAATGACACTTGAACAGAAGCTAGCACAGAGCATCCTGGTGACGTGTGCCCAACAACTGTACTTCATTTCAGCTAGAGGTACAGCAAATATTATTCCTGCCTTCTCACACAAGAAAATGTGGTAATTTCAAATGCACAAAAGAACACGACAAGGACTGTATCACAAGCCCAGAGCTCCATATCATAAAAACCCATATAAACTGTCTCTGCAAAGACCATGAGACATTAAGAGTGCCTTACCAATTTTATTGGGATCTTCTCCCAGCTGGTTTTGCATGAGAAGATTTCTAGTGTGAAAGATCTGCAGGCTGGTTCCTCCACCAGCAAAGACCAGCCCGTATTTGTTAGACACTGCAAGTAGACTGGAGCGCTCTTTGGGAAGATCATCTGGAGCATCAAAGATGCGGACCTTCTTCATTGCTCTGAACTGAAAATCCTGTTGTAAGAGAGTTGGGAAGTAGCTGTACATATGCTGACAAAGAGGAATAGTTTACTGCAGTTTCTCTAAGACAGTAGGTTGAAAAGTCTCTCCATGAGAGCTGCAAAACACCTGCCAAGGCAGAGTCCACACCCATGCTGTCACTGGCCATCCCATCATATTTTCTGGCTCATCTAAGAAAGACTGAGATCACAACACATTTTTTCCATTGGCTCTCTTCTACCCAGTACCCATGTTCATAAAACCTGCAGGAGCTGAATCTGTCCGGGACATCTAACCTTCTCAGAAACATACAAAATCTGGCCAACAGATACAGAAGGAAAAAGAAAGAAAAGGGAAGAAAGCAGAAGTACAAGACAATTGAATAAAATTTGTTGCCACAAAGCTACAAAGCACACATCTGCTTAGGTGCATCTTTGTTTGCTACCATAATTTATGACACAGATATGGTTATTCCCTCCACCCAGCCCCAGCAATTACTTTGTATAATCAGAATTATATTTTGCATTTGTTTCTCTCATAAATTACATTGTCCTATTGTAAAAGGAGAAAAAGAAAAATAGTGTGAGATAAAAACTGCGAGAAACACAAAGTGAATTAAGAAACAGAGGTTGCAGTATTACCATGCAAAACCTGAGGTTCCCCTTAGGAATGAGTCTCCCCAAGATGCCAACTGTTGAACAGAGCACTGGATCTAATGCCAGTAACTCAAATCAAGCATCTGAGTTTTATTTCCAAATTACTGCCAAAGCACTAAGTACATTCCTGCAACCTGAGGAGGCTGCAGGAACTCCTGCAAAACAAATAGCCCAGCTCCCTTGTTTTTGAAGGTGCCTGAGCAGAAAGCAACTGCACAAAGATCCACGTGGGCTTTGGGAATCTGTCTCCCCATGTCTCTGCTTATACAACCTCACAGTAACACTCTGGGAGACACAGCAATGGTCTAGACTGGCACCACACAACAAGACTCCAGCTTACACTGTTCCATAGCAGACAACGACACATACTGCTCCCAAAAGCAGGAGATTCCCAGCACAAGGCACGCTAACAGGAGGACTTAGAAACACATCACTTCTCTCCCAAAACAAGGTTCCTCAAACTCTCACGTTCTGCCTCTCCTTCCCCAGGCATTACCAAGAACTCCCTCCACCACAGGCCATACCAGCTCCTTCCTCTTCCACTCCACAGGCTTGTACCAGACTCTGCTGAAAAGTCCTCAGGTGCTTCACAAACCCTGCAAGGATGCCTCAAAAGGCCCCCACCATGACCGAACCAATACCACCACCCCCCACCGGCCTGTCAGCCCCACGGCCCAAGCCAAGTCCCTCCCATAGCCTATCGCCCCCCACAGCCCAGGCCAAGCCTTTCCCAAGCCCCGTTACCCTCACAGCCCGAGTCGAACGGCCACCGCGGCCTGCGACCCCCCTCGAGGCCCAAGCCAACACCCCCGGCCCGAGCCAAACCGCCTGTCAACTTCCCCCACCGCCCGAGCCAACCCCCCACCACCGCGGGCTGCCGCCTCACAGTCCGCCTGCTCTTCCCTCGCCCCTCACCTTCATCTCCCGTTCCGGGATCACGTCCATATCGTCCCCCATGGCGGCGCCGGCAGTCCCGAGGCCCGCCGTCCCCGCCGCCCTGCCTACAACCGGGAAACCGCCGTGCACCCGCCAGTGCGCTCACTTCCGCTTCCGGCGGGGCCGCTCTAGCCCCAGCTCCCGATGCTCCGCGGCGGCCTCAGTCCTCCAGCAGGCCCCGCCTTGTTGCCGCTATGGCGGCGGTTGGCTCCGGCGGGGCCCGGAGCCCAAAGGACGGGAGGAGAAACGCCTGCCCCTGGCGGCGGAGAGCCTGCCCGCACGGCGAGGCTTAGCAAGCGGCTGTATTTAAGAAACCCTTTTTTTTTTCCTTACGTTCTGAGGTGGGGCCCGACGCGGTCGCGGTGGGTCCTGCAGGCCGCACCCGGCGGCCCTTCTCCGCCCTGAGGAGAACCAGCCCGATGGGGCCGGCCCCGGAGCGCCTGAGGGGACAGACCCCGCTGGGGCCGGCCCCGGAGCGCCTGAGGGGACAGACCCCGCTGGGGATGGGCCGTGGCTGCCAGCAAGGCACCTGTGCCGGCTGTGCGACGGTGGAGGCTGGCGGGCCCCTGCTCCCACCCTGGCCGCCAAGCCTCGGTAAGGCGCTTCGATGGTTTTTCCACAGCAGAGGCCCAGTGTCACTGCAGCGCTGAGCAAACCCCGCTCCCTGAGCACGGGCTGCAGTGGGAGCACACGGTCCAGTGCTCAGGGTCGGTCCCTGTATACTTCCAGTTACATGTGGCTGAGCTGAAACAAGGAAGCTCTGTGAGTGGGGACAGCCTTACTGTACTCGGGGCCCTGCAAAAGCAGCGTGTATTTTCTCGGTCACAGCAGGAGCTGGGTTTCTTTCCTTGTTCCCTCCTGCCTCAGGTACAGGGGGTTCAGCCCCCACTCAGAGTGCCAGCGTGAGGGGGTGGTGTGTGTTTGTGTGCGCATCACCTTGGCACTTAGCCCTGTGCGGACAAGGACACGTTGAGAAAGGCTGTTTCCAGCTCTAGCAGGTCGTGCTTCTCTTTTTCCAGGAGCAGAAGGATCTCCACAGACACAAAAGCAGCGATGGCTTTGGGCAGTGACCTGAACTGTGGCAAGCCACATCCAAGTTTCCCTCAAGTAATACACTCCCTTTATTTTCTAACCAAACGACAGCTTTAACACGCGTAGCCCAGAAAAGCAGGTGCATTCCCAGAGGCTAACAGGCAGCAGAAAGCAGACACAGGACTCTAATCTAACGGCAATTCTGTCCTTTTGAGGAACACATGGAAAAAGTGCACCCAGCCATTCCCCCAGGAAGCCTGGTCTCCATTTTGATACATCAGACAAGAACCTCAGGCAATTGCTTCAAGAGCAGAAAGGATAAAAAGAAAACACAAAAAAACCTCACCACACACAACACTCTTGAAAGAGAAGCATTACAAGTGTCTGCTCTTGATAAACAAGTTATTCCTTAAAACAAGCACGACCACCTGCTTTATTTCCGTAAGTCAAGAAAAAAAAAAGAAAGCTTTCAGGAGGTGGCCTTTGCATTTCATAGCACAAAATCCATGGCATTCGGTCAGTTATTACAGATAAAGATCAGATCAAGGCAGTCCAAACCTATCTCCAGGATCTATTTAAGGGTTTATATTAACAGACTTGGAAACCAGCTCACTTAATCTGCAACCAATCATGTGGACCAAGCTTCAGAGAAGCTAAACTAAATACACTGACACACAGTGTAACTTCAGAAGATTTATTTTCAGTCCTTAAAGTAGACTAGTGCTGCTTTTGCTTATATTTTTTTCTCTCCATTACAGTTTTGGTTTTCATGCAAACAGTAGCGAGAATGTTTTCTTTTTATTTAAAAGTGCAGCCTTTGGCAGGAACAATCAGCCTAGTAGAGTTAATCATCTGTATTTCCTTTAAAAAAAAGTATTTATTAAACCATGATTTAAAAAAAGTTAAAAGCTGCCAAGAACATTTAAGAAAAAGCGTAGGGAAAGGGCAAGGAGCAAACATCTGGATTCCAGAAATTGTGTATAGAGCAAGAATCACCGCAGTAACCAGAGTGTGGATAGCAGAGTCCCAGCTACATCTGGATCCCAGCTCATACTCCACTCTTACAGCCATTCTTATTTTACAGACTTGAGGGCTTATCCATCAGGGAAATGTACTCCACAGCCCAGGGGACCAAGCTGAAACACATACAGGGAGGTCTGCAAAAATCAGAGGGACAGAGCAGCTGTGTGAGGACAGATCCTCATCTGCAACTGGTCTGGCAGGGCTCACAGTTTAGTCACCCAGCTTCCTTGCACCTGAAGGTTTAATTTCCCCTGGGCCTTCCTGAGGAGCTGCACGGGCATAACAGCAGGCTTGTTTCTACCCTTGATGGGCAGGACAGACAACCACCGCTCAGAGTTTAGGCTCCTGATCAGATCCAGGTAGAGATGTATGAGGAAGGGGGCCCCTAAGGTAGCCTTAATCATCCTCACTTGCAGTGGCTGGTGTTGGACCCACCGAGATCTGACTGCAGGATAGAGGGGACAAAAGCTGTCCCTGCAGTCAGCCATGCCCACCTCCAAGCTTAAAGGCCCTGCAGGCAGACCTCTGGTGTCTGTGCACACACCTGGTGTCCATGCACCTTCCCATGTTTACCTAGCATGTGACTAGACCACAGAGGTGGGAGCCTGACTTGTGTTTTGTTGAGGTCAGGAGGGGAAGAACTAGTCCAAAGGCAGGAAACCTAGGACGGAGCAGAGAAGGCACTTATTTCTTTGCACCCGTGAAGCTGCTGTCAGGGGCTTTGCCAGAGAAGCACTATGTCTGGCAGCAAGTCCCTTTAGGAACCTGTCGTGACAAGCACCGCTCTGAATCCATACACTGGGAGGAAAGTAGCTCCTCATCTGAGAAATGCAGGAAGGGCAGAGGAAAGAGTAAAAAAAAAAAATCACAGGATTAGTTTTTTTTTGGTCTCACATTACACTTGGTGCTACAGCTTCTGTCTAACAAGTTGGCTAAGGGATGCAGCAGAAAGACACGAGCTGGGCATCTCCAGCTTCCCTTGCTGTTCCTCTAAGGCAGGTTAGTTGAAAACTAGGACTGTCCACAGTAAAGAGTAACAAAGCACAGGTAACCTCTGTTACAGACCAGCAAAGCAAACAGTGCCAATATTTCAGCCTGTCCTCTTCAAGGGAGGCTGGCTATGTCTCTCTCTGGAGGCGGACCAGAAGGTTTTGGGTTGCTTTCATTGGCTTTTCCTTCAAACATCATGACCCTGCAAAACACAACAGATAACACCAATGAAAAAAGCAGGTGCAACTTCACCCATCATTGGGGGTGGGATTATCTTATCTGCTGAAAAAGAGCATCTGCCTTCTAAGCAAAGGACATCCGATAGTTAACAGAGGAGGGAAAGCCTGCCACCCTGCCAGGCAGCTTTGCTTTTCCAGCGGCTTCCAGGAGTGGGTTCCCAAAGCCTCTGCTGGTTTTCCTCTCAGAGCCCAGAGGATTAGCACGTTTTATTTAGACAGCCACTTCCGAAATCCCCTGAGCACACACTGCATGCCAAGTGCTCCTGATGCGTAAAAGCAAATGCCGTCCCTGGCCCACCTTGTACATAACCACACAGCAGAACATTCAAAAGCCAACGTCAAGCAAGCAACAGCAATTACAGCGAGAGAAGAGAGCAGAGACAAGGAGCAAGGCACTGGCTAGAAGAATCCCAAGCATTTTGCAATCGCCAGCACTGTCTTCCTCCCTGAGGACTGCAGCTACGCTGGGAATGCCAGCTGCCATGCTGGATCAAAGGACTGCACTGCTCTTGTCCCAAGTTTTACGTTTCTGCTCCTGCTCTAAAGAGTCCGACAGTACAACGGGGCATCTGTTAGCAAGAGAAGGGACCCATCTGTGAAAGCTGCTGCAGTTGGGAGGAAGGATGGAAGACACAGGACAGGCTGCAGGCTCAGCCTGCTTCCATGGAGAAAGAAAGGAGGAGCAGGGATGTCAGAAGTCTGTGTGTGCTTGGAAGAGGAGCATCCCAACACAGACACAGGGCACTCAGTGGGGAGAGGTGAGACTCATTGCCAGCAAGCACATTCCAGCTTAGAGGGACCATACGAGAGGTGGGAGCAAGATCCTTCCTCCCAACCTGCCCTGAAAGCTGGCTGTGTTTCTAAAGCTGCCTTCAGAAAGGGGTAAGGGGGACAGAGAGGAGTATCTCCTATTCATGGTGGTTACAGACACAAAAGCAGGGCCAGCCTCAGTGGCTGTGAAAGGAAAAGCCAGGCTTCAATGGGGTGGAGATGGAGCCAAGCAAGTGTTCGGAAGCCATTTGTTACAGCAGGACTTTCAGAGCCTTGTCGAGAGGGCAGAGGGGGCCGTGGGAGGCTAGTGCTGGCAGCCTGTACTGTAGAAAACCTCTCCCAGCACAAGCCAGCTGTTTCGAGCATGTGAGCCGTGTCCATCTACTGCCTGTCTCCAAAATCAGGCAGTGAGGGAGCATCCCACGGGAAATAGGAGCCAGCCAACTGGTGTTGGCAGGACCATCATTTACCGCTCAAGTCCTGCCACCATTCACAGAGGAAGCCTGTGTCCCCAAAGCCAGCAGGAGCCACAGCGAAGAGACGGGAAGAAGTCCTGCAGTGCTGAATGCCTGCACACCCTCAGGAAAGGGGGAGAATCAGTCTGCATGGAGCACGTGGGAGGAAGCCTGTGCTAACACACAGCAGGCAGCTCCGCTGTCAGCACTCACCACTGCTCAGCCCAGACATGGGCTTATACATCCTCTCGTGTCTCTCTGCAAACTCCCCCTTCACAAGGGACCTTGTCTCCCCACCACGAACACCAAGCATGCACAGCTCCACCTCCACCAGGCAGAACAACTTCTGCTTCCCAGCTCCCCAAAGTGCCAGCTCAGGTCCTGCATCCCTCCCAGGGACACTCACAGTTTAAGCACAGCAGAGCGTTTCCCAAGCATCACGTTGACAAAGTCCTGGTATGAGATGGTCTCACTAACCCCTCCGGTCACCTCAGAGATCATCTTCTTCAGTTCCAGGTGGGTCTTTGGGGCCCCCATCTTCTCCATCATCCTTTTGACAGACATCAAATCTGCAAGAGCAAGGCAATCGGTGCTGTTGAGAGGTGACTGCACTGAGCACAGACCAACCCCAGGCACATAGGCCGGAGTTCCCACCTCAGACCACCTCACCTGCGGACTCCGAGGCTGACAGTACTAAGCTGTTGCTGAAAGCCAAGGGAAGCCTTCCAGTACAGCCCACTGCCGTACTGCCCAGCACAGAGCATCACTTCCCATTTGTGCAGCTCAAGATAAAAGCACCACACAAGCACAGAAGAGGGACAGCTCTTCAAGTGCTCCAGAGACACGTGGGGACACGGCTCTCTAGCTCAGAGCATGGTGCCAAGAATCACAAAGAACTGGGAGGAGGGAAGCAACGCCAGAGTTAAAGCCAGAGAGAAACAGGCTGTGGGGAGCGGGTGCCCCTGCCCATCGCCACAGGCCGTTTCCTTCCATTGCTTCGCCACCCGCTGAGACCTGTGGGCCCCTTCCCTCCCGGAAAAGGCAGCGCAGCCCTGAGTCAGGCCTCCTCTAGCTTCTCACGGGCTTTACTTCAGCTCCAGGACTGGGGGAGGAGGGCAGCAAGGCAGCAGCCTCCTGGAAGGGCACAGCATGTGAGTGATTACACTTCAGGCCTGAAGGAGGCTGGATCTTTACATAACTGGTGCTTTCTGGGCCCAAACCAGGGCTGCTCAGCTGAGCCAGACTCACACCCAAGTCCCCTGCTTCCCTCCGCTCCCCTCCCAGCAAAGCAAAGAGCTTCTCTGCACTAGAAGTGCTCATGGTTTTATACAGCTTCTGCCTCAAGCCAGGCAAAACCCAGGACTGTCCAAGTCCTGCAGCTTCCCAGCTCTGGAAATGCTGAGGATTGAGAAGGCAGCCTCAGTGGAGAAACAGGGAAAAGAAAAAAAAAAGGCATTTAGAGCAGAAAGAAGTGGAGGAGGTAAGCAGAGACTCAGGAGGTGAACAGAACTGAGAAGAGCTTAGATCTTGAAGCAGGTGAGGAGAGACTGAGAAAGCTGAGAGGCAGGGGCTGGAGAGCCAAGGAAGCCCCTGGCTGGGCATCAAGAGCCAAGCAAGGCTGGAGACAGGAGCAACCCACAGGTTTTCCTCCTCAGCGACACGAGTGCAGAGGGAAGCAGCAGATATAGCAGAAGACACTGCCTCAGCAGGCTGTTGCTCTTCCAGCCCAGCATCCCCGAGTCACTCACCAATCTCGCCTTGATTGTTCAGGTCAAACTCCATGTACTTCTCTGGAAGAGACACAGAAGCAAGTTAGCAGAACGCTAGAGCAGGGGGTACGCAGGCCTTTGGAGTGCTGCCTGCTTAGAGTAATGAAATAAAAGATTAGGGAATAAGATTGCTATACTGCTGAATGCCGACAGTTCGGAGAGGGAGACCATCTCAAGACTTAGTTTTAGCACCCTCATCTCAATTCCAGGGCTCTAGAGTTAAGTGTTCTTTAATTGTGGCTGCTTTTCATTTAAGCTGAAGGAAAACACTGGCATGAGAACAAGGTATCAACTAGCCCTGAATAGCGTTAAAAGGTTTCCAGCCAGAAAAACAAAACTCTGGAACAGCCTCCCAGAAGGAGTAGCAAGGAAAACAAAACCCTGAGCACTCCCAAGATGAAGCTCGATCGGATTAGGAGGGGGATTAAATGATGTAGTTGCCTCCAATAGCAAGGGACAGGCTCTAGAGTCCTCCCAGTGCTGTGCTGCACTCCCAGAGCAGCACCTGCCAGCAGATATGCTCAAGGACCACATCAAGAGGATGAAGCCAAGAACATGCCCAGGAGCAGTTACGCTGGAGCAGGTTGTTTGCCCTTCCAGCTTGCTGTCAAACATTGCCGAATCGGGCAACTCCAGCGTCCTCAGAGAAAGGCAGAGCCTGCTCAAGAAGGTCTGGTTAGCTTTGCAGGACAAAAGCTCATATGCTGTAACAGACAGAGCACTGAATTGAGTTAGAAAAATCAGGATTTCAGTCCTGTGCTGCTTCTGACCTTTGCAGTGGCACACCTGTGTGCTTCCTACCCACCCCTCCACCCCTCTTGCTAGCTGTTTCCCATTTAGACTTTAAGCTCTTCAGACAAGGATTTGTCTGTCTTACAGACAATACAGCTCCTAGCGCTGCAGGGGGCCCCCCATCATCTCAAGTTCTGCTAAGTGAGAAGAGCAAGATGCCTGCTGCCACCGTCCATCTGCTGAGCTGGAGAAACTCCACTTGCCCTGCAGTCAGTGCTCACTCCTCAGAACAGCCTCGGAGGACTCAAATTAAGTGAGAGCTCCCAGGCTGCTCCTTTCCCCCAAGGGAAAGACCTTTTGCCTGTGCTCCAGGGACACCAGCAAGCAGATGAGTGTGGACTGAGAAGTGGCAGGCTAATTTAAGGAGCCAAAGGGAAGAGGGGATATTTCACACACCGGAGCCTTCCCAGGACCTGTGCTTCTGAAGGAAAGTGCTGGATTAACTGGGCTGGTGGGCAGCTCCAGGCAGGAGGCAGAGGAATAGCTTGGCATGTCTTCACCTGGGTCTCAGCTGGTGGATTACAACTGTCATGAGCTGACCAGGACAGACCTACAGGAGTACCAGCTACAAGCTGAAGCTGTTAGTGCTTCAGGCAGGAATAAATGTCTCCCTTCAAGCATTAAGCAACCGATCTAGACGAAATTGGAGCTGTCACAGATGTACGCTTACGGGCCAAAGCAATGCTTGATGTGGAACTGGCTCTCCCCACACTCTGCCCCACCGTAATGACCTTGTGCAAATGAACTGCCACCTCCTTGGGGGAGGGGTCAGGCACCCCAGCATGTGCTCGGGCACACAAACCCTGCTCTGCCATGTCCGTGCCCAGCACATGTTTTCTTTTCTTCTCAGCTGACATTTAGCCAAACATGCAGAGAACAGAGGCAGCTTTACATCATCGTGCTCTGAGCCTCAGCGCGCACATTCATCTTTCCCTCCCATCCCAGCTGCAGGGATTTGGTGGAGCAAAACCACGCGTGGTGCCTCCCCTCACAAATGCATTTACACAAACACTGCACCGGGGCTCCCCTGGCCCGGCTGGGGAGGGCAGCGGGAAAGACGGCAGAGAAGAAACACTCCCCCCATCATCACACAATGAGCCAATTGTTGGAGGAGCCAGAGGAGGCGTTGGAGAGTGGGACAGGCCACGGAGGCAAACTCACGAGGCAGCAGGAGGAGATGCCAAAGGCTCTCGTTACAGGGAATTCTGCGCCTATGACCTACAGTTGCAATGTTTGAAGAGCCCCCATTGTGATGGGAAAAATAATGCGGGGCTGCAGCCAAAAGCCAAAGCCATACAAAAGGCAACAGAAAAAAGACGGGGAGCACAGGAGGCTCCTCTGTGCACAGCAGGGTAAGGGACCACAAAACCCCAGCCAGCTTCTTCCATGCTGGATTGCAAAGCCAAAATGCAAAAGGAACATAGCAGACAATGCCTGAAATGGAAGCAAGGTCAGGCTTTATTTGGTTAGAGCCGGCTGGGGACAAACCTTGAGGGCACTATGATGCAGAAGACATGTTTTCTCAACTGCCTTCAACCACTGCTTGGAAAGAAAGTGGATGCATCCAGTACAGCCCTGCCAAATCTTGTCCTGTAATCACTTTGGTGACAAGCTGCAGAGAACCCCAGGCTTTTTCTCTATCCCCCATCCCAGCAAATGGGCCAAACCTAAGCCCCAGATCTGCTGACCCACTGAGGTTGGGCTTTGGCCAGAACTAGAGACACGTTACTGCTGTTGCTTCTGGTACCAATGGGCTTGGGAAGGACCAGATCAGACTGAAGAAACATTTGGGGACAGAAAGTCCCCAAGTCCTTCAGGCAGCAGCTAAGACCTCTGCTCTGTGGGAAGTCGTCCTCCTCCTCACTGAGAAAAATAGTTCAGCTACTGCATTGTCCATTGTACCAGCTAGCTTGTCTAGGTATCTAGACAGAAACTGTCCTCCTTTGCTGCTCCCCTGGGTTTTGCCCACACAGCAGGTTTTGCAGTAATAGCAGCCTCCAGGCAGAATGTCTGCAGGGTGACATGTCCCTGCCCTGCAAGTGGGGGAAGCACAAAGGCTCGTGGAGGGAAAACACCTCTCTGGGGAGTTTCATCGAGTCCCACAAGCAAGGCGGAGGCGTCCATCCCAGCTCAGTCACTTGTATTTGGCAGAGAATCTCAGACTGGTAAGATCCAAGTGCTGAAGAAAACAATCTGTTCAGAGCAAATAGTCAGGCTGAAAGGACAGGGAAACCCTCCAGTTCTCACCTTTGAACACTGCCAGCTTCGTCTCCAGATCTTCTTCATCACTGAACTTTGGGTCACAGAGAAATTCCTAAAACAAAAAAGGAGAAGAAAAAAAAAAAAGAATATCCCCAAGGTTAAAGATATAAAGGAAAACACCCTAGAGGGCACGTATGAATGCAACATTACCCAGAAGACCTATGCAATTCCCAGAGAGCCACATCTGAGCAACAGTGCCAGGAGACTTGAAAACGGGTTGAATCCCTCCACACCTTGTCATTAACATTCCAGTGCAAGGGGAATGCCTCTGGTGTCTCCGATTTCCCACTAACAGCTTGAGGGAGGACTGGACCCCATGTGCCTTTGGAATAACTGCATGAAACCCCCTCTTCTTGCTCACCCACGGTTTCAGCTCCCCTCATCTGCGCTTAGGCACGCACAGCACATGGATCAGGCACCTATTCCCAGCAAGGGCTCCTATCCCTTGCAAAAAGCACTCTGATCTCAGAGATTTCAAACTCTTGAATAACTCTGAGGGCTAGCAAAAAGAACAGGCAAAGTTTACAGGACATCATGCACCCAAGAGAGGACAGGGGGAAGGAACAGGGCTCCCACTCTCTCGAACTGTCTATCTATTTTTCCCCCTACCCTGCTCAGGCTGGAGAGGAAATCCTGGGTCAGTTCTGGTCACTCGTCCCTAGCCCCACCTCAAAAACCTTCAGGTACCTGACAGAACAGACCACAACTTGCACAGCCAGCTCTACGGCTATGCCCTGCTAGCAACACGCCCCCCGCAGCTGTGAGCGGCAGGGTCTCCTGTCTCTACCCTCCCACTCCGCCCAGCTCCAGTGAGCCCAGCACAGCTTAATGGCTCGATCTGTGTTCAGCAACAACAACACATTCTTCAGCGTAGAAATCATTAACATCTGCACAGCTTATGCATGGCCTGGCCAGGATAAAACTCCTCCAGGGGTTAGAGTGGATAGAGGGCTGAGGCTGTTCCTTACTCTGGGCATGTGTTCCTCACCACTGTTCCCCGTGCTCACAAGGAAGGCAGGAGCGGGTCACCGAGAGACTGGGATCTCCAGCACTGGTAGTACTGGGGCAGCATCACTTGTGATTAATGAGACTACATGCCCCAAAGAAGCCCTACCTACAGGCTCTAGGGCATCAGGACTGCAGGAGGTCCACACAGCCATCAGTAACCCAAATACCCTCCAGCCTCCAGAGCGTGTTCTCATTTCTTCCAGAGGGAAGCCTGAAACCAGCTGTCCCCAGGTGTGATGAGCTGTGCCCGTCTGGCTGCTGGGCCAGCTCTGGCAGCCCCAAGCCAATGACTGGCTCCTGCAGCCACATAGTCAGCCCTAAGCCTTTCATGCTCAGTCACTGCCTGCCACTCTAATGCTGCAGCACGTTCTCTGGGCCCCTCCAGCCCACACGCCTGGAGTGGCTCCCTCCTTCCTCATTGGGACAGGGGAGCCTCGACCTGCGCAAGGAGTCCAAATGCCTCAAACCTTCACTGCCAGTTAGCCACCACTCTGGCGAGTCCTTTCTGTGCCACTGAACTAAGGTTTTATAGGAAGCCCACTTGGACAGAAGTGACTGTCATCCCCTCCTCCCATCTCACAAACTCCAGATGGGACACCAGAGACCATGCCCACTAAACCAGCGTGACACAGACTTCCCTTATCACCATGGACACCAACTCAAATTGAGAACTGTGGTGAAAAGCAATGTTCCCAGTTCCTTCTTTCGCTCTCCTTTGCCAACTCAATTTCATTTATCTCAGTTATTTCTACCCAGGGGTATCATTTGCCAGCCCAACACAAAGGGCCCAATTCAGCTTCGAGACCTGGGCTCAGCCAGCAGCAGAAGTCACCAGAGAGCAGGGCAGTGTTACCTACTGCCATTGCCACTGAAGAGCTGCTGTAGAAGGAACTTGCCAAACATTACTGAGAACCAAAACAAGGCCAGTGCATCTCCTGGCCACCAGGTCACAGCTTCATGCCTGCCCTGCTGGAACAGCAGATAGCTTTCACCTACCAGCAGGACAGGGAACGTGGGAGCAGAGCGCTGTATTTCTCCAGGAGCAAGAAGCAGCACAGAAATGGTGAAGACTGAAAGGAATCCTACATCCATACAGGATGGCTGAGGGACACGTGCCCCGGGGTCCAACAGCCCCTGGCAGCCCGGTACAAGAGCAGGATGGGTGACACTGTGCACACACCTAGCATCCAGTCCCCTTGCATTTCAACTGGAGGGGAACTGGACAGCCCACCAGTGTCACAGCTCTGCTCCAGACTGAAGGAAGCAACAGGGGAGCATATTTCAAAGGCATTCCACCCTCCACATTGTATGCAAGCCGGGCTGTGACTGCGATAAGGCAAACACTCACAATAGCGCACAGGAATTCAGTCCCCAGGGCCAGTGACTCAGACTCAGCCCAAGTGGCTGAAGTTCCTCCTAGAGCCCTTTGCTGAAGCTCCCATTTTAAGGGGCATGTTCTATTAATAAGAACTGCTTAATAAGTTCCTGCCCTGAACAGCCTTTCTTGGGCAGGGAGACTTTTCTAAGCCAATAAATTCAGCCACACAAGTCCCAGCTACCTGCAAGACAACGTGAGCAAAGCCAAATCCTTCCTTGTTCCCCAAAAAGGCACCCCCAGCCAGCAGGCCAGGCTCTCACTGGGCTGTTTTAAGTGCCCGATGCCAGGCACCCTGGATGCTGGGGCTGGGAAGGGGCTGAGGGATGCTCGTGCCTGCCCTGGATGGGAGAAGCAGGCACCTGCTCTCCGGCAGGCTGAATTCTTTCCCCGCAGCCCAGCGCATTAGAGGGTAAAACTAGGTTGAAACTAATCTGTGCTGGATTAGACTTGCCACCTTGATGCACGAGGCCGAACAATGTGATCACCGTTCCCCAGAAAGAGGGGAACAGCCAAGAGGGGATCCCAGGGGAGGGTTTCAGGCTGGAAGAGAGAATTCAATACGAGGACTCGGCTGTCCTTCAGCAGCACGTGTGCACTCAGGACATTGCCTGCCAAAGACCCTTATCCCATCGAGAGCCCTGGGGTAGAAGCCAGCCAGGAAAACAGGGCTGGGAGGGAGCTAAGTGTTAGGATGAGACAATGAGATTAAGCCTGATAGGAATTTGGCCTGATAGGTTTTATTAGGAGCACTTTACTGGTTTGCAGCCCTGGGGCTCTTCAGCACTTGGGAAACCCCCTCCCTGGCTCCAGCCCCAGTATCAGCTGTGTGTCAGAGGGAAGCGTGAGCTGCTTCGCTGCAGTCACCATGCAGAGCAAGCAAAGCGCAGCAGCACTGGGTTTGCTGCCCAGAGCCACTACAGCACAACGGCTGCTCAGGATCTGTGGGCAGCCACTACCCGTGCAGCTTGATTTCTAGCTACTCAAATGCCTTCTCCTAGCACTGAGCCAACACACAGGGCAGCAAGGATGTGAACAAGCAGCTCCCACCTCTGTCAGCAGGATATAGCTTGTTTCATTTTCGTCATCCAAACCTCACCCAGAGAAAAAGCCTGCCAGAAGTGATGGCTCCTTAGGGGAGGGCTAGGAGCCCCCAGCCCTGGGGCACAGCAGTGGCACATCAACAGTGTCTACAGCTCCTGCCAGTTGAAGGGTCACGTATCCACCCTGTGCCTGGGTGATGCTGGAGGACAGCTCTGCAGCAGCAGAAACTGCAGCAATAGGTACAACACGCTCCCTTCCTCCCCAACCCAAGGGTCAATACTGCCTTGGCTATGGGGGACGCTTTAGACCCACATATGCACCTCCTTGGCACAGAGGATCCTGCCTGCCTTCCAACACCAGGTTTCAAAGGCTCCTTTTTAGCCAAGTCCTCTTATTCTACACTTTATTCCACAGCACCTCTTTTTTCACTCGTTCTGCAGCACCTCCTGGTTTCTAATCACGTAATTCCCTCTTCAGTGACCTACATAAACTTCACCTCCGCTGCCTCACCCCTGCCTGGAGGAACATATTGGTACTTTTCACTGCCCAGTCAATGTGAGGGCAAGGCAAGCCCACTGTCTCCTCCAGGCTTTCATCTTATGCAGCTCTTTGATTTCTCCACCTGTAACAGCAAAGGGGCCACTGCCTATATCAGCAAGTAAGTGACCACCAAACACACCAAGAAATGACCCTAGAAATCCCATCGTTGATTGTTTCAAGGTTAAAACCTTCTTTCCACCCTCAGAACTGCTTTTGGCCTGGAGGGATGCCAACAGAGCTGCCCCTACAGGCCATGCCAAGCAAGGGACAGGGCAAGCCCGAAGCTCTGGGGAGAGAACCTTGCCTGACCCCAGCATGAAGGGCACGAAGCCCAGCGTACTTTGCACTAATCCAGGAGCTGCCATTCCCCCTGCCCAAGGCTTGTGAGACATCCAACCGTCCTGGGCTTCCCATTCACCCGCTACAATTGAAAACTAGAAAGGCTTGAGTCAGCTGTTCTGAGCAGCGGACACTCCTTACTCCTGGAAGAGGAGACCGAAGCGCTCGGTAGAGCCGAGGGGAGGTTGAAGCCCTCCGGGAGAACAATAGCTCCTATTCTTTCTGGAGCACGTTCCCTAAGGACCTTTCGTGGCAGCCGGCCACTGAGCATCCACAGCCCTCGGACCTGCCCAGGCTGCGGGGCGCTGGAAGGGAAAGAGCCGCCTGCGAGGGCAACGCCACGGGCGGAGGGGATGGAGACCAACCCCCTGGCAGCGCCACCGCCTGCCTCCTCGACCCGCATTCCCCTCCGAGGGGGGCACAGGCAAACAAGGGGAGCAGCTCCACCTGCTCCTGCCTTCTCCCCGGCCCGGCACCGCCGCAGCCCCCATCCCCACCGGGCGTCGGGTCAGCCCCGGCACCGCCGCCCCCATCNAGCCCCCCGCCGCTCAGCCGGCGCGGAGCCGCCATCTCCCGGACCCGCCCCGCGCCCGCCGCCGCCTTTAAGTAGGGCCGGACCGGGCGGGTGGTGCGGCCCCTCCGCCCCCGCCGTTAACCCCTTCCCCGCCCCGGGCTGCTCCTGCCCGGGGAGGGCGGGGGGGGCAAGCCGCTCGACAGGCTCTTGCTGGAGAACTGCGAAGTCCAGAGCA
>VYXH01010180.1:120967-148402 GCA_013397275.1 Burhinus bistriatus
CCGAGCCCCCCCCGACGGCGGGGACGGGAAGGGACAGTCTCCCTCTAGCGCGCACCGCCCGCCCTGCGCAGCGGCTGCGGCCCCGCGGGAGCTCCGGGGCCAGCCCGGGGCAGGTGCACCCCCCCCTCCCCTCGGGGATCCCCGCTCGGGTACCCAGCGCTGATTCCGGTGGCAGGTTTGCACGGTGCTGTTCGGGAGCAACTCCGTGGTGCGATAAGGCACAACCGCTTGTAAGTCATAGAATCGTGGTTGGAAGAGAGCTGTAAGATCATCGAGTCCAACCGTTGAACCTAACACTGCCAAGTCACCACTAAACCATGTCCCTCAGCACCTATTTAAATACCTCCAGGGATGGTGACTCCACCGCTTCCCTGGACGGCCTGTTCCAAAGCTTGACAACCCTTTTGGTGAAGAAATTTTTCCTAATCTAAACCTCCCCTGGCGCAACTTGAGGCCGTTTCCTCTTGTCCTGTCGCCTGTTACTTGGGAGAAGAGACCAACCCCCACCTCGCTGTAACCTCCTCTCAGGTAGTTGTAGAGAGCAATAAGGTCTCCCCTCAGCATCCTTTTCTCCAGCTAAGTCGGTGCTGGATAAGCCCTGAGCAGCAGGACAAGGCATCTACCGCAGGACAGACAGGACCAAACTGATGCATGTCCTGGCCAGGGTCTAATGTGGGCGGTTGCACTCAGCCCCCCCACTCCCCCTGCAATCCCAGCTAGACACCATTTTTTAAAGAGCTGCGCTAAAGTGATTTTTGGTAGGAAGTGTCAGGCCCCACATCACCCCAGAGCCAGCTGCATTTCAACCCCGGGTGCAGGTCCCTCTGCTCTTTGAGAAAGCAGCAAGCGCAGGTACCGCATGTGCCCCTCCTGCTGCCATGCAGTCAGGCGGATGGGCAGTTAGGTATTATATTAAGAATTTTTAATGGATACAGTTCTAGGCAGGTGTCACCAGCTAAAAAAAGCAGAGTTCCAGGGAGAGCAGGAGAGAGGATGAACCACATCTTCAGCAGCAGGCACAAGGCAGAGAGGCTTGACATTTCTGTAACAGCAGCAAATTTGTGTCTTGATTGGAGACGTATAATTGTCTTCCCAGGGAGACGGTAAGTGGCTGTGGCTCCCTGCCTCTCGGCCAAGCCGAATCACGCTGTGCTCTCACTGCTACATGGTTTTGCTTTTGCAGAGCTGTCCTTGGGCAGCGAGAGGGGAGCCCCTGCCATTACACTCCTGCAGCACCGCAGCTCTGGCACCCCACTCCTTGGGCAGCTTTTGTGCAGAATTGGGAGGGAGATGGGTTTGTTCACAGTAGGAAAATCCTGTGTCACTTCCAGACCACTGGACCCACTGGAGATGATGCTGGGGGGATCCCATGCCTATGGCAGCCGTTTTACATATAGTGTTAGAAAAGACTTTAGCAAACCTGACTTCCAGCGCTGTGAGCAGAAGAGCACAGGTAAAACAGGTTAAAAAGCGACGCGGGCTCCAGCCTGCGGACTTGTTTCTGGTCTTGTGGGAGTGACTTCAACCGCTACCTGGCGTCACCGCACAGCCAGCGCGGGGTGGGCTGAACAAGGACCTGGCTCTGCCGCCTGCATGGCCCCACAGACCAGCCCGCATGGGAGCACGGGGTGAACACACATGCCTTTCCTTTAAAGGCGATCCAGCCGCCGACCTCTGCCACCCAGTGGGAGTGACACTGGCAAGAGCTGGCCGTGTCCAGCTACTCCCCGTCCGGCTTGTGCTCGCTGCACAGCCAGCTCCTCTCCAGTGGGGAGGGTGTGCAGGTGCTGATGCGGGGCTGTGGGTGATGCAGCTGCAAGGGTCAGCTCTCCCACCTCCCTGCCCGGTGCACTCCCATGCCACCCAGCCCTTGGGACTGCCGGCAATTGGGCTGGTTTACAGCCAGACCTGGTGACATCCAGTGAGCGGAGTGGAGCTGGGACAGGACACAAAGACCAGAGCTGTGGGCAGTGGCAACCTTGCCCTACCCTGGAGCACAGGAACAGCAGGAGCAGAGCTGCTCTTACCCTGCAGCAGGCAAAGGGTACCCCACCTGCCTGCCAGGAGCTGGTTAAGAGTCCAGCTTTGCTTCTGCTTGGCCCCAATTTAGCCCTCCCTGCTGTGAGCTCCCTTCTCCGGGGAAGCAGCCGAGCTGCATGCCCTCCAGTGAACAGCTCTCTGCCTGGCTTCACTGGGATTCATCTCTGCACCTCTGTGACCACAGCACGTGAGCATCACACTGCGGGGTGCTGTGCAGCAGGACCAGCTTCCAGCATGGGTTCGACAGCCTCTCTCATCTCCTGGGGCAGGAAGGACCGCCGGATGTTACAGCTTTGGTACATTACATACGTGATAAGCTGACCCTCCCTGGTGTGCTGTGCTGCAGTCGGGAAGGAGGGATGGAGGAGATCTGTGACGGTTCTTCGTTCACTCCACGGTGAGAAACCAACCCTGTGATGGCTCCATCTCCTGCACAGAAACATCAGTTGTCCCTGGTAGTTGGTTTTCCCCCTGCCCTGAGGACAGAGCTGGTGGCTGGAGTCATGCTGCAGAGTGCTCAGGATGCTGAGCCTGAACTGGTGCAAATAAGGACTTGGGGTGTGATATTGCATGGTGGGCAGTGGGAGGGATCGATGCTGGTGAACACAGGGTGTCCTTCACTCTGCCATTCCCTGTGCAGGGGAGCATGGAGGTGACGGGGCAGCGGCCAGGGACCTGTCACTGTCACTTCGAGCAGCCCTCAGGGAGGCTCCGCAAAATGTCCTCCAGATTCTGCTTGTCCGCCCGGATCTCGGCCAAGTCACTCTCAAACGCCTGGATCTTCTGCTGCTGCTGTGCTGCCTCTTGCTGCAGCAGGCTGAGCTGGCCGGCCAGGGTGCCCGGCGTGGCCAGACGCAGCCACAGCTGCTCCAGCTGTAGCCGCCCAGCACTCAGCACCGCCTCTGCCTGC
Source organism: Burhinus bistriatus (assembly GCA_013397275.1). Classification (NCBI taxonomy): domain Eukaryota; kingdom Metazoa; phylum Chordata; class Aves; order Charadriiformes; family Burhinidae; genus Burhinus; species Burhinus bistriatus. The sequence continues at coordinate 123,918 of VYXH01010180.1, forward strand.
ACGGCCTGCTCCAGGTTGCCTGGGCAAGAGGAGAGGACATGGATGAGAGGCAGAGAGCTGGGCAGGAGAGGTTCTGGACATGCTCCAGGGGCTCAGACCCTCGGCACCAGGCAAACTATAGGGAGTGGGTGCAGCGGGGCATGGAGGCATTGCAGCTTCCCAGCGATCACAGATAAGTAAATAGGAGTGTGGCTCCAGGCAGGGCCTGGGCACATCTCTGTCTTATAGATGGGTGATGATTTCCAACCCTTTGCAAAAATTCTCGGATACAAGAGTTCTGGAACGCTCAGAAATGTACCCAGATGATCAAAGCAGGAGGAGATGGAGCAAAACCGACCAGCAACCATGAGCGAACCCAGCCCAGCACATCCCTCGGCTCCAAAGGGACTGAGCCCTTGACCCAGCCCGGCTCATCCTGGAGATGCCAAGGGAGATCAGTGTCCCCACACCGGGCATGAACACACGCATTCAGGAAGCCCCAATTGATTCTACACAAGGGCTTTCCTTGAGACATGAGCCCTCAAGAAGCTTTGCTAAGACCCTGAGCAATCTCAGCTGAAGGGCACCCAGCTCAGCCCAGATGTCCAGCAAGCAGGAGATCCAGCCATGGCAAGCAGGAGAGCCCCGGGCCCCGATAGCCTGGCCCTTCCCTGGGATTCTGCACCCCGTTCCCGCTCAGGTCTCACCTAGGCTGCTCAGCAGGTTGTTCAGGGTCTCAATGTCCGAGATGAGCGATCCCCGAGCTTCCTGGAGACTTTTTGCCATCTCGTTCACCTCTGTCCCCACCTTCCAACACAGACAGATACCTAGATCAGGGACACCATTGACTCTTGGCTGGACAGGAGAGGGGACAGAATCCCAGGAGCGTCCCCAAGGCATTTCCCATACAGTAGAGCCCAAAAGCCGGCTTGCTGTCTATGCTTTGGCCTGTGGGCAAAGCCCCTTCTGGGCTCTGGAGGAAACAACCTGCCCGAGGAGACATGACTCACCTTGTGTGCATCCTCCAGGTCCCCCCTGAGCTTCTCAGCTACACGCTCCTGCCGGGAGAGCGCCTGCTGGGTCTTGTTGGCATGCGTGGCAAGCTGGCTGGCGTGCTTGCGGGTCTGCTTACTCTCCTGCAGCACAGCCTGTGCCCTCTGCAAAGGGATGGAGATGGGGACAGTCACCTGGGGACACGCAGAGGGACTGCAGCTGGCTCCTAGGCCCTGGTTGGGTGCATCCCCCTGGTCTGCACACAGACAAGGGTGGGCTGTGCTGGAGGGGCAGCAGAAGCTGTATTTGGGGGCTCTGCAGCCCTGCCTGCAACAGCCTGGGCTCTGCCTGTGATGGCTGCCAGTCCAGCTGTGCCCTGCAGCCTGGTGCAGGCTCCCCCCACCCTACATCCCTCTGCTCAGACCTTGGTGCTCTCCCCAGAGAGTTGCTCGGCCTCTCCAGCTATCCTCCGGGCTGCGGTGGAGATGGACAAGGAGTTTCCCAGCATCTTCTCTGCCTGTTTAATCTTCTTCTGGGCCTCTACCATCGCCTTGTCCCGCACCAGTGCCATCCGCCTGCTCAGGGCAGCCTGACCCTTCCGATGCCCCAGGACCTTCCTCATGCCTGTGGGGACAACCCGGCTGTTACCAAACTGTCCCTTTCTCCCCAGAGCCAGCGTGGTGAGAGTCGAGCTGTGGCCGGAGATGCTCTGGCCGGTGCTTTTTACCTTCCAAGCTGGCCAGGAGGGACTCTGCATCAGAGAGTACGGCTTTTCCACGTGAGACAGCTGAGGTGGCCGTGCCATGGGCAGAGCCAGCCCGGTCCCGCAGCTGGAGAGAGGGGAGCAGGAGCGAGTTTGGGGAGGAAGCGAAGAGCTGTACCCAGCTGGGAAATGTGGGACTCAGCCTGCTCCCTTTTGGCGGGCAAGCTCCTTGGGACATCTGGGAGCCCGAGGGGAGATGGCTCCCAAAACATCCGCTCCCGACCCCCTGGCTGCAGGCATGGTCCCTCCAGTCACTGGAGCAGCAGGGATGGGACTCACCCACCCCCCTGTGCCCTGGGTGGGAGGCAGGAGAGGGATGCACCCAGCATGCCCACAGCTCCAGCTGGAACAGCGGGTCTCCATCACATATTTTGCAGGGACACCCCATGCAAGTGAGCAGCAATTACCTGCTCGAAGCTGCGAGTCCTCTGCAGCTCCTGGTGCAATCCAGCTGCCAGAGAATGGGACTTCTCAACAGCCTGCCGAGCTGATGGCTCCTGCGCCTCTGCTGCCCGCTCCAGCGCTGCCAGGCCCTGTGCCAGGGCTCCTGCCTGCACTGGCAGTGCCTGCTAAGGGGTCAGGGATGACAAAAGCTCCATGGGAGCATCTCCCAGTGCGGGAAGCAGCACTGCCCCATGGGTAAAGCAGAGGGTAGGGATGCAAGCAGGAGCCTTAGTTTGGACGCTGCTCACCTGCCCCAGTGCAGCCACCTCCTGAAGTTTCTTGGCCATGTCTGCGTTTGCCTGCTGCACGGCTGCGAAAGCTCTCCTGGCCTCCGCTGCCACCTCCGCCATGCCAGTGCCCAGCTCCTCCCGTGCCCGCTGGATTTCCTCATACCTGTGTGGACAGGATGCCACAGTCACCCAGGGCACTCTGGTCCCTCAAAGGATGGAGATGACAGCTTGGGACCTGGCCCCAGACATGAAGGTAGGGGTAAACGCTGGGGGAAAGGGCCTGAAACACCCCCAGCATGGAGCACCCTGGCTCTCCACTTTGCAACGCCCTGGTGCAATGAGTGTGGTGGGACTCTGTCATGTCCCTGTTGGGCAGGTGCCAAACTGCCATTGACTGAGTCCTGTAAAAGGGACCTGGCCAGAGGCAAGAGGCTGCTGTCCCCTCCTGTCCCCCCTCCCTGCTGCCAGCCCCCCTTGCTGCCAGCCCCTCACCCAGCCTCCAGCTCACGCTGCGCTTCCTGCATCGCATTCCCCTCCAGCAGGCTCCGCAGGAGCTGGGAGCTGGCGTTGGAGGCATGCAGGGCTCTCCCAGCCACTGCCTCCACCTGTGCCATGGCATCCTCGTGGCTGCAGGGACAAGGGCACCCAGAGAGATGACATTAGGATTGGCCTCCTGAGACAGGAGGGGTCATCCTCCACCCCCAGCCAGGCAGACAGCCTCCTCTGCCTCTGCGTGCCAGGATCAGACTTGCAAGCGTACCTCTCGGCCAGCGCCCGTGCCTCCAGCGCCCAGCGGCTCCAGTTTGTGGGCTGCTGAGGAATTTCCTGGGGAATCTCCTTGAAATGCAAACAGCAGCAGTGAGATCCCGGTGGGGAGCGTGGACCCCTGGACCTCACCAGCCCAGCACCAGCGAGAACCTTCAAGAGGGCTGGAGGAGGTTCGCAAATAGGAGCGAGCAAGGGAAATGGTTCCTCTTGACTCAGCTGCAAGGAGGGCTATACCCATGCAGACCCCAGCCTTTCCCACTCACCCGTGGTGCTGGTCACATCCCACCCCACCAGTCCTGCACATCCTACTGCCCCCCAGGCTGACCACCAGCCCCCCCGGGAGCCTGGGGCCAGCAGGAGCCCACACCGTGGTAGCCAAGGTGTCCGCAGCATGCAGGATTTCCCGTTGCGCTGACTGCAGCGTGGTCCCGATCTCTGACAGCAGGATGCAGGTCTTGGGGAGTCCATGGCCGGAGCAGCCGGTGGCCTGGCTGGCATTGCTGAGATGGTCCCGTGCAGCGCCCAGGGCCCCTGCCAGCTGCCCCACCTGTGCCAAGAAGGCAGCCCGGGCACCTGCGGACAGCACAAGCAGCTGCTTGTTGCCCACAGAGGTGCCTGGGGCGCCCCGCTTGCCTGTGGGGCTGCCCCATGGCCGAGCACCCCCCCTTCTCTCTGCTAATGAAAGGGGAAGACAGTCCATCCCAAGTGCTCAGGGTGGACCCAGGATGCAGCACCCATAGGGCACCCCATGTGCCATTGCTCAGCCCCCAGTAATGCCCATCACCGGCTGCCCCAAAACCACCCGTGTGCAAGCATCCCTGCGGTGGTCTGTCCTACACAAAAAGGCATGGCCTCCAGGCTGTCCTCGCCCTCTGGGTCACTCAATCACCCATGCTGAGCCCAGCGCTGACCTGGGACCTCCTTGCACCCACACAACATGTCACAGCACCCTGAGGGAGCAGAGGGTCCCCTGAGGGGGGACATCAGGGAGGGAAAGGGTCTCCCCCATACCTCGCAGGAGGTGAGGGCTGGGCAGCCCGTCTCCCCGAGGCGCATCTCCCAGCATGGGGGAGTGGCCCGAGCGAGCGTCGCAGCCTGGTTTTTGCAGCCATTCCTCCATCTCCTGCAGCCTGGCCTTCAGCCGGTCAGCCTGTGGGTGAGACATGGGGGGGACGCGGCAGGTCGGTGAGGCAGCACAGGGGCTGGGGCGCTGCACTGACCTCGGCAGGGCACGGGCTGTACCTCGTCCTTCACCAGCCCGTAGCAGGCAGGACACTGCTGGCAGCGGGAGCTTGGCGGGTCGGGAAAGAAGTTGGCCTGGCACTGGTCGCACTTGTAGCCCACAAAGCCAGGGCGGCAGAGGCAGGTGCTGTTCTCGTGGCACTGTGGGGTGACGGAGCCCAGCGGGGAGCAGTTGCAGGCTGCAATGGTGGCACAAAGGTGTCATGCCGTGGCTGCCAGCCCCAGTTTCGGGACCAAGGTGCAGTCCCCATCCCTGTTACCTCTGCAGCCCCTGGCCGAGAAGCCAAAGAAGCCATGGTGGCATCGGTCACACTGCTTCCCCGTGACACCCGGCTGGCAGGAGCACTGCCCCGTCAGCGCGTGGCACCCGCTCTCCCGTGACCCCGTCGGGTGGCACTCGCAGCTGGCACCGAGAGGTGGAGGAGGGTGATGAGCAAGCAACGCATGCAAAGAACAGAGACCAGACCCGGGGATGCAGAGCCACCGCTGTCCCCTTGTAGCCCCACGCTGTGCCCCACATACCTCTTGCACCCCACGGCAGGCTGCAGGCCGTAGTAGCCGGGCTGGCAGAGCCCGCAGGCTCTACCCGTCACGTGCAGGAGGCAGCGGCACTGGCCCGTGCTGGGATCGCAGCCCTCTTGCCCCGGGGCTGAGCCGTCAGGGTTGCAATCACAAGCTATGGGAGACAAAATACCGCTTCCATCCTGGCACGGGGCTGGCAGATGGGACTGTGGGAATGGGGCACCGGGGCTGAGCCCCCCACAACGTGGAGGGCTGCGTGCTCTCAAGCGCTGGAGAGCCGAAAGGCTGATCCCCTGCAGACCAGGGTATCTCCAGGGAATGAAGGCAGTGGAGAGGAGGGAGCAAAGGCCATTCCTGAGCATTTGGGGCCAAACCAGATCATCTGTCAGCCCCTAAATCTGCTGGGCATCCCCCTTCCACCCTCTGCCTCCACAGCTGGGAGGATTTTGGCTGCAGTGGGACCCAGGGGAGCAGGGTCAACCCCAGGGTCATACATACGTGCACACTTCCCGGCGGGGTTGGGAGCCAGCGCGTCCCCGTAGAAGCCGGGCTGACACCTCTCACAGTGCTCGCCCGTTGTGTTGTACAGGCAGCGTAGGCACCGGCCGGACACGGGGTCACAGTTCCCCACGGCATTGAGATCCACGTTCCCGTGGCACTGGCAGGGAACGCAGGGTTGCACGGGGCCCCTCTGCCCCAGGGGGTCCCCGAAAAACCCATCGTCGCAGAGCTCGCAGCGTTTTCCTGGGGAAGGCAAAAAGGTGGGGAGGGTCCAGCTGTGCCGGTGCGGCCCGTGGCCCCCTTGCCCACCCACCCACAGCCTCACCTCTCTGCCCTGGGGGGCAGTGGGTGCAGACCACCTCCCCACTGCTGGGCACCTCGGTGCAGGGCGAGCGGCCGGGGCAGGGGCATGGCTTGCAGTCATCGAAGCGCCCTATGAAGGGGTCGCCATAAAACCCAGGGCTGCAGCGCTCGCAGGAGGGACCTTCTGTATTGTGCAAGCACTGGCAGTGTCCTGCGAGGAGGAAAATGGAGCTGAGGGTCTGCAAAAACCCAGTCCCAAATAACAGTGGGGACGGCGGGAGGGATGGAGAGCCAAGTGCTGAGTGTGGCGCACTGCGGGTGCCGAGAGGGATGTGCAGCTCCAGCCAAGGGATCACGCTGGGATTGCACATCCCCAGCCAGGACTCGGAACATTTTCCCTCCCTGTCCTGTCCTTGCTCAAGGGAGAAGGTTTTGGAGAGGATGCTGGGGCCCCAGCGCCAGCTCCACGCTCCCCCGCGGCGCGGGGACAAGGCAGTGCTGGCACACGCAGGCAGCACCGTCAACGTGCACAGAGTCTGTCGGCGCCTGTAATAATCGACAACACATTTCCCAGCGACGAGGCGTGTCGTTTCCAGCCTGTCATGGAAAACACAAGCAGCCGACCGGCACCCAGCGGGGAGCGAGCGTCTCCTTGCGAGCCGAGNCGAAATCAGATGTGAGGAGGAGGAGGAAGAAGGATGCTCAAGGACCCCCCCCACCTCCAGGCAGATGCTCTGCTTGACTGGAGAGAGAGAAGGAGCCGAGGGGAGGATTTTTCCCCATGATTTGTGGAGTCAGGTCATACCAGGCAGGTTGTGTAGGAGGAATGGGTATTTTTCCGTTTTCCCCATGTCCAGGCAGAGCCAGATGATGGAAAAGAAAGGAAAAGCGGGTGGCAGGAAGGAGTGGAAAAATAAACGAAAGGAAGCATGTGGGCTGGCTGAGGCTGGCAGCACCAGGGCTGGGACTTCAAAAGCCTGGCCCCGTCCCTGGGGATTGTGCAGCCGGCGGTGCCAGCCCCGACTCTGCGAGACGAGGGGTGAGTTTGCAGAGCTGCTGCTGTGTTTCCGCTGGCAGGGCAGGGGCACTTGCTGAGCACAACACCTCTTCCAGCCCTTTCCATCCCGGCCGTACACTACTGTCGAAGGGAGCTGGCCAGAGAGGAGCCCCAGGGGCTCTGTCTGGGTACCAAAAGCATCCTCTTATTTCCAAGCTCTTTTCAGCACTGTTCAGAGCTGCTGCTTTCTGCAGGGGTGGACGGGGAGCAAGGCAGCATCTCACAAGCCCCTTATGGCTCTGATCTGCCTTTTCCTGGGGCTGACGGCAGTGGGGCTGGGGCTGGATTCATGCAGCCACCTCAAGCTCTGGGGTAGCGTTTTGCAATTCTGCCCCCTTTCCCTGACCAAAGCCATCCAGACACTTTGCCTGGCAGGAGACGGGTGAGCCAACACGCCCTGAACCACCCCACACGCAGCTGTTCTGCCCTGAAGACTTTGCTTTTGACTTTTTCCTCCCTTCAAGCCACAGTCCCAGCTACAGTCACGCACCTCTGAGCTGGGTCCAGAGGCAAAGCAGGGCTTGGGCTGGCAACACAAGAGTCGGCCCCTCTGGTGCCTTCCTGTGAGCCTGGCACCGCTGTATTTTCCTGCTCTTTTACTTGTTTCTCCGCTCAGGTTCACCCCCAGTTTGCAGGTGCCAGGGCTGCGCCTGGTTCTGCTTTGCTCTTTGGGCAGTGATGCTGCCTGCAAGACCCGTCCTGGCAAAACCCTCTGCTCTCTCCTGCCCTGACCCCTGCCTCCCCACTCCTCTGAGGACCAGCACCTTTCCTTTCTCCTCCTTTCTGGTCACAAAGTACCGTGGAAGATGCCCATCTTATTAATTACCACTGGTTTTGCACTTCATTAATTATCTCTGTGGTTATAACCAGCCAAGGAATTCAACTTGCCAGTTTTGGGTACCGCAGCCTCACAGATGGTTTCCAGCATCCCTCACAAACAAGCCAAGTCACAGATTTTGTTACCTGTGTGGGCAGTGATGGGGCAAGTTGGGGGGCCGGGGGGGTGCACACCTGTGAGGGGATGGCAGTCCCCATGCTGGTTGCAGGTGCAGGGCACACAGCTGACGAAGGGGCCGCCAAAGGGGATCTCCCGCTTGAAGCCGGGCGCGCAGGACTGGCAGAACTGCCCAGTGTAGCCCAGGGGACACGTGCACTCCTCCACCCAGCTCGCCTGCGCCCCCAGCCCGGGGCGAGCGGACGTGAGCTGGACATCGCTCAGGGACAGCCTGCCTGCAAGAGGGGAGAGCGACATGAGGACGGGATGGCACATGTCCCAGCCTTCCTCTCTCCATACTGCCTGGAAATACTCCAGATAGGTGTAGGAGACCCCAAAATACCTCCCGGAGAGCCCAGAGGTGTTCACAGAGAGGAGCCAGCCCCTGCCACAACATACCCCCTGCAATGCCTCTCATCCCTGAGAGCTTGATGTTGCTCCAATGTCCCCAGCCCCATCCCAGCTTCATCCCCATGGGGACATTGCATGGAGCCACCCACCTTGCATGGGGCCATGGCTCACACGGAGGCGGAGGGCGGTCAGGTTGGAGAGCAGGCGCTGGAAGCTGAAGGCCGACAGCAAAGGCTCTGCACCCTCCTCTGCCTCATGCAGCCTGTTGGAGAAGGAGCGTAGGAGGAAGGACAGGGCCAGCCTGACAGCCACCCACTGCAGGACAGCTCAGCTCGAGACCCAGGCACAGCGATACCAAAGGGGGCAGGGAGTGGGGCTGAACCCCACAGCACGGGGCAGCCCAGGCAAGATCAGACACGCTGCCTCCCAAACCCAGCCGAGGTTCCCCAAAGCACCGTGACAGGTACCTGAAGGTGACAGCCTGCTTTCCATGCTGGGGCTGGCTCTTGCTGCTAGACATGGTGATCTCCATCCCCTCACCCTCCAGCACCAGCTGGACCTGGAGCAGGGGCACCCCAGTCTCCATCCCTGTCCCATTCCCATCTGATCCCAGCAGCAGGGACAGGACCTGCCCGTAACTGAGACGCTGGTTCTGCAGAAACTTCTCTGTCAGGGGAGAGAGGAGCAAAGTCTGTAGGACATGGATCTGTCCCCGGCATGGTCCTGTTCCCACCAGCATCGCCAGGAGCCACAGTCACCCTCCTAGAGCAGGGCCAGCTCCAACCTGCACTCTTGGGGTCCCAGACTGCCCCAATTCTCCCCGCTGCCTCGTGTTATTGAAACACACTCAGCTCTGGGATGGAGCACAGCACCTCATGCACCAGCTTAGTGGTGGGATGTCCCACGAGAGCACCGGGGAGTCGCTGTGGTAGAGCAGGACCCCAGGGACCCAGCACATAGGATACCTGGTGCAAGAAAATCCACTGGCTCCTCTCCATCCCACTCGGTGACGATCTCCCCATCGGCCCAGCGCAGAGGCAGGTCCACGGTGGCCGGAGCTGCGGCAGCCCAGCCCTCCAGCCCTGCGTGAGGACACACGGTGGTGGTGCGTGGGCAAAGGGAGCAGCGAGTCCCTATGAGCCCAGCACCAGCGAGGTGCTGCTTTTGGGGGCTCTGTCCCTCCTCCCGAGACTCTCCAGGGTCTTGGGAAGGGGCCGGCACTTTGTAACACCCTGCTTCGCTCAGGCTCTGCGCTCTCAAGCGCTGGAGAGTGGCCCTAGCCAACCCCCCACCCCCCCCAGTCTGTTTATTTCCTTAGATTTGGAGGAAATTATTATCTTTAAACTTTTGCCCCCCTGCCTGTGCTGCGGTTCCAGCATTACTGTGGGCTGGAGGGGCAGGAAGCCCAGGGAGAGATGGGGCGTAATTGCATTAAGCTGGTTTCCTTCGGAAATCAGTTAAACTCCCCCCCACTCCCCAGGGTTAGTTATTTCTTCCAGCCCCGGGGCGCCCGCAGGACAAACACTTGGAAATGCCTCCCCGGCTCTCGAGTGGGCTGCACTCGATTATCAAATCATCCCAAATTTGGACCCTTTCACCCAGCGCAGGAAACTTCCAGCTGATCCAGCTCAGCTGTGGACTGAGGAGCGCTTTGGGGAGCGGGGTTTGAGGGCGGGGGGGCTGCACCCTGCCCTGCGCTGCCTGGCCGTGCTGAGCCTCTTGCAACCCTCTTGCAACCCTCAGCCCAGGGCTCCGCCAAACCTGTCCCTGAGGGAGCAGCCCCAAACTGGCTGCATGAAGGGTGGAAAAAAGACTCAGTTTAAAGCCTGGCTCCGTTTCAAGGCTGTGGAAGACACGACAGCAGCACAGCAATTGGCAGCGTGGATTAAAGGCCATCAGGATAAACCCGTGCCTGGCGCGTTCGCCTCCATCTGCTCACCGTCGGGGTACAGGCGAGACAGAGAGCCCGGCTACCCGTGATGGGTGCCCATACCCTGCCAGGACGCAGGCGGGGGTCCCGGTGAGCAGGGGCCACGGTGTGCCCACAACCGGGGCTGCACACGTCGGGCTGTGCGGCAGATGGCAGGGTTTCCCCGAACATCCCGCACACATCCAGTCCTGCCACGCACAGCCCTGGCTGCAGCTGGGCAAGAGTACCTCATTCTGCTCCCTTGGCCCCCGTTTACCCTGCCCCATCCCAGCCAAGGATGAGGAGAGGCAGGAATAAGGGGGAAAGTTCCCACCAGGCTCCGTCCTTTTAGTTTTTATCTTTCTGAGCTGATTTTTAGTGCTCACACCATCCCTGGTGTCATGGGATGAGTGTGCCCAGCCCCACAGCCCTCCCTGAGCCATGCACAGCCCCAGGAGCAGGTTGGCATGGAGGGATGCCACAGCGAGCCAGGGAGAGCCCATCCCTATGGAGCTGGGGGAAAAAGTAGAGGTTTAACAGCAAAATAGGGGCAAGCAAGAGAAATCACCCTCCAGCCATCACCACAGTCAGCCCCAGAGCGGGATGCTCTGCCCCAGCCTTCCCAAACTGCCAGAGTTTTTTCACTGGAGTTGGTGCAACTGCGTCCTGTGTTTCATCCAGGGCTGGGGGGGGGGGCAGTACCTTGGCTGAAGTCGGAGCGGACTTGGGTCACCTCGTAGCCGTCTGCTGCCGTGCAGGCAGTGGAGTGGCCGTAGCAGAAGCAGCTGGTACAGCCAGCAGGGTTGTGGGGCTGCAGGTTAAACCAGCCTGGCTGGCACCTGGGCAGAGGGAGGAAACAGGAGCAGGTGGCAAGGGGCAGGCAGAGCCACAAGGGACCACAGCAGCNCTGCCAGAGTTTTTTCACTGGAGTTGGTGCAACTGCGTCCTGTGTTTCATCCAGGGCTGGGGGGGGTCAGTACCTTGGCTGAAGTCGGAGCGGACTTGGGTCACCTCGTAGCCGTCTGCTGCCGTGCAGGCAGTGGAGTGGCCGTAGCAGAAGCAGCTGGTACAGCCAGCAGGGTTGTGGGGCTGCAGGTTAAACCAGCCTGGCTGGCACCTGGGCAGAGGGAGGAAACAGGAGCAGGTGGCAAGGGGCAGGCAGAGCCACAAGGGACCACAGCAGCATCCTGGGGGGGGACCCTGGTGGCAGCTCCAAGTGAGCCCGGTCCCAGTGGTCCAGAGGGATGCAGCTGCCGACCTCACCAGCCAGCCATGGCCTCTGCAGGGAGCGACCCTGCAGGATTCCCACTGCAAAGCCCCTGCGAGGGGTCGTGTGTAGGGGCTGGGGAAGCAGCAACGCCCCGCGGGAGTGAAGATGCCTGCCCTGCACCAACCACTGAGCCCTGGCACTGATCCCAGCCTGGAAAGGGGCTGTGGTCCTGTCCCCATCCCAGGGCCACGGTGCTTACCTGTTGCACAAGTGTCCCTCCACCCTCTCCTTGCAGGTGCAATGCCCCGTGTTGGGGTCACAGATGCCCACGCTGCCCGCGGGGTCGCAGGTGCAGGGTCTGGATGGGGCGAGACAAAGGCACGAGGTGAGCCCTGGTTCCATCCTGCTGCTCCTGCCCAGGGCCGGGCTCTTCCTCACCTGCAGCCCCCTTCGCTGAGGCTGTGGTAGCCATCCTTGCAGCGCTCGCACTTCCAGCCCGTCACGTTGGCTTTGCAGAGGCAGGTCCCCGAGCTGTCGCACTGGGGCTGCAGAGAGCCTGTGGGGACCCCGGCCAGCCCTGAGGCTCTGCCCCAGGTGGGAAGAGACACAGGAGGGAGATGGGGAGACCCCGGGCAAGGGAGGACTGACCAAAAGCATCCCTCCCATCCGAGCCCTGGCTAGGGCAGGGGTTTTGCAGCCAGAGCCCAGCTGGGCGCAGCCCCACTCACCTGCGGGGTGGCAGTGGCAGGGCTGGCAGGCTGCCTGCTGCTCCCAGCGGTAGTAGTTCTGCTGGCAGCGCTCGCAGTGGGGCCCGGCAGTGTTGTCGCGGCAGTTGCGGCAGTGGCCTCCGTGCCCGCTGCGGCGGTACAGCTCCCGGTCATAGAAGCACTCCTCCGAGCGGCCGCTGCAGTTGCAAGCTGGGGGGAGGCAGGAGGGGTGGTCAGCACCCGGGGGGCATAGGGCTCACCCTGGGGTTAAAGCAACCTCCTGGGGGGGTTGGATGAGCCAGAGGGGGTGCTTGGCTCAGCAGCGTGAGTTTTCGGCAATGCCTCTGCCGTTGGAAGCAGAGGTGGGTGCAGCACCATGCACGGAGCAGACGGCTGCACTCGTGGGATAAGGAAATGTTGGGGAATCCTCAGGACGATGCTGTGAAGGGGTGCAAATCCTCCCTCCCTGCCCAAAGCAGCCTTGCAAAATGGAGCAGGCGCTTTCTCCCCATGCAGGAAGGGCAGGAGCTGCTGGACGAGCTGATGCAGCACCAGTGCAGCGCATCAGGGCCGGCTGCACACTGTGACCACACCGTGACCACGGAGCAAGCCCGGGCAATACTCACGGAGACACTCGTTGGCAGCCTCGGCGGTGCCGCGAGCCCAGGGCCGGTCCTGGTAGAAGGGCTGGCAGCGCTCGCAGTCGGTGCCGGCCGTGTTGTGCTGGCACACGCAGACCAGCTGCCCGGCCTCGTCCGGCGCGCACTCGCTGGCGTGGCCGTTGCATTTGCACCTGCAGTGAGACCCCAGCACAGGGAGGAGCTGCTCTGAGCACCGGTGCGGGCAGTAGCCGGCAGTGGGACGGTGCCCAGGCTGTAGAGCCTGTGGCCCCACCGCTGGACTGGCTCGCCTGGGGCAGCCATGGGGCAAGGAGTGGGGCAGAAAGCAGCTTGGGCTGTGCTGGCCTTGAGGGCACCCGCTGTGTCCCTGAGGCACTCCTGTCCCAGCCAGCTGGGAGGTCACACGCTGAGGGTGGCCGGTATGAGATGCTAACCAGCTCCAGCTGCTGGGGCCCAGGGTGGGAAGACGACAGCAACGGGGGCTGCCAGCCAGCTGGGAGCAGCCCTGGCCCCGCTGCCCAAGGGGAAGAAGCTCTCACTGGGATGGAGAGATTTCCCAGTCTCCCCAGCTGGGGAAGGACATGTGCAACACAGCCCATGGGCAGCACCGAGTGGGTGCCACCGACGTCTCTGTCCCACATCAGCTCCCCCATCCCACTAGCAGCCTCTCTGGCTACTCTGGCCATGGCCATGCCAGCTCCAAGCTCCTCTACCAGCCTCCGCAGCCTCAGGGCATCTCTCCACTGGCACCCCAGGACCCCTCTTCTCCTGTTCACAGGGACCAAGCAGGGCCACGAGAGGAGCAACACGATCCCCAGTGCCGTTAAAAGTCATGGGGCTGGGAGAGGGCAAAGCAAATACAGCTGGTGGGAAACGGGGCTTTGAGCAACCCAGACGTCCCTGCCCATGGCAGGGGGGTTGGAACTAGATGATCTTTAACGTCCCTTCCAACCTAAACCGTTCTATGATTCTGTGATATGAAGAGGGCTTGTGGGGAAAAGACCTCCATTCTGCACAACTGGAAGGGCTCCAGGTTTCATCACCTGCCTCTGCACCGTCAGCTCCGGTTTACACGTGGAGGAAGCCCCATCTGAGCAGTTTGCCCCCAAAACACAATTCAAACAAGACTGAGGTGGGGAGCAGCTGCCCCAGCCCCACAACCCTGGGAAGGTCCCCCCCCTGCTGCCCTCACACCGGCTCGGCAGCCCCTCACCTGCCGCCGACGGAGAAGTCGGAGATGGCGTAGTAGTATGACTGCAGCACCTTGGGGTCCTTGAAGATGTCATCCCCGAATGTGTTGAGCCGATTCAAGGAGATGAGCAGATCGGTGACAGTCACCCACTCCTGCAGAGGACACGGGGAAGGTGCTTTTGGCGAGGGGTCTGGGCTACCAGCTCCCCACCCCGAGCGGGACACATCCTGCACCTTTTCCTACGGGGGTGCAGGGCATCACAGACACTTTTAACCCGGGTGGCTGCGTTAGTGCACCCGATCCCGGGGCACCACGCACCCACCCCACTCCCACCTGCAGTGCGGGGCTCCCATCGAAATTGTAGGCACTGGGCCGTCCCTCAAGGGTGGAGAAGGCGACGTTGCCCCCGCTCAGCGGGGAGATGTCGCTGAATTCGTCGGTGCAGAAGGCCACTTGCTCGTCCTCCCCTGGCCGCAGATAGTGCCGCTGCCGCTTCCCGTAGGTCTTCTCGCAGGATGCGCTGTAGTACTGGAAGGGCACCCAGGGCCCCTCGGCGCGGCTGCGCTTGTAGATGGCGAAACTCTCAGGGCGGCTGGTGTGAAACTTCAGCCGCACGTAGGTGATCTCGTAGGCTTTGCCTGGGGACAGACCCGCCACACTGTCACCCTCTCCCAGCTGCCCGATGGGCACGAGGGCTAAAATTATCGCAGTGCCCCGTCCTGCATGGCTGCTGGCATCCCCCATGTGCACCATCCCGCTCTCCCCACCACAGCTAAAAGTGGAATGGTTTTGCGCAAAGCAGAAATCACCGTCCGGCTGCCCTTAACCAGCTCCTCCTTGCTGCAGCCCAAAATCCCATCCAGCCCCAAATCAACTCTCGCCCCAATGCAGCCGCCCACTCGTTGCATGGGCAAGGAGCCGCTGCAAAGGCAGGCTCTAACCACCAGCCCACGGCACCCCACAGCATCCCCAGGGCAGCGATGCCACAGGGGTGGGGAGGTGGAAAGGGTCAAGGCTGGTCCCTTCACAGGGAGCCACATGCCAGGACCCGGCATCGCTGCCGTCTTTGCCAGGATGAAGACAAAGAGGGGCCACCAATCCCTGGGGCAGATGGCGCAGCTCTGAAAGCGCTTGAAAGAATTAGCAAAAAGAGGGAAAGAAAACACCAAAGTGAACATCAGAACCACTTAATTGCCAGAGATGAAGGACCAGCTCAAAGACTGGATTGCTCCATAACAACACCGCTCCTGACAACGCAAAACAATTAGCTGCAAGGTTTTGGCTTTATTTGAAAAGATAATGAGTTGGGAATGTTAGAGGGGTTATTCCGGGACTAGGAAAACAAGCCTTTAATTGGGCCCATATGAATACTGTCGCATATGTGCTGCGACTTTGCTGCGGGGGAGCCGAGGCAGCCCCGCTACCGGCGCTGGGAAAAGCAGCTGCCTCCCATCGGGAACACAGGGAACGCCTGGCCAAGCACCCGGAGGGGGGGGACAGACCTACTCGCAGCCCACTCGGAGGTGACGAGGGCTGGGAAGGGGCTGCAACTGGGCTGTCCCACTGCCACCATACTCCCCTGCGCCTCCCCCCAATTTCACCTCCCTCCGGGACCCCTCTGGGGTGGTGACGGTGGGTGTGCCCCTGCCCTGCACCCCATGGTGGAGGGACACTCAGCGGGCGCCAGTTCCCAGACAGCACGGTCCCAGGGGGACGTCTACCCAAACAGCAAGGTCGGGGCCATTGCCTCCCGGTGCAGTTTCCTCTGGGAGAGGAAGGGAGCTCGGCGCTGTGTCAATAAACAGCCCCTGCCCCAAGTGGCCCCGTGCGAGGGGAGGGTGGGCTGGGGGAGCCCGAGTGGTGCCTCCAGCTGGGGCGGTGGAGACTTGCTGCCCTCGGGAATCATCCCGAGGGAGCGCGTGCTTTTCCCAAACAGGCCTTTTAATCAGACAAATTCTGCTCGGGGAAAAAAAAAAAAAAATCCAGAAAATAACCCAGGCTGGTTGTCTCTCTTCTCCTGCTCGGCAAGTTGTGACATGTCCCAAAGCCGGGTGTGCCATGGGATGGGGACACCGAGGGGGGGTGCACAGGTGGCTGAGGGTGACAGCACCAGGACCCCTGGGTGCTCTCCCAGCTGTGCTGTCCTCCGAACAACGTGTTCACCCACCTCCCGCAGAGCCCAAGCTGCAGCTTGTACCTCGCCAGCGGCTCCAGGCAAAGGAGTTTGGAGAGGAGAGAAGAGCGTGCGGGACGGTCATGTCACCTACCTGTCCCCAGCCACCTCCAGCCCCCCTGGACCTCAGCTCTGGGAGGAAAGCCGCAGGCTCACATCCCACAGGAAAATCAGCATCGGAGTCAGAGATGCAGACACTGCCTAATCTAGACACTCTGACATGAGCCGTTGGCATTCAGAGAGCTACCCGAGGAGCCCCGGTGCCTGTTGCCTTTGCAAGCCCGCAGATATTTTGGGCTCCTCCCTGACATCTGACAGGGTAAATGCAACAGCCATGGGCGTTCGGGATTATTGATCTGCTCTGAGTCCAATGCACTGTAGCGGCATGGCTGAAACCTCGCAGAGAAGAGCGATTTAAAGGAGGATAATCTAATTAATGCCAATCAACAGCATGCAGGTAAACACAGGTCTGATCCAACTCATTTGATACCTTATTTAATAAGCTCCCCAGGTAACCACGCTGGAGAACCTACAAAACGCCCGACTCAGGACTGAGTGAGATGAGCAGGCTGGCAGGGATAAGCTACGTGGGTTTAAAAAAACAATTACTGGGTGGAGGTCACGAGCAAAGACCCATCCTGGGCCACATCCCGGGGAGCTGCAGGGACCGGTTGGGCTTTTCCTCCATAACCCAAGTAAAAGCATTAAGGTAGCAATAAAAAGATCTGCAGATGGGACAAGAACGGGGCCTGGCGGCTACGGGAAAGGTCAGACAGCAACACACCGGATAGAAAAATGGCATTTTTAGCATGGTAAGATACAAGAGCCATGCAGGAACAAGGGTACATTTGCAGGGGGATGCTCCGGCTCAGGAAGGGATGCAGGAACCAGGGATGAAGATGGGCTTGGTGCAACGTTATGGCCTTGGATGTGTTAATGGGGGACAGACACAAGCAGGGCGGTCACAGGGACCGGACAAGACTCCGCTGGAAACCTGAGCACAGGGTCCAACAGGGTTTGCAGAGGAGCTGGGAAAGAGCCAGGAGAAAGACTGGGAAGCAAGCTCTGAGGCTTGAGGAGCTCAGGCTGGGGCAAGGGGCTGCTGCAGACATCGACGTGTGGAACCCGCACATCTCTGTGTGCCGAGCTGGGACTGGTGGCCGCAAACTCGCCCGGCAGCAGCTCGCTCAACCACGCAGGTTGCATTCGGGTTGTCTACGCTCCAGGTCAAACACGAACGAATTTGAGGCAACGTGACAGCCTGCGTTAGATGGGCGAGGGGCCGGCAGATCCCCTCCCGCGGGGCTGGCAGTGAGCGGGGCTGGCAGACTCCTCCGGCATCGCTTCTCATGCCCGGCAGGGAGCCCAGCCCCAGCCCGGGGACAAGGACCAGATGTCCACCCGCTTGCAGGGGGCTGGGAAAGCAGTGACCTCTGCCCAGCCAGGCAGCTCCCGCATCCCTGCCAGGGCAGGCACAGACCCTCCACAGTCATCCCGACTCCAGCCACCGGGTCCCACCAGCACGGCTCCGTGCCACACCAGCGCTCAGCTGTCCCCTTACTGGCTCCAACCGCAGCCCCTCCGCTACCCCCCTTCAGCATGCAGATGGCAGGAGATGGCACGGAATGAACATTTTACAGCGCTGGTCAACAGCCAAGATAGTTTAGATGGCAGGAAAGTGTTAAAAATCCTTTTTAAAATGCCAAGCATGCCCCGTGGGTTTAAATACTCTCCAAGCTTGCACAATATTTAAAACGTAGAAGGTTGGATCCCAGCTGGGGAGCCTGCCGGGGCTGCATGGTGTGTGCGGGGCTCTGCCCCCCCGAGACATACTGGGCATCCTCAGCAAGGCGCAGGGGTGAAACGGCGCGGGCTTGGCACCCACGGCGCGGCAAGGCTCTCTCCCGGGGGGGAGTGTGTGTGTGTCTGTGGCCCCCCCACCTGCCTCCCGCTCCACAAACTTGCATAATCGGTAAAAAGCAGCCTTGGGGGAGCGGCAGAGCAGGCACCCCCGGCACGGCTGGCTGGGAAGTGGCACAGGCGGGTGCAGCCACCGGCATCCTCACCCTGCAAGGGACCGGGGCTCGGCTGATGGATGGGGCAGACCCTCCCCAGGTCTTTTCAGTCATCTACCCTTCACAGAAGGCATCCCCCCCCTTGCACCCCCTAAAAGCCCTGGGGAGGGTCCTGTCTTTAACCCAAAAGCAGCACCAAGATCTGCGGGGGTGCAGGAACATCCATCCCCCCAGCCATGCACCCGGGTCTTGATGCACCCGCTGCCGGTTTCCCTTGCCGGCACCGCAGGGACTCCTGCC
The DNA here is from genome assembly GCA_013397275.1 of Burhinus bistriatus. Classification (NCBI taxonomy): domain Eukaryota; kingdom Metazoa; phylum Chordata; class Aves; order Charadriiformes; family Burhinidae; genus Burhinus; species Burhinus bistriatus. Next base: position 142,191 of record VYXH01010180.1, read on the forward strand.
GGCACTTACCCAGATGGAGGGTGATGTTGACGGAGTTGGGGTGCTGGATGCCAAAGGCCATGGACTGGCTCTGCCACCAAGTGCTCTCCTCCTGGCTGTGGAAGTCGGTGAGGAAGGAGGCGTTGTGGTGGAGCTGGGGGTCAGTGGCATCGCAGCGGTGGCACAGGGTGCTGGCGTGGCGGGCGCCCATCTGCAGGCAGTAGTCCTCAGGGGGGGAACCACACGTGTTGGTGGCCTGGGCGGCCCGGCCAAAGGCAGCATTCTCGAAGACAGGCATGCAGCGGCGGGGCTGGCCCCGGGGGTCCCAGCAGGCAGGCGAGGCCACTGTCCCCAGCCCCAGCAGGGCCAGCAGGCAGAGCCCGGGAGGCCGTGCCATGCCGGGGCTCGCCTGGCCAGACTCTGAGCCTCCTCCGGATGGCATGGCGGGAGCAGGCGGGACGGGATGGGTTGGGATGGAATGGGATGGGACGGGTCCCCCTACCCGGCACCTCCTCTCGCTCCGAGGTCCATCTTGTGGAAGCTGCTGGGAATGTCGAAAACTTCATGTGTGAGCCCAGACTGCAGGGTTTGGTCTTCCCCCAGGCCACCCTGGTCCCCGGTCCGTGGGGCCAGGCAGGATGGGACCCCCTCCAGCGGGGTGCACCCCAGCTCCGTTGCTTCGGGAACAGAGAACGGGGAGGTTGCACCTTCGGCTGCACGGATGGGGCTGAGCTCCTCCATTTCTCAGCCCCGGGGATGAGCTCGTGGTGATTTACGCCCCACAGGTGGGCTTTCCGCTTAAATTCGTGGGGGTCACCAATTTCCTCACAGCCCCAAAATCAAGAAGGGGTGGAGGAAAGGCAGAGCCAGCACCACCCCAGCACCCTTTTCTGCCCCCACACTGATTTATGGGGACCCCACTGCTCCCCCACTCACACCAGCCTGGCTGGGTCGTGGGTGTGTGACACCCCCAAATGCCTCCACACCAGCACCCACGGGTGGGGGTCCTGTCCCTGCCTGCTGCCACAGGGCAGCCCAGTCCCCTGGACCAGGGCAAGGGCACGTCACTGTGGAGGCATCTCCATGGGGTAGCAAAACCAGACAGTCACCAGACCTCATTAGCAGCTTCTCAGGTAATGCTAATTACAGTCTGTGCCAGAGGGGATCCCTCTCCAGACCGTGGCACCCTCCAGGTTTGACCCATGGGGACAGGAGGGTGGCAGCGAGCCGGGAGACAGGCAGGCCGGCATGGTGCCATCCTCCTGGGCAGACCCCAACACCCACCAGCCCCGCTCTGCAGGGGGGTGTTTGCAAAAATGGGGTGCACAGGGGACCACAGCCTCTGTCCCCCACACTGTTCAGTTGAGCTGCCCGCAGGAGCCCTGGAAACTTAGTCCTCATTTATAATTTAAGCTCCCTTCCTCCCCTTCCCCTCTACTCTTATTTATTTTATTCTCCTTCTCCATGCACACTGCAGGGAGAAAGCACCGGAGGGAAGCTGTGAATCAGAGGCTTCGGCAGCGGCTCCCGCAGCAGCACCGTTTCAAAGCCCCATTACCATATATTGACCTGGGCTCTGACAGCCGGAGCCAGCTCTGCTGGGAAGGGCGAATTTCCCAGCACCGAGGAGACGTGCATCAGCTGCCTGGGAGCAGGCGGCCAGTGGCAAACCCACTGTCAACCTCTGGGGAGAAAGAGAAGAGTTTTCAGCTCAATAATTGCCTTGCACATCTCCGCAACCAGTTTTAAGGGGATTTGCATCCTGCAGGGATGAGGTTTTCCAGCTGTTTTGCTTTCCCCTTGCTACTGAGGCTGCAAGCTCTGGGCAGGAAAGGATCTCTTGTGTCATGGGTTTGCCACCTCCTCCTCGGGATGTTACACACACCCAGGAGATGATTTCCCTACCCGGCCCATCCCCTCTGGCAGAGGGGTCCCTGTCAGAGAGCGATGAGACCACACAACCAGGGCTTGGTGGCTGCTTGTGGGATGCACAGCAGATTCAAGCCAAGCTGATGAGTATCCCAACCCCACCTCCTCCTGCAGCATGGCCTACCCGGCATGGGGGGATGGCCCATGGGGCCAGAGCGTGACAGGAATTCGTGGTGACACCGCTGTGCCCAGCAGTGGGGATGCTGGAGCTGGTATGGGAGCAGCATGTCCCCAGACTAATTCAGCTACATCCCAGGCTGGCCAAGCTCCTTGCCAGGCTCCTGCTGAGTGCTGGGCACAAGCCCTTGCTTGCCCAAGGAGATGCCTTAAACTTGTTGTGCATGGAATGGGTGCTCCGGGCAGGATCCAGCCCCAGCTCGTGGTCTGGCACTGCTGTAGGACCAGCTGCTGCTGGTGACCCAGACTGAAGACCAGCTGAAAAAGCTCAGCTCTTCTTCCATGCACAGCCACAGAAGAGCAGTTCCCTCCAGTCAGGATTCCTTAGATCATCTCTGAGGGCAAACTGGGGAGGTGGGAAATCCCATCTCTGCACACACCTCCCCCCAGTCCCAGTGGCTGGCAACCACCCTGCTGTGGCTCGCAAGAGGAGGAACATCAGCCAAGAGTCTTGGTCCAACCCTGTCCCCTGTGAGTGTCCACCAAGGGCAAGGAAAAGAAACTATCACATCTAACTTCAGTCCATAAGAGAAGGGCAGAAGTAGCCCCAAATCATCCCCTCTTCTCCGAGAACAAGCTTCTGGACACATCTTTCCTGCGCCGTGATGCCTACCAGGTCTCGATGGTGGTTTCTCACAGCAAAGCCTGCATGCATCATCTTGCCACGGGTGAGCTTCACTCCTGGACGGGATGAAAAGCTAAAGCTGGTTACGGGAAACCCTTTGTCTTCCAGGGACATGGACAAGCGTGTCCATAAGAGCGATCAGAGCTGGGATTTGCCCCCATCCCCACTGGTATAGCGGGGCCCAACCTCAGCTGAAGTCCACTGTACCTAGAGAGACTTCACCCACTGCCCCAGGACTTTGTTGTAAGCATGGTGGAGAAGTGATGACCAAGGCTGCGATGGCACCCTAACCTGCCATCACAGCCCAGGAGCCTTCTGCCCTGGCACGGACCTGGCGCCCCGCAAGGGTTAAGAGCCGTGGAGGCGGTAAGGAGAAAACGTTCTTCTGATTTGCTTAATGAACGTTAATTAAGGAGACAGAAGATAGCAAATTCCTTCAGGGTAGAGATGAAAGGCCCGTTAATTAAATCTGGAGAGAGAGTGCAGGGCCGACTGATCCTCCTTCTGATCAGACCTGACAAGGCAGGCACGGGGCGGGAGCGAGGTGTGCGAGAGCCCTCAGCCCCGGTCTCCCGCAGCCCAGCTCAAAGCTGGGACCATGGCCAAGTTTCAACGGGGTGCTTGGGCATGGGAGTGGGTGCCACCACCCGCTTACCTGCCTCTGCCACCCGTGGGGCTGAGGGTGGCCCCGTCCCACAGGGCTGGGGTGGGAGCTGGGTCGGTGCCCCTGACTCTGGCTGCACCCTGGGCTGGCGCTGTGAGACGGACACAGGCTTGGTTTCCAGCAGATCCTTCCCCAGAAGGGATGAGCTGCCCTTGCTGTACTGTTGGCTGAGACGAGGTCTCCCTTGGCCAGCTCCATCCTGAGGAAGAGGAGGCAGAGAAGAAGGTTTTGTCACCCAGCTCAGCGGTTTGCCCCAGGTCCCACTGCCAAAGCCTGGACACGGGTTAAATGGGAATGGGTCAGAAAGACACCAAGTGCCGCTTTGTGCCAGTACATCTCCGTGCCAGGAGGGGCAAGTCTCCAGGGCCAGCTGCGCCCTGCTGGGATGGACCCCTCCTCCCTGCTCCCCATCCCCAGGTTTCGGCACATGGGCTGCCTCACCCGCCCGGGGCAGGCAGCTCCTGCCACGAGTGATTTGCCGAAAGGGGTTTTCCTGCCCGTAGCTGAGACCCTGCGGGGCTGTCACACACTAGCAGGATTCTGCTAGCAGCCTGCTGCCTCCCATGCTCCCCACCACTCCACCAGCTTTTAGCCCAGGCTTATTTTTAAATGCAGAGCAGCTGAGCATCCCAAATTACACCCCTGAAACTGCAGCAGCCCGACCTGCCTGGCCCCCCTCCCCTGGTGCAGGGGCCATACCCGCTCCCCCTCTCCCAATCCCACCCCATCCCTCGCCCCAGGACTGGAGCGGGGATTAGAAGCAGGTTCTGCTGCACGACGCCACGAGCATTTCAATGGGCACAGCCCCAGCGCTCTGCCGCTCTCCTGGCGTGTGAGGAGCTGAGATCTCCAGCGCCGAGGGCTTTGTGGCAGGGTGATGGGGTGGTCCTCACCAAAAGCGGTGGCCCCTTGGGGAGAGGGGACCAGCCCAGGAGAGGGCAGCCCTTGGTTCTGCTCACTGGGGGGTGAAGACCCCATCGAGTGGGAAATGGCACGTGCAATGTAAATAATGTCTGGAGCATCTCTTCTGTGCGCCGGCTTGTTTTGTAAACCTGAACTTTGCAAAATGTCACGAAACAGAAATGGGAGACCCGGGATGAGTAAATCTCTATTAGAAATTCCCTGGGATGGCGGGCAGTCGTGTTCTCGCTCAGTGATGGCACATTACAGCCCAACCTCAGCTCGAGGAGTGAGGTCATGCGCGGCACTGATTGCAGAAAGTATTTAATTAACACTGCCATAAATACAGTGCTAGTGATGCCAACCAGACCACGACGGGGCAGGATGCTGCTGAGCTGCGTGAAGTTTTGCCAAGGCAGACAAGAGAAGACGAGGGAGGGCAGAGAGAAAATACGGCAGATTTTGCTCCCTGCCTTGCGCCAGCCTTTGGGGGCCTCAGGAGAGGCGAGAGGAGGACGGGACAGGGACATTGCCCCCTGAGCAAGAAGGCTTCACCGTCGGCACCCAGACAAGTGAGAAAACACCATAATTGGGAGACAAGCAATCTGGGGGCAAGATGCTCCCAAAGCAATTGCCAGGACAGCCGTCACTGTCCTCTTCCCTGATGCACAAAGAGCCTGAAAGCCACCTTTTTAAAGCTGATCATCCCCAAATTTCCTCAGCACCTGGCAGACAGTGAAAATAAGGACATTGCAGCTTCACTCATGCATGACCACAATCTCATCGTCTCACAGATGAGCTGAAGGACACCAGACCTGACCCACTCCAGGGACAGGGGGTGACAGCTGAGCCATCGGTGTCCCCAGGACACACACTTCACCCATCTCATCAGGGCTCAGGAGGTCAGAGACCGTGAGAGGAGGAAGAGCTGGGTCACTGCAGGACCAGCCAGTTTCAGGCACAGCCAAAAAGTCCCTTTCCCCTCCTGAGCTCATCAGTAGCTTAATGATACCCGCTAAAAAGGTTCAGAGTCCCTAATTGCTCATCACATGACGGCTGCTCACAAGAGAGGCCAACCAGTACAAACCTCCTCAAAGCCCTTCTGATTAACCAGCAGGAGCTTCGGCTCTCCCAGCCCAAAAGCAGCATCTCAGATAAAACCAGCAGCCTTCCTGCAAGCCCTCCGCCTCCCTTGATAAACCCACTTCACTGGCTTGTTAGCATCACCTGAGGCCACCTCACTGGCTAATGAGGCACATCTGTCTGTCTGTCCTCCCCTGCCTCCCTGCTCTGGGTGGGGAGATGTCCGTCCATCCGCCCATCCACTCAGCCATCCATCTGTCCCCACCATGGCAGGAGCCATGGGATGTGCCCAGCACAGCTTCCCCTAACCCTGTGCTGGGTCCCTGGGCATGTCCCCCGGGTACCCCATCCACGAGGTGCCCTGAGCATCCCATTCACCATGAGAGTGGGTGACAGCCGAGCAGCGGCAGATGCCACCAGATGGTCACCCCAACTGGAGACCTGGCTAAACCAATAACCGGGAGGGCGCTGGAGCCCCTTCATCTGCTAAGTGACTCCCTGTACCAGTCCCACGGGGAGACAGGAGGGAGCTCAGGATGGTGGCACCGAGCTCCTGCCCATAAAGTCCCCAGGACATTTGCAACACCGGGGCATGTGCATGAGTGTTACCACAACAGTCCATGGCTGCAATCACTCTGCGCGCTTTTTCCTGAGAGGTGCTGAGCACTCGCAGCTCATCACAGCAATGGGCTCCCAAGGGGGGACTTTGGAAAAGCAGGCTCGGAAAGCGTTTAAGTACTTTCCAAGCCTGTTTTTCCAAAGCGCCCCCGAGAGAGCTCATCACTGTGATGAGCTGTGAGGTGCTCAGCCCTTCTGCCAGGGGCTGCCCCTCTGCAGCAACAGCCCCCCCCCCCC
>VYXH01010180.1:155062-174169 GCA_013397275.1 Burhinus bistriatus
GGGCAGGGACCGGCCCGGGGGTTCCCGAAGTCCCCACCGTTTCCCCCAGAGAGCTTTTCTGCCGGTGCAGCCCGGCGGGGTGAGCTGCTGCCTCCCGTCACCCCCACCTCAATTAGTGAGTTTATTGATTCGCAGCCGGTGTCCCCTCGGCCCCCCAGCGCCGGGGCTGCCCCCCGGCCGAGCAGCGGGCGATGCTCCGGGGCTGCCCCACACGCCTCTCCCCAACCGCTGCACGTTTTACACTGCTTAAATAACCCGCTACAGGGGATTTTGCCTCTTGGCTCCCTGCTGCAGCTGGAGCCATCCCTCTGGATTCAGGGACTCCCCGCCACCTGGCCCTCTCTTAACCTCCAGGAGCCTCCCTGGTTTTTGGGGACAGGTTGGCATTGCGGTGGGGCGCGGCGAGGCGCGGGGGGACCCGGCACGTGCCAGAGCCTGTTTGCACAGCCCGCCGCACGTGTGCCAGCTCCTCCAGCCCAGCGGACAAGCAGTGGCCGGCTGCCCCGGCCTCCAGCCGCCGAGGGTGCCGGAGCAGGTAGGGATGCGCAGGCATGGCACCCAGAGTGCAGGCAGGGCAGGGCATGGCACCCAGAGTGCAGGCAGGGCAGGGCATGGCACCCAGAATGCAGGCAGGGCAGTCGTGTGCCCCGGCCACGCGGTGGTGCGCTCTGGGTGCAGGCAGGGTGGGAATGGGTGCGGAGTATGGGCAAGCATGCCTGGGAAGAGCTGGGGGGAAAGTGAGTCTCCGATGGAGCCTGCGAGCCAAGGGAAGGAGCCAGCGGTGCCCGCCTTCCCTCCACGCCGCAGCCGGGAGACTCGCTTGCTCGCAGGTTTGCCGCTTCCCTGTCCCCCTTCCACCCGCAGTGATGCAGGGAAGGGACTTCTGCCTGACTTGTCCATTCTGCACACCCTTCTCCGAGCCCTCTTCTCCCCGATCAGTCCATCCATGCCGAACGGCTCCCTCGGCTGCCCCAGACACCTCCGAACGAGAGAGACCTGGCTCTCCTCTCCCCTTGCCAGCAGAGCTGTCTCCCTGGCGCGCAGCCCCTCCACGCAAGGGACCGAGGGGTTTGCAAAGGAGGCACAGAGTTTGCTGTGCAGCCGGTGCTGGGCTCCCAGCTCCCGTAAGCTCCAGTGGAAACCCATCCCAGCCTGCCTGCATGCTCAGCCACGGACCCGGCTCCAGCGCTGTGCCGTAGGAGCGGTAGCAGGCAGGCTTTGGATGACGGAGGAGAGCAGGTAGCGGGAGTGGGATTCGGTTCATCTGCCTCCGTGCCTGCGGGGAGCGAGAAAAGCGTGGAATATGCTCCGGGAGGGCCCGGGGAGCAGCAGGGTGCAGGGGGGTGGCTGGGGTACAGCCCCTGCCCCAGGGCGAGCAGGGACGGGGGGCTGCAGCCCTGCGCAAAGCTGAGCAGCAGCGGGGCTGGACAGGCAGGGAGGGTGGAGAGGGACGGGGGCAGCGGAGCAGCGCTGGGCGAGCGGCTGGGATGCAAAATGAGCTGCTTGAGCCGCTCTGGAGCGAGCAATGGCTTGCAGGGCTGTTGCTGCCTTCGGATTCCTTCGGGGCTGTGTGGACCCGAGCAGTAAGGTGGGGGGACGTGGACTAAAGTTTGTCCCAGCATCTGAGCCTGGGTGATACAAACCAGTGTCCACCTGCCTCAGAAGCACAATCGGGGTCCCGGTTTGTACCTGGCTGAGGGCACGGCGCAGGGGTAGAGCACCCAGGGCTGCCGGCAATCACTGCCCACCATCCCACAGCGCAGAGCTTGCCTGGCAAGCCGGCAAAGAGCAGGGGCTTTGGCAGGAGCAAAGGGCACCTCCTCCTCAAAGAGCATCTCCTCCTCCTCAAAGAGCATCTCCCACCACCACTCTCCATCCATGCTCCCTGGGGGCCAGCCCACCTCCGGCTCTGCTCCGGCTGCCCCCGGAACAAACTGGCTGACATCCTTCCCTCCCCGCAGGCTGCGCGTGCTGGAGCTGGTGTCTCCCATGCCCAGCAGAGCCACTCGCCTGTCCGGCTGGCTGAGGAGACTGGGGATGCTGGGCACAGGGGCTGCAGGGACCCACAGCCCCAGGGTGCAAGCAGCCCACGGGCTGCTCATGTGGCATACCTGGGCCACCAAGGACCCAGCCCCCATGAGGCATGGTGGCCAAGCATAGAACTACTGGCTGAGCCAGTGCGGGGCACGGAGACCCTGGCGCAGCTTTGCACCCGGGAGGCAACAGTGCCTTGGTTCCTGCCTGGGGCTCCCTCCCCAGCTCCAGAGTAGGTTTGCAAGTGAAGCTCCACTCGTCTGGAGCACCTCCCAGCCCTGCAGCTTCTCTTCTCCTTAGGAAGGAGTGGTTTGGAGACATCAGGACCTCCAGCCTGATGGATGTCCCCAAGGGGACATCAATAACCAGGGTAGCTGCCACATGGTCAACAGGGAGATGTCCTGCGTCTGCCTGGAAGCCTTGGCGAGAAGATCCAGGAGACTGAGACCATGCAGCGAAGGCAGAAGCCCCTGGAGCCGTGAGGGCCATGGCCATGGTGGGGCAGGAGCGTGCGGCAGAGGTGTCTGCAGGGCCCCGTGCCGGGAGCTGGGCAAGCAGAGGCAGTGCTGCTGTGCTGGGGGCATTTGGGGGGACCCGCACCCCAGTTTGGAGCGTTGCTGGTGCTGCTGGCTGAGCGTTTCCCTCCTCTCCCCATTGCAGGTTGCCAGGTAACACAACCTGCCAGCAAAATGCTGTGGGACTCGTAAAGCTTCTACTGCTTGGGATCTCGCGGTCACAAGACGAGGGGGTCACTTGAGAAGGGGATCGGCCCCTGGTTCCAGCCCCAGTTCCTGGTGCCAGCGGGAGGGCAATGATGCTGGGGCTTGAAGGCTGGAAAACACCTGGATGCAGCTCCTGGGCAGAGCTGCGGGATTTTGGTGTGTTAAAGCCCAGTTGGGATTTGTGTGGCTGCGGGAAACGGAGCGCTGGCCCTGTATGACTCTGTTCCTGAAACCCCTAATGCTCAGACGGGTCCCTTGGCCACTGCAGCCCATCTGTGTGTCCTGGCAGGCATGTTTCGAGATGGGGACGTCAGCATGGTGGGAAGCAGCAGCGTGTGGGACAGGAGGGCACGGAGCCGGGGAGCTGAAGGTGTTGTGATAGCCAGGACAGCTGTGGGGACGCAGTCCCTGCTCACCCCGTGGATCCCAAACCACTCGACACTGGCCGCCAGTCAGCAGCCATCCCTCCTGTCACTTCTCCACTTCTCCACTCGCAGGGTCGAGCCCAGGTCCTGGGTGTCCACATAAGGGTGTCCGCGATGGGCATCTCCCACCTCTGTCTACCACTGTCCTGCTGCTCCCGGGTGCCCCTCGTGCCCCCGAGCTGGGGCTCCATGTCTACAAACACAGGGCAAACGCCTCGACCCTCTGCCTGCTGAAAGCTCCCCTTATCGCCTTTGACATCTCCTTTTAACGCACACCGAGGGGCTGAGCCTGGGGCTCCCTCATTACGGAGGTCCCCGCAGGGAGGCTTCCCATTCAGCCCAGCGCCGTTTGCATCTCCAGCCTCACTCCGTGGGCTGGGGAAGAAAACCAGAGCATCGCCTGTGGCTGATGGGACATCTACGGGCCCCCGGCCGGCCAGCCCTGCCGCAGCCGGGGTCACCTTAATGCAAATGGTTGCGGGAGCGTGAATGGAATGAAGGGTGCTTGAAGGAAGGTGTCACTCCAGATAGAAGTGCACAGGAGGGGACAGGGCCTGGGAAATCTTTGCAGATGCAGCAATTTTCCCCTCGTTTCTGGGGAAAGTAGTCTTTGTCTCTCCGAATCTGCAGTTTTCTGGCAGCCCTGCAATTCCTTGTGACAGCCGTGGCCGGGGTCAGGGGAAAATCACAGCCTCTGTCCTGCAGGTGTAATGAGAAGGGGAGGTGGCGGCGGGGGGACGAGGAGCTGATGGGGCTGGGTGGCAGCTTGCTCCATCCATGCTGACGGCGCTGGCACTTCATGCTTTGTGAGGAGAAAAGGCTCTTGGTGCGCACGGAGCAGCTCCCGCGGGCTGCACCAATGGGTCCCTGCCGTGGCAGAGCTGCTGGAGGGGCTTCGGGGGGTCGGAGACCTTTCCCACAGCGACTCCTCCTCACCAGGAGGCTCTGGGATGGGTCTGAGGGCTTTGGGAGCAGCTCTGCTCCCCTCTGGCAGGCAGCAAGGGCGCAAGGGGGACCGGGTCGCGTGGTCCCCCACAGCTGGGACATGCCCTGTGCAGAGAAGGTCCCTGCGATGCTCAAGGCGACGTGGCCCCAGCATCGACCTGCAGCCTCCCCTTGCTGCTGGGGGCAGCCCCTGCCTTCCCTCGCCTCCTTGCTTTCCCCGTGGTCCCCTCTCCAGGGGACACAGGGGGTGTCTCTTTTTTTCCCCTTTTTCTCCCCCTATTTGTGCCCAGGGCAGCAGGGAGACCTGCACGCACCTCCCAGGGAGCTGGCGCTGCTCCGGCTGAGTATCACCGCCTTAAATAAAACATGCCAGCGGGAGCAGGCGGCCGCCGCGCGTTGGCTCTCTTTATTATTTCATACCTCCAGCTCCCAGGTGGGTTTAGCCGCTTCGCTTGCTGAGGGCTTGCCCGTGGCCTCTGCATCCCTGGCAGAACCGCAGGGCTCCCTGGAGTCCCCACATCCCCTCCTCTGTCACCACCCCCATGTCCAACATCACCTCCCTCGTTGCTGGACCCCCCCAAAGCTCGTGAGGGTTTGAACCCACCTCTCGGATGAAGGAGATGGGGATAGATCCATCCAGACGGGTCCTGACAGTGTCCATCTCTCTGTCTGCAGAGGATGAGCTGCGGGTACATCTTGTGCACTGTCCTGCTCTCGGTGGCTGTCCTCCTGGCAGTGACGGTCACGGGGGCCATCCTCTTCATGAACCACTACCACACACCCGTCACCGAGTCGCCCCCCATCATCAGCACCAACCCCGAGGAAGCCAACGCACTGGTCACCATCGAGAAAGCCGACAGCTCCCGCATCAACATCTTCATCGACCCCAACTGCCCCGACGCGGCGGGCACCTTTGGGCGCTTGGAGGGGCTGCAGACCTCCCTGCTGCGTGCCGTCACTGACCATGACGCCGAGGCTAAGGCCACTAAGAGCCAGCAGAAGGCCCTGCTGGTCACGGTGGCGGATGAGGTGGCCAAGCTGCTGACACACGCCGTGCAGCTGCGTGCCGACTGCGATGGCCTCAAGAAGGGGCACAGTGCCATGGGGCAGGAGCTCAGCGCCCTGCAGGGAGAGCAGGGCAGGCTCATCCAGGTGAGCCAGGGCTGGGAGTGCCACACGGTGCTCCTTGGGGAAAGACTCCCCCTGTCCCCATGTCCCCGGGGTCATGGCTGCTTGCAGCCCCTACCCATGGTGTCCAGGGGAGACCTCTAGCAGAAGGAGCTGAGGTTTAAGGTGGGTGCTTGGGAATGGCAAGTTAGGAAGCACAACTTCAGCTCCGGCTCATCAGCCGTCTGCGTCTCGCTGCCAAACCGCCCCGGTGCCAGCGAGCCGGCTGGGCAGCCTCCCACATTGCGGGTTTCCCCAGCTTTGGGTCCAGTTTGGGGGCTCCGAGCAGAGCTGAGCACAGCACAGGACCATCCCAAGGGCAGTTCATGCAGCCAGCAGCCCCTCTTATTTACAGTCCCCAAAATTTCCCAGCCGATGAGCTGTGTTGAAATGCTTACCTGGGTATGCCGGGGGTCTGCTGGGTGTCGTAGCACAGCTGGATGCTCGGCTCCGTGCCCATCCCTCCTGGTGCTCATCTCCCTCCGGGCAGAGCTGCTCGATCCCCACTGCTTTGCTTCGCTTCGCTCCCCATCCTGCTCTGCCACGGCCACTCCATGTCACTTGCCTGGCCCAGGTCACCTCAGGGGACAGCGGAGAGCCGGCGGCTGTCTCAGGACACAGCTATTCCTGCCGCCTCCGCGATCCCATCCCTTGCCCAGACATGCTCTTTATCCCACGGGGTGGCGGCACCGACGCACCCAAGTTTGGGGGTTTCTCAGCCCCGGTGGCAATAGGTGCTATCTGGACCCTGACCCAGGGTCAAAAAGCACCAGAGATGCCATGTGGGTTCTGCTGTGTCCCCACCTGGTCCCCACCAGCCCGGATCCAGGGTTGCTGCCTGCAGACACTTGGGGAGCTGTGGGAACGGGCAGAGCATCCTCACAGCGGGGTGGTCAAGGGGCTGGGGTGTGGAAGGGGTTTAACCATGTTTAACCTTGTTCCCTCCATGTGTCCCCTGCCCGCAGCTGCTCTCGGAGAGCCAGACCAACATGGCTCGGCTGGTGAGCTCCGTCAGCGATGTCCTCGACACGCTGCAGAAGGAGCGCGGCGGTGCCCGGCCCCGGCTCAAGGCCGACCTGCAGCGAGCGCCAGCCAGGGGAGCACGGCCCCGGGGCTGCTCCAACGGTGAGACAGCATCCCCGTCGGTCCTGGGGGAGAGGGATGCTCCTGGGGCTGCTCTCGGCAAGTCTCTGCCTAAGAAGAGGGGGGGGGAGAAAACCACCCGAGATGGGGGAAACCAGTCCGGAGAAGGGATTTAATACAGCGAGGGGGCTGGCAAGAAGATGGGGGAGATGGAGCAGGAGGGAGATGGAAAGTTGTGTGCTAGAAGGGGTGTTTCTCACCATGTGGCCCCTAGTTGTCCATAAAGGGGCCTGCAAAGCCAGCACAAAAGCCACTTCACACTCCTGCAGACCCACCCGTTCCCCACGCAGACGTAGCTGGGGCGAAAGCAAGGCAAGAAGCGACCATTTGCCTCCATTCGGGTGCAGAGGGCAGCGCTGCATGGGACTCGGAATAAACAGTCACATTCATCATCATTTGGTTAAGATGAAGCTGAGTAAGACTGTCCCGGGGCTGCGAGCGCGTGCCCACACTCTGCCTGCAGCTGCCTCCGGACATCGGCTCCCTCCTTCCCAGCTGGGTCCCAGCCTGCCCTTGCCATCACATGGGGACGTGGGGCCAGTCCCTGCCGGCTGCCCAGGCCCCCGGGCACTGCTCGCCCCGAGCATCGGAGGAGAAAGGGGGGAAAGAGCAAGGCAGCACCGAGCCGCCAACTAGAGCTGGCAGCAAGGTTGAGAGCCTGAAAGAAATGGCAAGACATTAAATTAGATCATTAATTAACCAGCTTTCCTCTCGTCCCACCCCATCCCAATGCCACGCTGCAGGCTCCCGGCCCCGAGACTGCTTTGACATCTATGTGAGCGGACAGCAAGAGGATGGGATTTACTCCATCTTCCCCACGCACTATCCCTCTGGCTTCCAGGTCTACTGCGACATGACGACCGATGGGGGCGGCTGGACGGTGAGCTGCTGCCGTGCTGGGGGCCACCGGGTGATGCCACCACCAGCCACGGGCTGTCCCTGCGCTGGGTGGGAGACGTCACTCTCAGCATTTGGACGTGTCATTGGGATGGGGGATAAATGCTAATGGGGTCTGGTGGTGCATAGGGTGCCTGATCCTGCAGGGAAGCAAGCAAACAGGCTTTTCTGTGTTACCTGTGCCGGCAGCATCGGCAGAGCTGCCCGGCACTGCCGGCCCGAGCCCTGTGCTGGAGCCCAGCAGCCCTGCCCCGGGCTTGGGGAGCTTGGCTGGAGGTGGAGGGTGGTTTCAGGTGGGGAGTTGGATGGCAGGGCTGTTGCCCGGCTGGGGCATGGCATAGCCGCGGTTGTGCCATGGGGCGAATGGTTGTGCTTTGCCCCGTCCTCGTGATCCCAGTGAGCTGGGGCTGGGGCTCAGGATGGACCCCAAACCCAGCACGTTTCACCTTGTCTAACACTCATCTCCAATGCCATGCTGATTCACTCACTCCCTGGCTGCCCTGTCCGATTTGCTTTGCCACGGTGGCTGCAACAGCCCGGTAATCACACTAAGGGAGGCAGGGACCACGGGGGACACGGCACTGGCAGCCCCAAGCCCAGACATCCCCCTCACCCTGGGGGCCCCTTGGGTGCAAGCGGTCCCTACTCAGGATGGCATCGCTCAGGGTGCCAGCAGGGCAGCGAGGGGGTCCGCAGGGAGGTGACGGCGGGCTCACGGGGATGTGGGGGCAGGCAGCTTCTCCCCTGAGGACACCCTGCGTGAGCCGAGCCGGCCAGCGCCCCTCCAGCTGGGCGCTCTAGGAAACAAATCCCCACGATCTGATTCCCCTAAGCAGCTTTGAGTGGTGCCAGGAGGGAGCTTAGCCCCCCTTGCCCTTGGGGGGCTGATGAGCCTTCAGCCTCGGTCTGCCCAGAGCCCACCCCGAGCGGGAGCAACCTGTCATGCAGAGGTCGGTACCAGCAGCTCCAGCGGGGAAACTGAGGCACGGCGCAGCCCTGGGTTCCCCAGCTCCTGGGGGGGGCTCACAGAGGGGAAAAAGGGGGGACCTCACTTGCTCCCCAGGGTGCGGAGGGTCCTTGCAAACCCCGTACGCAGTCTGCACAGCCTCCGCCGGCCTCAGCCGGGCTGGAGCGTGGCCTGAAGAGCAGCCCAAGGTGATTAGCGAGACACTCAGAGGCTTATTTAAAGCTGCTGCAGCCGGGAGGACTCCGACTGGGCTGGGGAGGGGGCGAAGCAAATGATTTTACACCCGGCAGCACCGTGGGATGTGGCAGCGGGGCTGGCAGGGTGCTGCCTGCAGCAGGGTGGTTCTGCCCTGCCTTGACCCGGGCAGAGGAGCCAAACCAGGTGCCGAATCCCGGCATTCCACAGACGGGTGCATCCAGAGCAGGGCTGAGGGTGCTCGCTCCAGGCTGCCATTTCTTGGCGCTGCTCTGCAGCACAGACTCCCAAATGTCCCTCCAGTCCCTCGGGGTGCAGGGGGTGTCTCAGCCATCTCCCATGGCGCTGAGGGGTGTCCTTGGGGCTCCAGGTAAGCCATGGCACAGCTGGGCATCCTGGTGCAGAGCCTGGGAAATTTCCCTCCCCTCCTCCTCCTCTGGAGCGATTACTCCTGACATTTGGGCTTATTTGCATGTGGGTGGGTGGAAGTGATGGCAGCAGCTGAATCAATTTTGAGTCGGGAGCTTGGGAGCTGCTGAGCTAAGCCTTAGCCTCCATGGACAGCTTAGAGACCATGGGGACCGGGGCAGAGGGAAGAGCCACCTCGATGCCCTCTCGGGGAGAAGCCGTGCTAGAGGCAGCGTCCCTGGTCATTTCCCATCCCCTTCCTTGGGAATGCTGAGCAAGGCACAGCCCTCGCCAGAGCAGCGCCTCTCCTCCCCACGACGGCCACATCCAGCCCCCTGCGCTGTGTGAGCCATGGCAGCTCTGGGGCCGTTTGCTGCCTGTTTTGCATAGTCAAAAAGCAGAAATCTGGCAGAGAGGGCAGCCAGCATCAGCGTCCGTGCAGGGCAGGATGACATGAAAATGAAGCAATCTGAGAGGGAAGAGCTGGGGAGCCCCCAGCACACCCCCCTACTCTGTTTTGTCCTCCCCTTGGTTCTGCCCACCAGCAGCGGGGCCGTGGTTGCAACCGGCTGGGATGTGGGTCCAGGTCGGTGCCCACCGGTGCTAACAGGAGAATCCACGTCCAGCGCTCAGCGCCAACTTTAATTGCGTCAACTCCCCCGGGCTGACCCGAGCCTCACGGCAGTGCCGGCTCCAGCCGTGTAATTGCCCAGCCTGATCCCTGCTCCCCCTTTTAACACTCACCTCCGGCACTTTATTAAAGTAATAACGGGGCGACGGAGGGCTGGGGAGGCTCAGCATCCCGGGAGGCCTGAAAAAGCTGCCTCTTCATGCGCTGTTGTCTTGGGAAGTCTTTGCAAATGCCCTGCGTCCCTCCTGGTGCCGCTGAGCCTCCATCGCTGCCCAGCTGGGGCAAAGCCCCCCCCAGGATCAGCAGCTCAGCCCCGTAAGCAACGGTGCCATGACGGCTCTGGCCACGTCAGCATCATTTTCCATGTACAGCGTGTATTGGGAAGCGGTGGGAAAGGTGAAGGATGCAGAAGAAAAGGCTGTGCTGGCAGGGCAAGGGCTGTGGTGACGTTAAGTGACAGCTTCCAGCTTCATGGGCATCTGCCGCACTGGGGGTGCTCATGGGGATGGCGCCCAGCCTGCTCGTCACCCACCGGAGGGCACCCAGAGCGGGCTGGGGGGGGGGGGAGCAGACACTGATGCGTTTACACGTGGGCTGGGGTAAGCCAAAGGCAGTGTGTGCGACGAGCCTGGGGAAAGACGCGGTGTTTCCAAAAGATGTCATTTATGTGTTGCCACGAATGGGGACGAGACAATTCTGCTGGTGGGGACAGGCAGAAGCAACCAGGTCCCCAGGACGGGCGGCGCTGCCAGCTGCGATGTTTGCAGGCTATCACACGGGATTGGCACTTCCCGGAGACCGGCTCTTGAGATGGTCCGACTTTGTGTTCTCCATGGCTGAACCCGAAGGTGGTCTCCCCGCTGTGATGAGGGCTCAGAGGAACGCCGTGGGGCCGGGGCTGTGGGGGCCGTGCCACGGCTGCTGAAAGCGTGACCAGGACCTTGAGCGCTGCGGTGGCGGAAAAGTGATAGTCGAGCATCTCCCCAGGCTGGGTTTCGAGCCCATTGGGGGTTTGGCACCAGGGGGCTGCAGGGAGAGGGGGCAGAGCCCTCCCTCGCCACCAACGCCATGGCAGGCACAGGCTGGCACTCCCGCTTTTCTGGTTTTAACCCATTTTTCTGGGTTGGTGCCTTTGCAGGATCCTGTCCCTGCCCTGCGAGCTCAGCGCGACTGGGGGAGGCAGAGAGCAGGGGAGATAAATATTTCAGCCTTGCCTTTAAAGAAGGGACGGAAATCCTTTTTGCTTAAGAGGGGGTGATGCATATTTGATGAGGAGGAAAAGAGCAGCAAGGCAGGGCTGGGAGCGGGTCACCGATGCAGGCAGCATCCCAGTGCAGGCAGCATCCCGGTGCAGGGGGCGAGGAGGAGACTCCCACGTCCCTGCCTGCACATGGTAGGTGCAGGAGTGAAGCACGAGAAAGACCTGTGCACAAGAGGTGATGAGGATGGAGCAGGAGACTCAGGAGGACCCAGGACCTCCAGCACCCACCAGCCCTTCCAACCCAGTTTCCAGCCCCTTGGGGCCAAGCCTGGTGGGCAGCGGGGCACCGAGGGCTCCTGGAGTGGTTGCCAAGTCACGCCGAGGCTCAGCCAACAGAGACGTGCCCCGCACGCGTCCCTGGGCACCGCTCAGGCAATTGGCCTATTTACAACCGTGGCTCAAAGCCGATTAAGAGGGAGCATCGGTGCTGCCTCTGCCGCCTTCCACGCCCAGCAGCGTCAGAGCCGACTTTGTCCGGGGAAAATCAGCTTCGGGCCCCCATCCAGCCATGCCATCCCCCTCTCCCAGCAAGCCTGAAGAAAGCCCCTTTAAACGGGCTTAACTGCAGCTTCTCAAGTGCTCAACGCAGGGATAAAAAATTAAGGCTCTAATTCTAGAAGGTAAGTACAGCAGGATCAGAGCTGTGCTGTGCTGAGGAGTGCGCCGGAGCCCGCACCGGGCATCCCTGGCCCCGAAAGTGCCCGTCTGGTGAAGGGCAAATTGGCGTGAAACTCATGAGCTGGGTCTCCTCCGCATGCCGGGATGAAACCCTGCACGGGCAGGAGCAGCCAGGGGGAGGCTGCGAAGGAGCATCCCTGCAGCGGAGCAAAGCAAGGCAGCTTCCCGGCCGGCACAGGGGCTCAGGAGCATTGCCCGAGCCTGGGATGCTGGAATTGCGGTGAACGGGCTCGGCGGCACAGTCCAGCCCTGAAGACAGGATACTCTGGCCCCTTGGCTGCTGGCGCATGGGGTGGCTGTTCCTAAATCACCGAGTGCCCTGTCCCCCCCTGCCATGGCCACAAGAGCACGGTGCTTGGTGGCAATCGGGAAGATTGGCTCAGCCAAGTTTAATGCAATTAGTCCAGGGCTGGGGGCTTAATTACGTTCAAATGGCTGGACACGGAGCAGCATTTTCTGGATCACTGTCAATAAATCAAACCTGAAACTACAGATAAAAGGGGATGAAACGCACAGGGCATGACATGCCGATGAGCAGATGGGAGAGGAAAAGGGAAAGGCTCTGAGAAAAGCCCCGCTGAGCCCCAGGGATCTGGCTGGGATCTCGGGACTCTGCAGGAGTCAGGGTGGTCGGTATCCCACAAGTTAATTTCTCTGAGAGACTAATGAGGCCATCACAGGAACGATGCCTGATAATGGGGCGGCTGCCCAGGAGAGAGTGGGGACCCGGGAGTTTTACAGGGCACCGAGTATCCCACCATTAGGGTAGATTTAGATTAGACCTAGATTAGATTAGATTAGGTATAAGGAAGAAATTGTTGACTGTGAGGGTGGTGAGACACTGGCCCAGGTTGCCCAGAGAAGCTGTGGCTGCCCCATCCCTGGAGGTGTTCAAGGCCAGGTTGGATGGGGCTTGGAGCAACCTGGTCTAGTGGAAGATGTCCCTGCCCATGGCAAGGAGTTGGAACTGGATGATCTTTAAGGTCCCTTCCCACCCAAACCATTCTATGATTTGCAGGATGGCTTGGACTGATCTGGGCAGCACGTGCTGCAGGGACAGACCTCGAGTCATGCCGTCCATCCATCCGTCCATCCATNCCCTTGCCTTTGCTGCAGGGCTGAAGCGGATCCACGTGCTGACGGTGCAGGGCAGCTACGAGCTCCGCATCGACCTGGAGGACTTCGACAATGGCACCGCCTTCGCCCACTACGGCAGCTTCGGCGTGGGGCTCTTCTCCGTCGACCCTGAGGAGGACGGGTACCCTGTCTCCATCGCCGACTACTCAGGGACGGCAGGTAGGGCGGCAGGGCGGGGGGACACGCATGGTCCCATGGGGCAGGGACAGCCCATGGCCACCAAGTCCCCTCGCTGGGGTGTTAGCAATCTCCTCCAGCGCTGGTGGCTGCATCCCTGCNACCTCCGCTCCCGCCTGCAATGGCAGAGCCCAGGCTGTTTCCTGCGTGCAGCCTGGAGCTGGGTGCGGGGTGCCCACCCCTCCTGGGGGCACCAGCCACCTTCCCGTGGGAACACACCGTGGGTTTCTGGAGCTCTGCTTCCCTTTCCAGGCAGAGGATCCGGTGAAGTGTTTTATCTGAACCGACTCATCCATCCCTGGGAGCCTGATCTGGCATTTCCCTGGGGACCTGCTCACCAGTATCCCTATGTAATTACTGATTTGAAAGGGTTTAATTTGCGCCCACATCTAATCAGGTGCTGGCGGGGAGGGGTGGGCAGCACGGTGGGGAGCAGGGGGGCTGCTCGGGGTGTGCAGGCTCGGAGCAGCTCCATGACTGATGCCCCGTGTGTCTCCCTCCCCAGGTGTTTCAGCGGCGGGAGGATGGCTCCGTCAACTTTTTCCGCGGCTGGGAAGCCTACCGGGATGGCTTTGGGAAGCTAACGGGAGAGCACTGGTTAGGTGCGTGGGACTGGCAGCGCCCGCTCCTGAGCAGGCTGGCAAAGCCCAGGGGGACCTGGGGTTTCCTTTGCAAAGGAGGGGACACCGAGCCCCCCCTGGCCAACACTCACGTCCTACGAGTGACGGCCCGGGCAGGCGGGGAGGGGACTGGGTGGCTGCACAGGGGCAGGGAAGCGATGGGGCTGTTTGCCCGCAAGCTGAGCGCGTGCCCTTGGCTGTGCTGCAATAACAGAGCGAGGGCTGGAGGGTGGGAACCGNAGCCACAGGGAGCTGGAGGCGGGAGAGGGGCTGCGGTTGGGCCTTTGCAGGGTGGGTGACCCCAAGTGCCCTGTACATCACCGAAGGTGCCCCATTGGGGTGCCCAGGGGAGCCCCCAGGGAGAGAGACAGCCCAAGGGCAGGGTGAGGGGCAGGAAGGGTCCTTCACGGCTCCTTTTCCCCCACGGCAGGTGACTCCTTCCTGAAGCACAATGGGATGAAGTTCACCACCAAGGACCTGGACAATGACCACTCCGAGAACAACTGTGCAGCTTTCTACCACGGCGCCTGGTGGTACCGCAACTGCCACACCTCCAACCTCAACGGGCAGTACCTCAAGGGCCATCACAGCTCCTACGCCGACGGCATCGAGTGGTCCTCCTGGACCGGCTGGCAGTACTCCCTCAAGTTCACCGAGATGAAGATCCGGCCTGTCCGAGAGGAGAATTAGCTGGATGGCATGAGCTCCCCCACCCCGTGCCCAGTCCCCTGCCCTTCCCCGCCACCCCGCAGCCCCATCCCCCCGGCTGCCATCCTCCATATCCTCCCCGAGGTCTGGCCCATCTTCAAGGGGTCCCTGGGGAGCACCTGCCCCTGGCAAGGGTGGCTTTAGCTCGTGGGCACCCACGGACATCACCGGACCTTTGCTTCCTACTGCCATGGCTCCCCTGCAGCCAAAATGGGTCTCCTGGCCAGAGCGTGACCCACGGCCGGTGCTCAAGGCTGCAGCAGAGTGGGCAGCGGGATGCAGGGATTTGGGATGCGGTGCCCAGCAGGGTTCGGCAAGGAAGGGAAGGGGCTGCCTGGAGGGAGGGAGGGAGGGATGGATGGATGCAGCAGCCTGGGCAGGCTGGGCACCTCCGCTCATCTCCACTGTGGGCACAGACACCGGGCAGTGGCCTGGCCGAGCCGGTGAGGGACCAGCAGACCCTCGCCCTGGGGAGCCCCTGAGCCCTGCAGAGCCCCTGGGACAGGGATGGGGCTGCTGCTCCACAGTTCCGGCTCACCTCATGGTGCTACTGGGGACGGGGAGGACTCGGCTAGGTCGCAGCTCGTGCAAGTTCCTGACTGTGCCAGCAATTCCTTCTCCGGTCTGCAAAACGCTCACCTCTCCCCCTGTAAGACCAATGCAGATGCAAAGGGACAACTATGAACTCCCTCATCCCTGTTGTCCCTGTCCTGGCTCCTGGAGCCTCCTGGTGGGTTGGGGCACCCCAAAACAACCCGACCTGGTGCTGCAAGGACACGAACCCAGACCCAAGCATGGCATGGAGCTGTTTTGGCAGTGCTGGGGAAACAGGGAGCGTGGCGAGGAGGAAGGCTCGCTTCCCAGCACGGCTCTGCCTGCGCTTCACAGCTCCTCCCTCCCAACCAGACCTGCTCAGACTCACGGTGGACTTTCGCCATCCAAAAGCTGTGACCTTTCCAAAAACCTTTGACTTTGGGCAGCATGCCCACGTGCCTCGGCGTGAGCTCCCTCTGCTCGCTCTCGGCCCGGGGACCCGCATTCATTTTCACCCAGGAGGAGCCGCGCTCGGCACCTGCAGATATTCAAAGCCTTTCATTTCTCCAAATCCCATTAAGGTTTTGCAAAAAGAAGCCCCGAGTGGGGCTTAGCATCTGCAGGGCCCTGATAACGGGGCGGCAGGCGATGCCTCGTGCTGGCTGACCCAAGGAGGAGCTGCCATGGGGTGCGGGGTGACTTCTCCCTTCGCCTCCCTGGAAGGACTCAAATGGGGGGGGGTTGTCCAAAAAAAAAAAACCAAACCCCAAAACAAAAAAACCCAAGCCTGAGTGGGCTGTGTGGGAGTGGGGAGAGGAGGGGGACAGCTGAGACCCCACCACCCTTTACCTGATTTTCTGCCAGTGCTACAGCAGCAATGGGGAGCGTCTCCCCCCCCCCGCCCCCCGTGCTGGGCCCTGGCCCCAACAAACATCATCGGATGGACAGACTGCCCAAGGAAGGGAGGAAAGCTCCCGCCATCCCCATTTCCAGTGGAGCTTAGGGCCCTGGGAGATCAAAGGCTCATCTTCCCAGCTGCGGCAGATTTGTCCTTCCTTGGGTGCTTCTTTTTTTAAGCCTTCCCCACCTCAGATCCTGTGCCAGGCGAGTCCATGTCTGTCTGTCCTGATGGGGAAACGGAGACAAACGATGCATTGGGGATGACCGCAGCTTTCCCCTCTGCCAGATACATTCCTTGGAGCCCTCGAGCAAGGACAAGCTCTGAGCACAAGCACCAGCCCTATCCCTACCAACCCTGCCCGGCGCAGCCGGCCAGGCTGGCTTTCTCAAGCGATGGGATTTGGGGGAACTTGGTGGTGGTTTTTCCCAGCCAGCGCGAGAGCAGAAGCCACCGGCAGCTTCTGAGGGGCTTCCTGTGCCCCACCAGACCCCTCTGGAAAGGGTCCTGCACAGGTGGAGGGGGCACAATGCCCGTCTTTACTTTTCGTTCATTTATTTCAGTGGGTTAGCTGTAGCTGGGTTTTCTGTCTTCAGGGCAAGAAGGCGCCAAGAGCCTTGTGTCCTGCGCAGGAAGGCTCGTCCGCTCCCTGGACCTCTCTACCGGTGTTTTTCCATGCCGGGAAGGGGACATCGTACGTGCAGTTTGTCGGTAGCACACCCTTGTGTAACTGCCCGTGTCACCCAGGACTCCCTAATGACTTTGTTTTGACTTGCGCGAGAGGTATTTAATCCACGCCGAGACGCAGGATTTCCCAGGATTATTCCTGAGAGCGCACGTGTCGCTCTGCGGTCCCGGATTAGGCTAAACCCATCCGTGGTGCCACCTCCCTGGAGAGGGGTGCACAGGGGTGGCCGGGACCTGGCCACCGACCTTCTCGGTGAAGCCCTGGGCCGGGTTGTGGTGTCTAGCAGTGCCGTGAAGTCTAGGTCGTGTGTGAGTGGTGTCCAACGCTGTACATGTGGACTTTCTAAACTCCTTAATAAAAGGAACTCATCGTTAGCTGGTGTGTCGGCGGCCATGCCCATGGTGCAAGTGGAGGGACATCACTGGAGGAACCTGCCATGGTGATGGCAAAGGGAGCGGCACTGGATTACCGCAGCTCCCGCCGTGCTGCGGGTGATGTCTCCTTCCCCACGCTGGGCTCACGCCCTGGCATCCCCAGGAACCGGCTCATCGCAGCCTTGCCCTGCCCAAACCGCTCTGCAAAACTGCTGGGGAGACCTGGCGGGACAGGGACGGTGCAGCGAAGGCTTCCCAGGGCTCCAGGGGACCTCGGGGTGGCCCTGGGGCCAGGACAGAGGGTGGTGGCAGGTCTCGGTGCCAAGGGGACCCGCTCCCCACTGCCTGCACTGATGGGCAGAGCACTGACTGGTGCCCCCGGCCCCTTCCCGCTGAGCAGTGGGGTGCTGCCCACCCCATGCCCCGCTTCACCCCAGGGCAAGAGGGACCTGGGAGGGGACGGCTGAGTGCCAGGCGGTCGGGGACCACACTTCAGCACCGGTGGCTGCGTGCGCTGGCCAAGGATGCGGGAAGCATTCGGGCTTGTCCATGCAGGGCCAGTCCCTGAGCAGGTTTGGGGGTGCAGGGGTGTCTGCCGGTGCCTGCGCACCCACCACATTTGCACGTACCTCTGGGACCCCCAACAGCCGAACACGAGCATGCACCCGCCAAGGGGGTGGGGGACACTCGTGCCCCTAGATGAGACCCTCCTGCCAGCTGCCAGTGACTCAAGGCCGGCTCCAGCACAGCGTACACCCAGCCTCTCCTCCAAATGAGGCAGCAAACGAAGGAGGCGCGTTAATCAGCAGTGGTGTGCGCTCCCATTGCGGCGGCTCGGCCAGCCCCCGTCCCCCTCTCCAGCCCCCTCCCCGCCGGGATCCCAGCCTCTGCTCTGTGCAGCCACAGCCCTGCCAACCGGCCATGCGCTCCAGGGGTGACACGGCAATTAGCGCCGGCGGGTATTTAATGGCAGGTAAGGCGGGCTGGCCAGCTCAGTCTGGGCACAGGGCGGCACGGAGCAGGGCCAGGGCAGGCGGCACTGGGGCATCACTCGAGACGGAGAGGTGAGTGGCCGGCGGCCGTCTGTCTGTCTGTCTTCCCCTGCGTGCCTGCTTTGCACCCTTGCCTCGATGGGCAGCGCAGCCAGCAAGGAGGGAAAGGATGGTGGGAGGCAACTGGGGGCAACGGGCAGGGCCAAACAGGGCACCCACAGGCACCCCCAGGACAGGACTGGGCAGCACCGATTGCTGGTGCTGGGAAGGTGCTCCCCGCTCTGGCTGCACATAAATCCATTTCTCCTTTCCGAGCCTTTGCGGGAGAAGGAAGGGGAGGCAGAGCAGCCCTGCCCATGCTCAAGGTCACTGCGGGTGCCTGCGGCATTGCCACATGCGGCCCAGGACCACGCTCCCTCCCGCTCTGCTCAGCAGACCCTGCTGCAGGCGGGGCACCTCCGAGCCCCATAAAGCAGAGGGATGTCGAGCACCTTCCTCCGCACTCGCATTAGCCAGGCACTGCAGGTAGGACCTGCCATGGGGAAGAGAAGGCCAGCTCAGGTGAATGCACTTAAGTCCTCCCCGCAGTGCCTCTAAGAGGAGCAGGCGGCTCCGGAGCCCATCAGCTTGCCCGGCTAAGAGCCCACCCAGCCACCCCGACCAGAGCAGAGCCCAGCTCTTGGCTCTGAACAGGGGCAGTAGCTGCAAGGCTGTAATCTGTGAGCACGGAGTTGCTGAAGACGAAGGGGAGCAGGTCTGAAGGAGAAGAGGGGAGAGGCAGAGCGAGGTCAGATCCCCCCCGGCACCCCCGCTGCACCCGGGTGGGTGCTGGCGTGGAGGATGCAGGAGGAGTGGTGGGTGCCGGAGGGGTTTTCTCGCAGGGGTACAGGGGGGGCAGGGGCTGGTTTGTGGGTGCTGCAGCAGGGATGGGGAACACGCGCGAGCCAAGGGCAGCCCTTCTGCAGCCACGTGTCCTTGCGGCGGCTTTAGCCACTGCCCGAGGATGCTCTACGCTTTACCAACACGTCTTTCCCTTCCTCTGCTTCCCCTAGATGAGAGCACCCTACTCCTTATCCTGCCTCTTCCTCCTGAGCCTGGGGGCTTGCTTCCCTCCCAGCGAGCAGCAGGAGCCAGGAGACCCCGAGCAAGGGATCCCGCTCAAGTCCAGTTGGCAAGTGGCGGCGGTGGCTGAGGATTCGGGTGGCTGCTGGCGGGCNCAGCGATTTGGCTCCACGATGGGCAACTGTGCCCAAAAGGGCAGAGCACGGAAGAGCGGCGAGGTGCAAATGGGGCAGGGAGCACCCCAAAGCGAAGCCCGCGGGCAGGGGGGTGCTGGGGAGGGCAGGCAGGGGCTGGGGCTCAGCCGGGTCTGGCGCAGGAGCGAGGAGCACCCACAGCAGCCCCCCACCCTGCAAGCAGGGGGCAGACACCCTGGCCACCATCACCAGCAGTGACTTTTAAGGCAACATCTCCAGCAAATAATAATAATAATAATAATAATAATAA
>VYXH01010180.1:179870-215330 GCA_013397275.1 Burhinus bistriatus
TTTTTTTTTTTTTTTGGCAAAAAAGACTGAGTGTAAGACACTGACCACATTTTACATCTTGTGACAAGCGACTTCTCAACAAAAGGCAGGATGACATTAAAGGAAAACTTGAAAGAGTGAACATTGTAATTTCAAAGACACGAAAACCAAACCAAAAAACACAAACACAGCTATTTTTCCCCCAGAGCACTCTCACTTTCAAGCTCAATAGCCTTGAAAATTGGAGCAATCAAACTGTTAAATGCATCGATCTGTTAAATCAACTCCTACTGTACTCAGCTAAATTTAGCCTTTAATCCCCTCTCTCACTCCCAGCACCGCAGATCCCAGGTCTTTCCCCAGTCAGGTCAACCGGCCTCCACCTTCCCACGACACCATGGACTGGTCCCTAAGCAGGCATAGATGGAGATGACCAGGAGTGACTGTATTTAGGGGCAGGTTAAGCCTCTCCATATATTCATTCCCTCAACCCACAGCTATTCGCTGTGTGCAAGTCTTTACGCTGGAGTTGTATATGAAGAGCAGCCTGGACATTGATTTTTGCCAAGGCTCATTGCCACAAAACAACCAGGAACCCCTTGTAGCTTTCCATGTATGTTCACCAGACACCATCACTCTGCTGAAAAGTAGCCCGAGCCTTGCCGAGCGCAGGCCATTGATTACATTTATACTTGCCAACATCATCCTCCCCTCTCCTCTCCTCATCTTCTCCACGCTCATTTAGAAGCAGCCCAATGCAATCGCTGTCACAGCAAGACAAGGTTTCTGATGAGCCTTGTTCCCATGGCCCAAGAGCGAGCGGTTCCCCGCGCCAGGACTGACAGATTTCACCAGGGACTTGTCAAGGGGATTAGAAATTGGATGAGCTGGGTTATAACCCTAAAACATCACTGAGCAACTGCGGGACCTCGGGCACACCACTCGCTTTCAGCTGCCCTTGTTTCCTTCTCATCCTTTTTTGCTCTTTACCATCTTCATTATTCAAGGCAGTGTCTCATTTGAGAGGCAGCTTAGTACCTGGATATGTCCCTCCCTCAAGATTTGCTGGAAAGGCTGAAGGTAGTCTGAAAACAGAAAATAAGGATGGACGTTTAGAAACAACATTATTTCCAATTTTTAGACAGAAAACCTGTGAAGTGAGCACTGCGGCCGTACGGCGTGCCAGCATCTCGAGGGAGATGAATGGGAAGCTCTTCGCTTCGGAGCTGCACTCAGAGCATCACGCCCAGCGCGCCTCAGCCACTGCACAACTAGAAATGAGGGAGGGAGCAGCCAGAATCATCCGAGGAGAGAAACTCACGGGTCTTTCCATAGCAGAGGAGGAGGAAAAAAACAACAGCAGCTGCATTACAGAATACAAACAATTAACAGGAAGAAAAGTTTGAGGTCAAATCTCTGATTTAAATCTCATCGAAGACAACAGCAAAGTCTTCGTTTCAAAAGAGGT
Organism: Burhinus bistriatus; assembly: GCA_013397275.1. Taxonomy (NCBI): domain Eukaryota; kingdom Metazoa; phylum Chordata; class Aves; order Charadriiformes; family Burhinidae; genus Burhinus; species Burhinus bistriatus. Next base: position 181,318 of record VYXH01010180.1, read on the forward strand.
GATGACACAGTCTTTATTCCGTGCATCTTTTTTCTCTTCTGACTTTTCAGAGCTAGATCAAAAGGACATGGGAAGGGTGCTGCTGCCTGGCTCTGGCCAGCCCGCTGTGCCGAAGGGCCCCAGTGAGCCACCCAAACTGGGAACCCCTCTTTTCGGACGCGGAGTCTAAGGGGAGGTAACTGGGCTTGAAAAGCCTTCCTAACAGACAAACACGAGTTTTCCTCAACATTGATTTATTTTTAAATATACTACGCAAGAGAGACTGGAATAAAAAATAAATCAAAAAAATGAAAAACAGAGAAAGAGAGGAGGAAGAATTGAAAGTCGTGTACAGAAACAATCTGTACTGGACCAAATTAAAGGGGAAACAACCCCCTTAAGTATCACAGAGATGAAGGACAGAGCTATTTACACACTGTAAAAAAGACAAGTCTACAAAAGTGTGTAATAACAAGATACAAATGTATAATATAGTGGCACAATATGTTATCAAAGTGAAAACAGTACCTCCAGGAAAGAGACAGTCCAAGGGTTGGTTTGGTTGGTTTTTTTTTCCTTACATTTTTAAAGGCAGCCTGTGGCAGAAGTGTGTATTTCCTTTTGAACATTTGTCATGTGTTAAGTCACGGCTGTTTGTGAGGGCGAGAAGTGGCGTGAACACACACAAGTGAACTACTAGAAATCATATACAAAAGAAACAGTTCCAAAGAGGACAGAATAAAATACAATTGAAGGCAATTAGTATTTAAGATACACAAGAGGAGTCACAAGAGTTACAGGGGAACAAGACATGGAAAATGCTTTTTTCCTCTTGTTTGGAACTGTTAAAAGGAGTTAAATTGCACTGTTAATAGCCCTAAACCTTGTTCTTTCACTATTGTCACAAGTCACAGTTAGTTCCCAGTCGTGTTGCATTAGTTGGGAAGGTCACAGGACCTTGGAAAGGAAGCCCAGGAGTCCTGCTGTCAGTATTTTGTGGTACTCTCCTCAGGAGATGCACCCAAGAGAAGTGTCTGCAGTCTTCACAGATCCTTGTTTGATGCTGGATGGAACCACACCGGCATGAAGGTAGTGACGGTTTTAACCCCAAAGTACTGGCATCTGAGCTCTTCATGGGGAGTTCGCACTGGCACGGAAAGGGAGGCACCACAGCCCCTCAAAAGCACAGGTCTCTACGGGAGGGCAGAAGCCAGGTCCCATCTCCCCTCATAGAACAAAAAGCTGGAAATTCAACTAGAGAAACAGCAGTTTTCACCCATCTGCGATGTGCAAGCTCAGCTGAAACGACTGCTGGAGGCACAGTGGTATCTCTGAACTCATCCTAAGCTATCTCCCCCTGCTGCAACCCTCCTGTCTTTCAGGGAGCGATGCCTTGCTCAGCATCAGCCCACTGCTCCCCGACCCCTGCAACCCTCCACCCCAAACGCCAGCCCGATTAATGTTAGATATCACAAGAGTGCGACAGCACGTCCTTCTTCAGACCTTCTCCAGTCCTTTATCGCTACCAAGGGAGATTTGCAAACGGGCTCCTGTGACACTACATTAGCGGGTGCCATCTGCAACATTTTGAACCCAAGCAATTCATCTGGGCTCAACAACATTAAGAAATTACTAAAAACCACAGAAACGAGGGGCAGCAGGTAGAATCATAGGAAGAATTTGGGCAAACATCATTTGTAGCATTCTGTCATTAGAAAACCCTTATGTTAACAATTTCCCCCTCCCCCCCTTCCCTCCCAAGTGCCAAATCTATTGCATTAATGTCAGTTAAATGTCAGACTTGGGCCAGGGACACGGGCTGCAACTCTCCCAAGAAACGCAGTGGGTATATTGCTATTCAAACACTCATCCTCGTGTACAGTGGAGCAGGGGGAGGGGACGAAAATGCAGTAGAAAGTCCTCCTGAGGAGGATGGCATCTCAGTGTCCATCAGTCTGGCTTCAGCCTTAATGGTCTGTCCAGAACAATAAAATATTAATAAAAAGGCATGGTGTGACATCAGCATTTAGACTTGTAGTCCACAAGGCAAGAACTCCACAGATAAGACGATTACAAGTATACGAAACACAGGGAATCTGAGTTAAGAGGGTGGAAAGTGCCTCTTGAACACAGCCCTGCCCTTTGGAGCTGGGGCATCCATTCACAGTCTGTCTTTTGCACAGCCCTAACCTGAACGCCCCGGTCCTTTGTCAGTCCACACACGTTACTCTCTCCACAGCTGGCTTTGGCCCATTGTGATTTTTTTTTTTAATTTTTATTTTTAACCTGGCTTCTGCTACCTCTGAACAATGTCGCTGATTTCTTTCACTGAACTGAGAAGTTTGCTAAAGTCCTGGGTGGCTGCAGGACCACTGCCAGCTGTTGCTGGGCAGATCTGAAGCTCCCGTAGGTTATTCTCCAGCTTATTGATGGCTTCCCGAAAGGCAAATTTGTTCCTCATCTGCTGAATGGAGTCCACGTAGCTCACACAGAAGGTGTAGAGGTTCTTACCAGCCTCCAAGACAGCACTGTGGCTTGCCATTTGTTCAGAGTTCTTGCTGATGGCGATTCGTAGAGCCTCAGTGCTTTCCAACACCACCCCTTTAGTGATGGTGCCACTGGCAATCCTCTCTGGGGGCTGCCGGGTCTTCCGCAGTGAGACCCTGGTGGATATGAGAGGGATGAAAGCTGTAGACGATGGCTGGTCCCCACCTGGGGCAGAGGGTACAGATGAGGAAGAGGCAGCTGGGGTTGCTGTGCTCATCAGCAGCTTTGTAGAGGACTGCGGCTTTGGTACAGAGGGGATCCCCAGCTTTTTCACACCTTCCCCTGACTGGTTTGGCTTGACAGCATCACTGCTTGCAGCCTCTCCAACCTGAGTCAACTGTTTGGATTTCGGCCCAGACACCACATCTGCTGCTGCTTCATGGCTGGGACTGTGAGAAACCTTCCCAGGCTTGCCAATGGAGGATGAAGAGAGCGGAAGCGGAGGGGCCGGTTTCAGCTTCGATAACTTCCCTTTGTCCTTCCCTGCTGACTCTGAGGTCTGCTTGAGCCTCCTCAGTCGTGGCTCCTCAGAGGAAGCCTTGCTGGCACCCACGAACCCAGCAGGGTTGGGTTTGGCAGCAGAACCTTGGTCCATCGTCACAGTGGTACCTAAGGCACTGGATTTGACTCCATCGTCCTTGTGGAGCACGCTGGAGGAAGGAGGGGCAGCAGGTTGCCTACGGCCAAGTTTTGGTGTCAGAGTGGGAGGGCTGGAGCCAGGGCTCGACTCTGCATCTTTGAACACATCATCAGTGGTCTCTTCATTTTTCTTAAGCAGTCGTGGAGGAGGGGTCACTGTTCCCCTGACAGCAATGTCAGTCTTGGCCTCGTTTGCCCGCTTCCGAGGCAGTGCTGGCTTTTCACTTTTGTGTCCCCCAAAAGTGGAGGAATCAAACTGGCGTCCTGTGGACTGCAAATCCCGAGGCAGAGTCACAGATTTCCACTCTGTGTCCTTTGCTCCATGGGGCACACAGGAGGCTGAGCAGGACCTTAAGAAACGCTTGCTGGAGTTGGAACTAGTCTCCTCTTCACCAGCCACCCCTCGACTGCTGCTCATCGTACTGGACTTCTTCCGTAGGTGGGGAGATAAAAATCCAGAGCTCCCAGCAACAACCCCGTTGGTGACACCAGCCCCGTTGCTTGGGCTCTGAAACTTGGAGGGGTCAGCTGCGTCTGTAGTGGCTGCAATGAAAGCTCCATTGCCAGCATCCCTGCCCTCCTCCTCCCCACCCACCCTGCGGTCCGAGTGGCCATCCATCTCTCTGAAGGAACTGCTCCGTTTCGGAGGGGTAGGGGCGGTCTTCTTCTTCTTCTTGATAAGGGCACTGAAGAGGTTGTGCTTTTTGTCTTTCGGAAGCAGTCTTTCATCTTCATTCAAACTGCTCTCCAGGGCCACCCTCTCCTTCCGTGGGAGCAAGGGAGAAATAGCAGGTTCATGATCCAGAAGGTCTGCAAGGGAAAGAAGAGAGTTTACTGAGCATTGCTTCAACAGCCAGAGTAACCAGTTTTCTTCCAGGATCGAATCACTGCAGCACCTCCAAAAGGTGCAGGTTCTGGAACGAGAGACAACTTCAGACCAGAAGTAAAGGAAGTACAGCCACACTCAAGCCTGGACTGAACGTGGTCCCTAATCCTGCGTACATTCATTTCTGAGGTGGCCTCCACAGGACTTGCCTGCCAACCTATTTTCCCTGTAGGCTTCCGATTTAAACAGCGACGTACAAACACAAAATGTTTGTGTTCAGATTCCTGCCCTCACATCTGGAGACTTGTCTAAACTTCACAGTGTGAAGAAGATAAATATTAAGAGGTCTTTGCTTCAGTCCCTGTGCTGTTGTTTTCCTTTGAATAGCTGACCCTCTGAATTAATAAGACATCTCTGTAACCCATTTCCATCCCCGGTCTCCTTGTTCATTTAGATTCTGATACTCCTAACCTCCTTTCCTGATGTCATCCTTTATGGGGAATAGAAATAACTTTTTCACAGGCAGAAATCAAGATGCCCTTTGACAGCTGAACACTTCAGGTCATACCACCGTGAAGATGGCCAGCTTTGTACAGTAATGGAGGAAAGTGGCAGTAACAGCCTCCTTCAGCAGCAATGCTCCAGAAGGAAATGATAGGGTGACCCTTTCTCCACTTACAAGAGGTATTTAAAAATGAATAGTGGTTTATAATAAATTTATACAGAGTCCTGAAGGTCTCTGTATTTGACTGACAGGGGGTCTCATTCCCAGGCCAGGCACTCAGACAGCATCGTAATTTAAAGGAGGAATGCCTTCAGGGCAGCATATACATTTACAGCTCAACTAGGCAGTAAGAAGGGAGATGAAGCAGAGTCATAGGGGAAAAGGAAGATGCTTCTTAGTCAGGTACTGGTGATCATCACGCTATGGGTGGGATTTTGGTTGAGGAACAGATTTTGGTTGAGGAGAGAGAATTTGAAGAAAAATAGTTGTGTACTTTGAGAAGACAGCACACTTCCACAGGACCACGTGCAGTTAAACCATTCCCACACAACAATTTATGGAGACCTGGGCAACCAGAAGAGCTCTCACAGCACTTTGGGAGGCCATGGCTTTACTGTGTCTAGACACAGTGGAGCTGCGGAGATCCGGAGAAAACTAGCAGCTCGCACTGAGGATCAGCTTCCAGCTGCTGGACTCGCTACAGAAACACTGACAATTGAAGGGGAAACTGCAGTAAAAGCTTAATGTAAAATACTTTCTTTCACAATAAAGTGCAAAATGATTCCCAGCATAATGTTAAAATCATATTACTCCTGCCGCACTTGAATCTCTCAAAGTCCTTAAGTATTTAAATGAAGTTATTTTACTTCAGAGCTTGTAATACTAGGCAATTATATTTCCTATATATGGTAAATAACCTTCCTTTCTAAGTCACTGATACTTCCTTTTTCCAACATTTTACATCCCTTCTTTTTTTCCCCTCTTTGTCTAGATGTACATCTGCTACTGAAACATGTACTGCTAGGTGAATTTGACATTACCCAAACAAGGTCAGTCACATGAATGGTTAGAGAAGGCAGCCTCAACAGGAGCCAGAAAAAAACACCGTATTTTGTTTTACATTATTATTCTTCAAATGAGCTAGACACAAATCTACTGTACATGTTCAGTGTTTTACCACTGCTTTTATTACCTCAGAATGGAAGGTAAGTTCTTGAAGAAACTGATTGAAAGAGAGTTTAATTTCATGGAAGATTCTGTAAATACCTCTTTGTCCCTTGCTGAAACTATATTTGGTACCTGCCAAGAGTAATACTCTTCAGTGCTCCAAGCACAAATCTGGTAGGATGGAACAGTGAAGAAACCTCCCTGATGGGGCTTGCTATACCCGCGCAATCGTCCTGCTTTAAATTATGCAGTGTGGTAGTGTAAAGTGGCTTGAACACAGCAGATTACCCATCACTCCGATGCAGTGGGAGATCCCACTGATAGCTCCTATCAGGGAATGGGAAGAGGATATGATCAGAGAGCTCCGTGCTCAGGCTCTGGTCTATAGGGAGCTGCAGGCAACAGCCATTAAGTTAAAAGAACTCCTAAGGCTTCTCTAAGCAACTGCAGGTATAGCGCCAATCCTTCAGCCAGTTAAGGATTCACACTCCCAGCTGCTCTGTGTGTGTGTTTCTATCTGGTCCCAAGATTAACAACCTACCTTTGCAAAAAATAATAAAAGGAGTTCTGAGCCCAGGAAAGCAAACTCAGCAGCCTGTCACCCAAAAACACAATACTGGTACAGAAAGATGGCACCTGGTATTAGACACAGCTTTTCCTAGGTGAAGACCTGGAGCCGGACGCGCATTTTGTTTTCCTCTGTATTTCCTGAAGGAATAATGACTTTAATTAAAACCTACCACATTCTCCCAGGCCTCGAGCGTGTGCAGTCTCCAAGCCCTCGTTGGCATCTTTGCTTTCAGCAGTTCTCCTCGATGTTCGTGTTTTGGTTGGTAACTCTGGGGCCTGGAGGAAATTGCTCACTACACTCCTCATGCCTTTCTTTCCCAATTCCTTCTCCACCTCTGCAATGCACAGAAGAAAATTACTACAATCAACAGAAGACAAAAACTATTGTGCTGTTCAGAGTTAATAGTGCAAAAGGAAAGCAAACAACACAAAGTAGAGGTTCCTTGAATGTCCTTCAGCCATGTGGCCCTTTAAAATCAGGCATATGCTCATACATAGAAAAAGGCCACGTGTAAATGCATCTCTGCTTTCTACGTGGTTTACAGCAGGCAGTATAACTTAGGACTGAGTTTCACTGCAAAGCAGCCTATGAAAAACATGCAGTTAAGGATGCAGTTGGCCCTTTCCCCATCCCTGGAATTGCCACTCCAAGAGGGACCCAGACCTACCATCCGATATGCTGGATTCCTGAAACATCGTTTCAAAGGCCTGATGGATCTCAGCAAAGGAGGGTCTATCCGAAGGGCTCCACTGCCAGCCTGAAAAAACACCACCACTCAAAACTTCCCGCCAGCATTAGACGTCCAGTACGCTACACCAGGAGGAGCTAGCTATGGCAGCTCCTTTTTATAAAATGGGCAAGATAAAATAATGACATGGAAACCTCATTTGAAGGGCGCTGGCTATCTGCAACCACCACAGAGCCTAAGTAATGTCAGGAAAAAACGTATCACACTCTTAAGTCACATAGCAAAAGCCCACAGTGGAAGAGTGACAGTCAGTCCCTTAAGAAGCCTAATGAAGCTCCTGCTTCATCCTTAGAGCACAAGCTTTTCTTTAAATTGTCAGGAAAAAGGAGACAAAGAAAACATTGAGCTGAACAACAAATCTCTCCCCCAGGCCTGTGTGCTCCCAGTAGAGAAGAACAGCTGGTTTCATGGCGTGTTCATCCTCTGGGGAAAGCAGTTCTAACCAAGCACTTCTACACAGCGTTGCACCTTCACTGGAACTGGCAGGGGTTTTCTGGTGCCTTGCTGCATGTGGCCAGATCCTGGCACTTCTACTGCACTTCTACAGAGCTAAAAAGCAGCATTTGCAGGGCTGAGGAACACTTACATGCTCTCATGAGCTCATAAACTTTCTCAGGACAGCCCTCGGGGCGCTCCATACGGTAGTCTTTCTCCAACAGCTCATAGACTTGAGACAGGTCAATCCCAGGGTAAGGGGACATGCCGTAGGTCGCAATTTCCCACAGCAGAACACCAAAGGCTGCAGAGGAGGGAAAAAAGAAAAAAAAAAGAAAAAAACCCCATAAGCTTTGTTTTCATCTTAAATCTGAGAGGATGTTTCGTGGGAGTGGTCACTAAACAGTGCTGCACACTTAAACCAGCTCTGGGTGGCTCAGATCCCATGCTCAGCAGCAGCTTAAATGTTAAAGAAGCGTAACAAGCCTCTTCGTCAGCACAGACAAGTCTCCTGCGATATGACAGGGTAGAATTAGACTAATTTTCAATGTATCAGTTGTCTCAAACCTGAACGCCTTGAGATCCTTCAAGTCCTATTAAAGGCACAATTAAGAGACTTCACAGTGGATTAGCTGAAACCATTTCACTGCTGCACTGCAGTCTCTCCCTCAATTTGACAGCTCCTCTCATCTGCAGTCTCTCCCTAGGGGACTCACACATTTTAATAGCTCAGTGGTTTTGGGGTGCCCTTGTTAAGCTGCAGCGTGGGCTAGAGGGGAAACCTGGGAGACAGCAGTGAGAAGAAAGTTTCAGCGGTTGCTACCAATAAGACAGGGTGAGGGCGAGACATTCGGTCACAGGGAAAGCTGAACAGGAAAAGAGAGAGCACAAAAAAGGTTTTGAAACAGGCGAGGCATTCAAGTCCCAGAAGTCGGCGGGATGCAGGTCAGCAGGAGGGTCAGGCAGCTAACCCAGGAGTGGGGCATGCAAAATAGACTCAACACCAGTTCAACAACCTGCATGTAATTAGTTCAGTCACCCTATTCTCTTCTTAACCTGAAGAGAAAGCGATTACAATTCTGCATAAGTAAGGAAATCACATCACATTACATGGTAACAACACCAAGGGCAATTTACATTAGACATTTCTGTGCACAATTTTCTTTGATTGCTGTCTTGAGGCAGTGAGGTGAAAGCGTCTAAGCTCTGGTGTGCCCAGCAGCAGCCATGGCCTCTGGGGACAGCTGGCTTGCTCTAATCAGATCCCAAAAGCCACCGCCTCGACAAGGTTACGCTAACCCTAATTAAAGATACCAAATACTCCTTTTGGATCTTTCTTCCCCGAGTACTCTACTACTTAAATGCAACAGGGATCCTGCAGCCACCGCAGCGATACAGCAGCATCCTTGAGACCGTGGCAGATACCTGGCAGCAGTCAACACCACCACATGCAAGTACAAAGCAGAAGAAACACCCTGATCAACAATTTGGGAGGCTGTTTTGGGTTTTCCTCCCTGTCTATAAAACATTTTGCATCAGCCATCTACCTAAAAGTTTCTTCAAAATAAAGCCTTTGTCTGCACAGTTTCCCCAAAACTCCAGAAAACTTCATTGCTGCTTCACTACTATCTGTTGTTTTAGATATAGAAGATGCTCAGGATAACATTTTCCAAGTGCCTTTGGGACCATGTCCCACAAACTTCTATCTCATGTCACTGGGCACTTTTGAGAATTTGACCAACAGCTACGGCAGAGATATAAAACCCAAAGAAAGGCTGATAAAAAGTACAATGAGATTTTCTGCGGTCAGATTTGATAGAATGTAGCTCCATTTAGCTAAGCCTACTCTTATCACCAGCACCTCAGGGCTCTTCAATAACCATTTGTCATCAAATTTTCCCTCTGTTTCTCCTCATCTCATTCCAAAGATTATTCTTTTAAAATGCAGAAAGACAAGCTTGTAGCTATCACTACACAGATACACACATAATTATTTTTTTTTAATGAACCAGATTCTCACTTTCCTCCTTGAAGTATTTAGAAAGTTCCTGGCTATATAACAACGTAACGCTTCATCGTCCTGTGCCAGAACTCTATCAAGGCAGTAGTATCGGTGCCCTCCAGCCCCATTTCATACATTTCTATAAACACTACAGTATCCTTTATTTTCATACTTGCCAACGATTCAAACATATAAAGTCAGGTTGGCATCCTCAGTGCTCCACTCAAAGACTGACTTAGCAGAGATTAGTTCCTGCACTCTGACAAGCTCGGAGAACAATATGGCTCAGACCAGGGAATGTGCTTCCTCCAGAAACGTTTGACAATGTCCTCATTTCACAGCCCTGGAAAAGACGACTATAATCTGCATTAATTCATACATGCAAATTCTTACCCCAGACGTCAGATTTAATGGAGAACTTGTTGTAGGCCAGGCTTTCTGGTGCAGTCCACTTGATGGGGAATTTTGCTCCGGCGTGGGCAGTGTACGTGTCGCCTGTCATTAGCCTGCTCAGGCCAAAGTCTGCCACCTTCACCAAGTGGTTCTCCCCTACAAGGCAGTTCCTGGCAGCAAGGTCCCTAAAAACAAGAACAAAAATAGGCAATGAGGAGTCTTTACCATCCCACTTTTAGCAACAGCAAGGGAACCTGCTGTTCCCAAAGAAACCTGGGCCCGCACGTGATTATTTTGATCAGAGTATTACACAGAAATTATGTAGTTATATGCATACATCTAAGAGGGAAAAGTTATTTTCCATTCTGGCTTGGTGAGACTGTCATCCAAACTTCTTTATTTTTTTTTAAATTTGAAGTGAAAGCTTCAAGAAGCCCCCTCACTTTCAATAAAAGCTGCCACCCTCAGGATAAAAATAATTTAAAGAAATGTCAGTGCTCAAGTTATCAATAGCTGAGCATGAGCACTGAATAAACGAAGTCTCAATGCCTCACTTCTTGCCCACCTCTCTAGCACTTCAGTGACCCCAGCCAACACCAGTCGCTCTCCAGAACTCCTTTTCCAGTCCTCGCTCAAGCACCAGGTTTAGCTCCCAGCTATGCTCTTCTTCCTCCTAAGTGTATCATATTTTACAATACAACTTTTTTATATCATGTTTTGGCCTTTTCAAAACTGTTGTAGCCTCTGCTATCAGTACTTATATTTTTGTAAAGGACTTGGCAATAAGCAAATTAAGTTTTTCCTCCACGTTTTTTCACCTGCCTCCACCTTGGCAGGTGAGAGATGTGCACGTTGCATTTGCCGCTTCCCTGGCTCATACATACTGTTAGCATCCTTGGAAATGCTTCATGAGTATAAAAATTGTACAGCACAAAAGTACATTTTTCCTAATATTAGGTTTCGTTAAAAATGCTTTTCCAAATTATGTCATGTTGAACTAAAAATTGATTCTACCAGAAAGCTCGAGTGAGATCTTCAGATATGAGTAGACACCGCTGCTTCTTTTGCTTGTACTGCTCAATCAGAATAAATTAAAAAAAAAAGTACATCTTACTAGATGCCCATTATATTTTCACAGTGTTTTTGAATATACCTTCTTATCAATGCTGATTACTACAATGTGTGTCTAAATAAAAGCTCCTCTTCATAATCAAATTCCTCCTCCTTCCTGATTCATTAAATGAGGTCACAGCCCAGCATTTGAATCCATGGATGTGAATTGTGACAACACTCTTAAAATAATTGGGTAGGTGGGTATGGGGGTGGCTGATAAGGAAAAACGCTACTATTTATTTTAGATAAATGGGTCATCAGAAATAAGAGGAAATGAAATGAACGGGAGAGCAGACAAATGGGATTCACACAAAGTAGTTCTTAAAGTTCACTTCCTACAGGCTGAAGGGATGAAATACTTTCAACAGAGCAAATCAAAGGCTGGAAATTTTAATTTGCAGCATCATCGTTCACTTTATTAACTGACAGAAGCATTTAGACAGGCCTTTCAGGCAGCAAAGGCAACGCATGACTTGGAGCACCTAGAACTTTACACATGATCATCATATTTGTCTCTATGAAAAAACATGTGCTAATTTCATATTCCAGTTAATTGGGCAGGAAAGGTCACGCCGTGGCACAGAGAACATCTTGTATAAAGCTCAGCGACTCTCAAACCTTCGCACAGGATGTGTCATTATATTGCTAGGAGGCCATTTCTACAGATGAAGAATGCAAAGCTCTAGCCGTAATTGCAGCACACTTAAAGGTCAGAGTCTCTGAGACTTTTTAAGACTGCAGAGATGCTTATTAAAGTGAATACGCAATCTGGACAATAGTGGGAAACAAACTCCACAGAGGATGGAAAAAAAAGTGAAACAAACAAGAAAGAACATGGGATAAGAAGGCACTAAAAGGGTGGGTTTGCTGTGAGCACCTGCACGCATCCAGCAACGCCAACCGCAGCAGTATTTAACGGCTGTCAGAATCAAGGAAGAGCAGTAGCTTATCTGCTTCATTAAGGGCTTGTTACTTTGGGAAGCATTTACATTTCAGGTCCTTGTCCAAAATATAAAAGTACTGATATGTCTTTCACCTGCATCTACTTCAAGGGTAAGAGAAAAACACTGAACGAAAAAAAATTAGGAGACCATCCTACAGCCAGGTTAATGTACTGTATCAGAATACAATGCACTAGTGTGTTAAATATAGGACACCGACTGCACCTGAAGTCAATGCCGTGATAATCTGAAAGGCAGGAAAATAAATCAAGGGATATTTTGTGCTCACGATTCAGGGTGCTGATTGTCCTTCCTACCTGTGAATGAAGTTTTTCTTCTCCAGGTACTCCATGGCTGAGGAGATCTGAGTTGCCATGTACAGTAGCACCACAGCATTCACCTCCTGCCGGTTACACTCACGCAGATAATCCAACAGATTCCCATATGTCATGAACTCCGTAATGATGTAGAAAGGAGGTTCCCGTGTGCACACCCCTGGGGACCAACAAAGTTTACAATGAATGTTTGAGAATATCAGTGAATGATCAGGTTTTGTCTTCTAGGGCAACTTATACTTCTAGGAGGTAGAAATATGGAGCTTACGCAAGAATGAGTTCTGCTTGGAATTGGTTAATAGAGGGTTTTAATTTCCTGCTTCAGGCTCTGGGAACTTAAACATTAGGGAGACGAGATCATTAAAAATCATATATTAGTGGTACAAATTGTGAATTTTGCCAGACAATAAGTGTCTGCATTTAAAGCCCTGGTATGGTAAGCAGCTTATCTGCTCCTTAACATCCATATCACTGCACAAGGGTTTAGTTCAAATCCCTCTGCTTGGTATTTATCACTTACCTAATAATTGCACCAAGTTTGGATGCTTGATCTCCTTCATTACTGCAGCTTCTTTCAAGAACTCTTCCACCTCCATGGTATCCTCCTGCAGAACAATGGTAAAGCTTTGGCAAGGACAGCACGCACAAAGGAGGAACAGATTTTTGTGTGAGGACACAAAAAGAACTCAAAACTGACAACATAAGCCACAGCTCTTTCAAGGTAATTTTTCCCTGTAGCCACATCACAATGCCAGGGAGTTAGGAACGTTGGGGTTTTTTTTGTAGGATTTCTAAAAAAATATATTTTTATCATCCTTATTCTAATGGAGCTTTTTGGGGCAAGAAAATCCATATCCCTTTTGTGAAGGGCCTCTCACAGGATCCCGCAGGAGCTGAAAAGGAAAAATGTGCTTGTTCCTAACAGAAAAAAAGATAACATGAAATAAAAAGTACGGAAAAGAAAAGAAGCAAGAATGAACATAAAAGGAAGGATATACCACAATCAAATGCTTGAGAAAGCTGCTGAAAAACGCGGGCCCGCAGTTTCACTGGGTAGGAGCAAGAACTCCTCCCTTTCAGACGGGGGGCCACGACCGATGGCAGCCACTCCATCATTGAAAGCCCGAGGTTTCACAGATTTCATCTCTGGCATTTAGAGCCTGACCCATGACGTAACCGTTCTGGGCAGACGTGTCACTACCTATTTGTTGAACGCCATAAAGTTGCTTGGCACAACACAAAACCGAGGAAGATACGATCTTGCTCAAAAGACGTATTTTCTGAAGCAAATACGCCCCAAATGGCCAGAAGGTCATTTCAAAGTGGTGCAAAAATACAGATCTATTCCTAAAGCCGTGGTTTTTTTCTATATCCATATTTTTTTTTCATTGGTGGATTAATGTTGACAGGCTACATGGACGAAGTGTTTTAAGGAAGGATTGGAAAGGATTTACTGCTGCTGGTGAGAACGATAACAGCGGGCTGCCGCGGTACGATCCAGCCGGCTCTCTGCTTTGCAGCTAGGAGCAAGAACCTTTTTCAAACAGTTTCATTCAATCATTTACTATTCGTTGCCAATTAGCTTGACTGGCAGCTGTGATTTGCTGAACACACTCTGTCAAAACTAATAGCCCAAAGGTCCTTGTGAGCAGAACCTTAAACTGTTTTCTTTGGCAAAGGAAACTGGGTTAATAATCCAGGTTGCAAAAATTACCCTAAATACGTATATGCATGCTATCCAAACTCTGAAAGGTTGCTCCTCTGCGTAGCTGTTTCATTGTTTTAAATCTCTTACCTCTCAGTGACCAAATTAATAGGAAAGACACATACAGAAAACTATTGTAATGATGATTTCTCTGAAAATCTGATCTTATGCAAAGGACCAAGCTTAGCCAGCTTCCACCTTCCACTGTACAAAACCACGGAAGAAATAAACCCGTTCTGGCTACACAGTATTTTCCTATCAGAGCACAGGACCGTGCCATGGCATTAAGGGACACCAGGGTTGCACACTGCCTAATTTAAAACACAGGCTTCTCTGCTGGGGAAAAAATAAAAAAAAAAAAAGGAGGAAAGAAAAAAGAAGAAGAGGCAGCCCTAATGGATGTAGGCTGAAGGTGTGCAGTAAGAAATGTGCTGAGATGACCAGCTCACAACAGTTCAGCCATTAAATGGCCCTCACGGGGACCCAGCTTTGGCCGCAGTCACAGCGGGCTGCACTCGGACCAACGACACGCAGGTCACAGAGCTGCACTCCGGTTACTGCAGCCACTGCCTACCTTATGCTCCATCCCATCAACATCAGGTGTAAAAACACGAATTCAGAGTGTGTCGTGTTATGCTAACAGACGCTTAGAACTACTGATGTGACCTGTGCAACTCGCTTCCAATGATATATTTTAATGGGAAACATCTAAGCACCAAAACATTGCCCAGCACTTCCCAGTTACATGCAACTGAGGAACAGTGTGTGCTGCTTTGATGGCCTTCTTGCAGGATCCAGCGTTCTGTGCCAGCTATGAGCTACGTTTAGACACTTGATAGAAAACTGAACAACAAATGGGTGTTCGTAAGCATCGCTGTTCAAAAAGAAGTTGGAACTCTTTTTTTTTCCTCTTGTAGTTTTCCCTCCCTTTTATCTTTCTTATAGAGGTATCTGGAGTAGATGGGGAAGAAATAAGAAGAGCCATATAAAGTTTTGAAAAATATTCTCTCAGAGGAAAACAAAGTGAGTCATTTGAACGTTTGTGCAGAAGCTGCGGAGGGCTTGTTTCTCCCCAGTAGAACTGGAATATAAATGTGATTTAAAAATGTTTCCCAAAACTTTGAAGAAAGCTATAATCCCACCAGTCAGGCAGTAGACTGATGGATTTAAGGAAGGTGGATTATAAATTTGCTTTTAAGGATGGGTTTAGTGTGCATAATTGCAGGTTGAAGTGTTTCTCAACTCTCTTCTTGGTTATTCTTACATTCCCTAGTGGAACACGCTGCTTCATACTACATTATGAACCACTTTTAGTTGTGTTTCATTAAATATTTATTTGATATATTTGAAACAGCCATGGTCTGTATTAAGGTTTCTCTTTATGCACAAACAGATTTTATGGGATAAGATGCAATTTGCCTTTGTTGATGGGTTTTAAAGAGAACAGAAGGGAAGAGAAGAGACTGAAAGCAACGACTACAGTTTGGAGCAGCATGAGAGATCTGAAGACATCGGGTATCCTCACACTGCAACCAGAAGCAGGAAAGGAGATGTTACAGCAATCCACGTTCCTAGAGACAACCGGTCTCTCCTGTTCACGATAAACAGGCATTTTGTTCAACCTGGTCACATCCCAGCTCCACCTGCATCACAATGCTCCTGAGTAAGCCCTGTGGTCCCCAGCGCGCTGGATCCGAGCAGGGATAACACTAGGTGTCACTCGCTCCTTGTGCAAGCAGGCACTTGGACTCTGCTCCGCTGGGGAGCAGCAACAGCAATCTCCAGAGTACAAAAAAGGCCAAATTGAAAATACTTTCTGCAACCATAGCAACCCAGAAATACTGAGGTAGCCGCTGCTCAGAGAGTAAGGAAGAAATATTTTCCCCAAATCAAGGAAACGTTCTTCCCCTGACACAAAAGCATCTACTCAGTTCTCTCCACTTCAAAATTTCCATTGCAAAAAACGAAACGAAACAAACAAAAAAACCCCATTCTGTTTGTTTCTGCAAGACCAAACCACATCCCCATTGGAGGAGAGAGAACATGGTGTCAAGTTAGCATAAATTCCTATTAAGCAATCAAATGCAATGTGTGTGGATGGTGCCAGAAGATCTCAAGACATTTTTATAAACATAAATGAATTAAGCAATGACCTTATGAACTCACAGAGTATTATTTGCATTTCAAGAGACAAGGAAACCAAGACACAGAAATCAGGGAGTAGAGCCAGAAACAGAACTGATTATCCAGTTCCTCATTAAAGTCACTTACAAATTTTAATATATATTTAGCTTGGATACACTTTTGCCTCCTATCTTTTGATAAGAAGCAGCTGTGAACAATTGCTTAAGACTTCCAGGTACACAAGGAGTTTGTCTTTTGGGAAAGACGCCACATAAGACAGAAAATCAAAACACATAAAGCCTCCCTGAAGCAAAGCCTTTGAATTTTATGTTGACTGACTCACAATCCACAATTTTCCTTAATACACCAGGTTGCGTTAGTGCGTTCATCCGTGAACAGCTCACTTTTGCCATACCCTGAACGCGAGACATCACGGCACTATTTACTTTTCTGAGGTTTCACCCGTTCTAAAGTAAAAATTGTGCTGTTAACAACCTCCTCTGTTTACATACAAGTGTTTCAGGTACCACATAAAACCCTAATAGGATCAAGCTCTTTCAAAAATACTCTGTTCCAAGCCTACAGCATACAAAGGAAGGGCCATCACCGACCCAAACCCTCTAACCAGGGCTGAGGGCAGGCAGCCAGCCAGAACTCGCTTCCTGCTGAAAGGAGATTAATGGGAACGCTCAGAGATTTGAGTCCTACCTTTAGAGTCTTCACAGCCACTGTAAGGTTGTACTTCTTCCAGACTCCTTCATACACCTCTCCATACTGCCCTCCACCAAGCTTGTGCTTCATCGTGATGTCAGTTCGCTCTATCTCCCATTTGTCGTAGTTCGGAGACACGCCATAGATAGTGGGCTTATTGCGCTTGGGCGCCGGGTAGTGCAAAGTGGTGATGAGCCCATCTGCAACGGTTGAATGATGATGGACCAACTCTGCTAAGGTATTGAAGCGGCTCTCTGAAGAGACATAGAGCTAGGGACCAAAGAGAAAGAGAAAGCTCATTCTCATTACGCACATCAGAGCATTCACACATAGAAACTACATTAGAAAACTGTGAAAGCAAAGCGTTGCATTGCTTCTACTCGAGCGGCAGTACTATGAGCTCCACAAGCTCTGTAACTAGCTCTCAGCTGAGAACAATCAACGCTTACACGGGAAATGCATGGTTTCAGGAGAAAATACATGCACTTTGCTGAAACAATATGGAAGGAATGACTGCAAATAGCATTAGATTGGCATGCTGTTGCTTGAAATGTCTTTTTTCAAAAGGCTGGTCAGTAAAGATTGTTGGACATTTCCTGGAGACGAGGGGGTTGTCCACCTCGGTGTCTTGATTCCATTATTACTATTTGGTTTACGCCATTTTCACCTGCCTAAATTCTCCTTAAAGTGTCAGTAGCAAACCGGTGGCTTCCCTGCTTTTGGCCTAAGCTTCTGCAGAGTATTTTGCATGAAGTTAGGCAGCTGGTCTGCTCCATTCTTGTGATGGGCACCAATCAATAACACAGAAGTAAAATCATTACCACTGAATGAAAACCTGCTGTGAGGCATGGTAACTCATATTTGTTACCTTCTTCAACATTTATACAGAAGATCCATTTTAAGCCTAAAAGCCCGCTAAAGATAACGGACAAATGACTCCCTACCACCAGAGCTTTGTATGTCCAGTTTTCACACTCAAGCCCAGCCTTCTGCCAGGTAAAGTGACAAAAGCTAGAAATTTAGTTTTTAAAAAAGCGATGCTGATAACACTTGAAGGAGAAGGAGAAATCTTTGTATCGAAGTGCAACAGCCTATGCTGGACGCAGCACACAAATGATGGAAGAGCTCTGTTTCTCACAAAGGACCAAGGTCTGGCAAGGGACAACCTCGCAGGAAGAGCAGAATCGTGTTAGCCACCCAGATCTCTGCCCAGTCCACGCACTGTGAAATGAGTGCGATGCACTGGTCCTACTGTGCACATTACATGCCAATACCTATGGAGAAACTTCCCAAATGCTTCTGACTCACTGGATATGCTCTCAACAGTTTGTGCATGTCCAGAGGCCATCTGTCTGGGATTTTGGGAGGCCGGGAAGTTGATGGGGCTGCCAGGCATCCAAAAATCCCACACTTAGGGTCAAATTCTGCTTCTTCCACCTAGACAGAATTTTTGGATGGAAAAAGAAAACACATCTGTGAAGCTCCAGCAATAATTGAGTATGTCCAACAGAAAAGGGAGATGCATTTCCAAGAGAAAAAAAAAACATGTTTGCAGGGAGGGACAAAACCAGCCTCAAACTTGAGTAAAGCCGTTGGACTGGAGACTGGCAATTCCCATACGGGATGCTCCTCCTTTGCAGGCATCTGTCACTTGTACAAACCCAAAAGGAGAATGAGAGGCACTGGAGAAGACCAAATATTCTGAAGCATATGACAGCACAGGCACTACATACAAGAAAAGGCGAGTGAAAAGACCAGCCACATCATCTGAGTACGTCAGAGTCACAGATGAAAGTGCCTCACCTCCTCAGTATCCTGCCTGTCCAAACCCCTGCTTAAGTTTAAGAGGATAAGCCACATGCTTATGTATGTGTGGTAACTATTATGGGTAAGAATTGGCAAAACCTTCCAATCTATGTATGTCATGGACTTATTTGAAAGAGCTGCCAAAAGGTGAAACGCTCAGCTCAGGCACACTGTGTAACCCAGAAAGGGGAAAACAAACACAGACATGAATGACCCCACAGATCAGTCACAGGCAGGTTAGACTACTGCAAGGCACAGGGTGGCCGCTGGCTTTCAAGCTACGGCTTTTGTAACAGAATGACGCTCTCTGTAAGGTTTCTGGGAAGTGAATGTTACACAGCATTCGGCATCCAAAAGAGGCAACTATGCTTGTAGAAACCTACCTTTCCAGTGTTGGGAAATCATAACCCCTGGTTAAAATGGCATTTCATCTGGTGGCAACAGCACTTGGGCTTGGGGGAGTGGGAGAAGATGCACAGTGGCCAACCTGTCTGTAAGGCACTTGAGCTAAAACCATGCCATTAACTACTCTGGTGACAACACATATACTTTTCGATGTGCAAGAGCATTCAGAGTGGAGGGTTTTACACCCTAGGCTGCAGAAATCTACTTTCCCTTCACTCTTGTTTTTCTTTCGCTACAATTGCTGACAAAAAAAACTCCTATGGAAACTTTTTCTCCAGAAAATAAAGGCATCCTCCTGGGGAGCATGTTCTCAACCCTCTACCAAAACGAGTCAGATATTCATTGGTAAAGTAACTGGACCAAATCTCATTTCAATACTATGATTAAAAAAACCAAAAACCCAAAAATCCACCTTTCATGGTCAAAGAGGTGAAATCACCTTAAAAACAGATGTTCTAGAACAGAAAAGTGACAACATACGAGAGGCTTTTACAGTTGCATGGCTCAGACCATCAAGGATTAGTCAGTACAACCACAATTTAAAACAAGCCATACCTGTTTGAGAATGACTTGGAGTGCTAGCAGTGGTAGGAGCAGTTCACATGTTACACTGAGGACTAAAATATAAAAGTAGGGATGTAGAAAATTATGCTGAACTCCAGGATCACTTGGAAGTATTACAGAAGTTTGGAGAAGGAAGCTGCCCATGCTTTTATGATAGCTTGTATCTCATGATCTCAAATCTCATGGAAATTAGAGATATCTGTATTTTGTGTGACAGGTTACATGATCTTGTTACAGATGGAGAAAGAAGTTCAATAAATGGCCAAAGTTTTCACAGCAAACCCGTGGCCGGATGGGCAACAGAACTCAGGATCATCCTGTTCAGGCTACAGAATAACACTCCATGCCTTAATGCACATGAAGATTTACATTAAAAAAAAAACCAACCAACCTCCACCCACTAAATGTGCTCATTCTGTAGGCAGAGTTTTTCTAACCCCTCAGCGATTACATCTCAGCACTGACTTCGGAAGGCCTTACTTCCCCATCAGCACTACTGGAAATCAGTTATACTGCGCTCAGATCTTCATCTGGAATTTGAAGCATGTACCACAAGATGAAGCAAGGAGCAGCTATGAACGGCATGCTGCTGATGCAGCCCAGCGAGTTGCGTACACACGCTGACTATTCGCTGCAACCTCCCTTATCCGCTGACCCCGATTACCAAGCCTTAACTCCAGCTGCTTGCTGGATAATTTCCCCCAGGAAAACCGCCTGGTGCTAACTGTACTCATACAGAGGTAATGGACTGAGAGTTTCTGCAGCACGTGAGGCTGCATAGAGACTCAGAGTTTGCTTCCCAGCTACGTTGTCGATGCATTATTTGGGCAATTTTTGTATATTGTCAGTCAAACTGTAACACCCTGTCCTGTTCCAAAGGGCTCTACTTGTACAAGTTAGCCACACATCTGCAGCTTGTGTGGTCAAAAGAGACATCTCTTTTTGCTGGCTAGTATATGTTATCAGGGCGGTTAAACTGGCCCACGCTAACCTCCAACACATCTTTAATCTGATGGGATTCCACCTCCCCAGTCAGCAGATAAACTGAACATCCACACAAAAAATCCATGAAGATCCACGATAAAGGAGCAAGTCTGCATCAAGTTCAGCCACTGGAGGCTCCAAGAGACTCAGGCAGGACAAGTGTCCTGCGTCCTTACTGCTGAGGACAGCAGGATTCGAAGAACTGGCTGGACAATGCTGTCTGTTCAGTTGGGCTGCTCAACAGGCGGCTGTGCCTCAAGTACTATCAAGTCAGGAAAACCAAGTCCTCTGGACCACGGAAGCAGTTTACCAGATGACTAGCTGCATTGTGCCAGCCAAATCAAGAAAGGTCACTTTCAGTGCCTGCCTTAAAACAAAACATTAAAAGGTGGTCCAGAAGAATACAACCCAGTGAACTCTGAAATCAAGAAAAAAATTCCCTGAGGATTTTATTTTTTTTAAGTTGTTGAACCCCAATGCCTTCAGTATGAACAGTGCTAAAATTAAGACATACACACCTCCGATCTCTTCATAGTCCCTTCAATTTGCCCCTGAGAAAAAGCCTGGCTAAGGCTGTGCGATGCACGGCACACCTCCGCACCCAGCAGCAGCTGTTCCACACGTTTCTCCAATACCTCTTTCTCCCGATAGTGTGTTCTTTCAGTCACAGGATATGATCCCACCAAAGCCATTCATCTTTACTACAGCACTTGCAGATATTAAATTCCCCGGACAGGCTGACTAATGATACAGCAGGCTGGGAAGGCCCCAGGTGCTCAGGGAGTTGAAGGTAAGAGCTTTCCTTCGGCAGAGCCACGCTCTGCTGCGGAACAGGTAATGGAGTGCGACACGAGCAGCTCAGAGCAGGGGACCTGCTCCAGCAGTCTCCATTTCGCAGAGAGAAAAGCAGGGATATTAGCTGCTTCTCCTCCTAGCTCCTCAGCTCTGACAGCCAGGGAGAGGGTGCTGGAAGAGCGCAGCATCCCCCAGCCCAGCAGCAGAAGCAGCAAAGCGGGCAGCACGTCTCCCGCTCAGCTGTCGCAGTTCACTGCCCGGCTCATGAACACAAATTGAAACCGATGGGGTTTGACATGCCAGGCTGCAAACTGCAGCACCTGATGCACGGATGCGGCAAACCGCCCCTTCTGCAGGGATGCTGCACGGCAACGGGGAGGACTGTGGCTACCCCCTTGCTCACCCCGGCATGAAGAGTCAAAGCCTGGGAGCCACGGCTCTGGGTCACTGCTGCTTCTCAATTTTGTATTTCCACTCACCATCAGCTGCACGTTTGCTTTCGTGAATTGTGCTGACCTGCACCTTTTCCCAAAGACACCAATTCAAGCAACTTTTTGGAAAATGAACAGTTAACCTGGTTAATACAGACCTGAACAGATTATTGTAGCTCTGCAGAACTGTTTTTGGGATAAAACCAGCTCTGCCGGGATGAAAGCTTTCATACGCCAAACCCTTTTACAGCTAAAATGGAGAACATGTGCTATCACATCATGGACACATGCTTATTTACACCAACTGAAGGAGGCCCAGGTTCAAAATGTTCACATGTGAACACTGCTCATCTGCCAGCATCAATGGGAATTGAAGGAATATCAACTACAGAGACAGGAGGAGGAATAATATTCCAGATTGCCATGTAGCCCTCCAAGTATGCTGCACGTCAGCATTCCCCGGTGCCGATTTTGACCACAAGTGTGTCTACACAGCAGGCAGAAGGAAGAATCAAAATGCCGTAACTTGGAAATACATTGCCTTAAATAACATGGCCAGAATTGTCTCAATTACAATCTGTTAAAGCCGACAAAAGTATTTCATTATTGAATAAAATCTGTTTATCTTATTAAAGGTTTTAGAGTGATGAGTCTGATAAATAGGAAACACTACGTACTGGTTCCCTATATTTTCATACTAAAGATTTTGCTGTCAACATTGCTGTAAGAGGAATAAAGCTCTCGCAGGACAAAGGAAAATTCGTCATGGTGGGCCACTACTATACTTGATTTTTTATTTTTTTCTTTTGAAGTATTTTGATGGCACAGAAACTGTCATCTACTAGATGCTGGCAAGAAGAGCCTCAGCAGCCATGCTCCAGACCCACACTTCAACTTCTGCACAGGATCTAAAGAGACACTGCTTAAAATAGATTTGTTAAAAACAAGATTTTTCCGAAATCCAATGCCAGTAGAAATGTTTCCATTAAATTCAAACAAAAATCTGTGGAAAACTACACTTTTATGCTAACATTTCTCTGCAGCATCCACAAAGCACGGCATTGCAACACTGCTACAGCACATAATGATCTAGGGGGAAAAAAAATAAATAAGTGAAGAAACTACAGGCTGGGCCCATATAAAAGTGAAAGTGCCTACCCGTCTCCAATGATCACGCTGAAATACTGTAGAGAAATCAAAACAGTAGTTAAAAATACTGCAGGATAGCTCAAAAAGCACTCTGTCCCTAATATTTACAGGATTATTAGCAACAGGCACTGACTTTTCCGATTTGGCCGTGGAAGAGATTATCTTTCGAACATATGGGACAAGAATTCATCCTCAGAATATCTTATTAATGATATCTATTGCATTCAGCTCTGGCATAACTCTAGTATCTCCTACCTTAAAAGCGTTTCGCTACTGGGCTGCATTATACCTCACCAAAAGTTTGCGAAAGGAGTAAACCTGTTTTGTCACAGACGTGACAGTCACAGTCTATTGTAACCACAGATGATGAACATTGTGATCAGGGTTCAGAACTGCTCAATTCAATTGCTACTACTTGACCTAGTACAGTCAGTGGACAAAGCACACCAGTAAGGTTTTCCTTCATGGTTTGGATAGCCTGCAGCCTACCTTTCCATCGGATGCAGTGTTTATTCTGTAGTGGTACACCCTTCCTTCGTATCGCAGTGAAATAGATCTCTGTCCTGGACTGCTCTCACTCTCTCGCACAAGAAAGCTGCCGTTGATACCGCTACTTAGAAGGTACTCAGCAGCGTTACGTGACACTGGTCCGTGATACCAGGAATGCTTCTCCAAACTGTTCACTGGGGTGATGTAATTGCTGGGTACCCAGCCTTGTCCATTCTTCGTCTGGGCTTCGCACCATTCCCCATTATGATTGTAGCCCAGGACACGGAGCTTTTCACCTTAGCACAAGAAGAAAATATATTTAGACGTGGCAAACCCGGTAGCTGAGGACAAAGACAGGTTCTTTCTGGCTAATAGATCATTAAATCATTTCCTATAAGAATAGGTAACTGGCTGAGCGGGGAGCATGTGTGTTTCTTTAAGCTTGAGTGAACCCCTCAAAGCCAAATAAAGTCACTTGCACGCTTCAGGAGTTTTTTAGGCTCTCGTGCAGTTCTGCACCAGCTCTGATACTGCTCGAGCTTAAACAATGAATCCAACAAATTTTATTTGAACAGAGTTGGCTCAGTGGGGCTAGTAGAGAACAGGAGTGGATAAACAATACAAAAAATAATAATTTCAATTAGCAAGGTAAGCAGATGTGACTTGGAGTACACAAAGAACAGAAGGACTGAGTAAGAAAACAGTATATCTGCACAGTCATTTTTCATAAAGGGGCTGTGTTTTGGAGAATTATGAAAATGAGAGAGGCCAGCCTCTAAAATCAGTTTAGTTTAATTTCTCAGTTCAAATTCTTGCTTCTAATGGAGACATTAGTTTTGTCAAACAGTTTCTTGGCCAACACAAAAACTTCAGACAGTTTTAACCTTTTAAAAGGTTATGACTTTGTGAAATATTTGTATTTGTTTAAGAAGAATTCCCACAGTAAAAAAAATTCCATAGGGTTTAGTGTATAACTCAGTTATTCCACAGTGACTTTTCTTTCTATGCCTTATCACACATTCCCAGTACCGCTCTGCCCAGCTGTCTTACCTTTAGTTATGCTGAGAGTGTTGTCCCCACTCGCCACAAAATCATACAGTGCAACAAAGAGATGGGGGTCATTTTCACTAGGACAGGACAGAAGGTTTTCCTTGGAGTTCCAGCGAGCTGCTTCGCTTAGACCCTGGGGCTCAAAGTCTGACACTACCGGCCTCTGAAGGGCTTCTGGAGGAGGAAGAGAGAGAGAAAGAGAGAGAGGCAAAAATCAGGTTCATTTTTGCTGATAAAAGCCATCTGGTTAACCCACGCACTCTGATTTTCTAATTTGCATTGTTTCTTGACATGTGCGCTCCTCATGCGTCAGAGGACACATACGGACAGCTCTTTAATGCAGATCTCCTGCCACATAGGCAGGACACCCTCGGCCCAGAGCTGTCCCCCAGCTTGCCCCGAGCCCCCAGCTCCTGCCTCCCATGGCACGCAGCCCCCTTTCCCTCCTCCAGCAAATGCTGCTCACGTAGGCTGTTCGCTGCTTGTGAATCCTTTGGCTCACACCTAACTGCTGGAATGGTTAGATCTGAAAACAAACCCAAGACTTTTAAAAAGTAAATCCCTTAATTATCCTACAAATGAAATCACCAGAACGCATGGCACAGCCAGCCAGGCAGGGCGAGATTTATAAGACATGGTAGTTAAGAATGAGATATGTACTTCCATTGTTCACAGTATTTTTAATCATTTCTCTTCTTATTTAAGTACAAGGCTGTGCCTTTTTTGTTACCCTCTCTCCTGCCTGTTGCTCTTTAAACCACAACACAGTGGCAAGCGTACTTCGCACAATGAGCTTTCTGCATTTTTAGGAGCCCTGAGACACCTCCAGAAAAAGAAATTCCTAAAAGCCAAGCTTCACAGGGGAGTAAAGACCAACTGCCAAAGTTTTCTATACACTGCAGGTGTGTAACATTCAGTAAGTATCAGGTAATTCCAAGTACATCAGGCAATTTTATTTAGTTGCTCCTGCAAACCCTCCCCTCTGGACCGTGATTCAAGAGTTTGGGGCAGCAATGCTCCAGGTAGCTGTGTCCCCTCACTCCAGCGTGCCACCCCCAAGCTGTGCTGGCAGCCCCACGAGTAACTGCTGGCACAAACCCAGGACAGTAAGTTGTGAAAATCTTGGGTTTTGAAGGGTTATTTTCCATCTAGTGAGTTTGTTGAGCGAGGTCACGGCACCACACGCAAACCAGTGTGTCAGTGATGCTATGGGGACAGGAAACACGGCACTATCGCACCCTGTCCCTTGCGCCACGAAACTGCTCTTCATTACGCAGCGTCAGCCCCTGCCTGTTCCCCCCCTCCCACCGCTGAACCCCTCTTCTGCACAGGCGAACGCAGCAGGGCTTTGGAGGGAGAAATCCCAGGCCAAGTGTTTTCTACATTATCAGGTCACCTGGGACCACAGTTCTCTTTTTGCACTGGTAATACTCACTAGCAAGGGGCTGCCATATAGATGCAATCACACCAAAATATGCTTTTAGCCCTATTGCTTGTTTGGTCTGGAAAGCCAGTATAAGCTGCACCAGTAAACCAGTGAAGAACTGATATGATTGACACCAGAAAATGTATGGAAGTCAAGTGTGGATTGGGAAAGGTCCAAAATACATTTCTCAATAGGGAAACGCTTAAAAAAACCCTCAAATCCCCAACTCTACAAACAATAAGAAATCCCATTATTTTCTAAGCTTTGGTGGAGAAAGTGCCACTATTTATCCACAGACAATCTGGCGTCCTCGATGTGTTGGGCAGATCACCACTGGTAACGGCTCTCTGGGTGACTATTTATGAATACCAGTACTACTGTATTCTTTGGAAAAGGTAAGATCATGTATGTGGGCAGAACGCAAAACAGCAAATATACACACTGTTGGGCCTGTTTTCCTAGCCAAACCATATCTGCAGGGAGATATATTTTTATAGTGAATCAGAAAAGTCAAATAATTCTGCTTTCTAAATGATTCCACTGGCCATACCACAGTCAGAAAAGGCCGTGGTGTGTTGGGTGTTTTTTTAAAGCAGCTTGACATCCTTGCTTCCCCCTCCTGTTTCCTGCAGAAGAATACATTTTAATAGCCTGGGTTTGCTTCAAGAGGGACAATGAGAAAAGAAACAGAAAATCCCCTTTCAGAAAATGAAGCTATAATCATTTTACCATGAAAACGCTTTGATCCTGTCAAGCCCATTAAGCTCCCTTATCAAACACAGGGCGCTGCAGTGACTGGAGATACTCCAAGGAGTTACACCATCAGTAAACACCTGGAACAGACAGACAGCAGAGAGCTGCAAGTAGCAGATACACAACCTCAGCGAGGAGCGACGCCGTGATGCTCTCCCCCAAATATGGTACAAACCAGTACATGCTGCACAGTGGGACGGACCATAACCTCCATTAGGAAGGAAAATGCCTCCCCCACGGGGGACTGATTCAACAGGAAGGCAGGAAATCCAAGGCAGGCTCCCCTCCA
The DNA here is from genome assembly GCA_013397275.1 of Burhinus bistriatus. Lineage (NCBI taxonomy): Eukaryota > Metazoa > Chordata > Aves > Charadriiformes > Burhinidae > Burhinus > Burhinus bistriatus. The sequence continues at coordinate 208,200 of VYXH01010180.1, forward strand.
ACTCCAGCGTGATCGCAGCCCAGCAAAGGACGGCTCATGCACGGCCACGGATGGGGATGCGGGAGGAAAGCCAAGCACTCCGCAAGAATCCCTCCCTCATGCCCAGGCCGTCGTGATGCTGGGACTGACTCATTGCACACAGATGCCAAGGTATGCGCTTCGATTCAGACCGTGAGACAACACTGTGTCAAACACCAAAACCACCCACAAGCTGCGGTGCGAAAGTCAAGGAAGGCTGGTTGTGCTTGATGTGACATTCCTACGAACACCGACTCAGTGATAACTCTCTGCCAACCCAAGGACCAGCAAGAGCAAGGGCTGTTAAATAAACGTATGAGATTTTGCCAAGCTGGAAAACCACACAAGTCCCCTGCTGAATACATAGGATGCTACGCACAGATGGGCTCGTATCCTCCAAGGCGACTCCCCCCTGCTCAGCCCTGCCACCCCGACGGAGGGGCACACTGTGTGTCAACGCTGCCGCGCAGGGGAGCACGACAGGGAGATGCGAGACCCAACTCTTGGGCTGGGTCAGGGCTGGTGTTTCCAGAAGGTAGGTAACCCTAAGTTAAGAACTGGGGTGGGGAAGATGGTGACCGAATGAAGCTCCAAGGGCAGCAAGAAAGGCAGGATGAGGCCCTGAGTCAACACGAAGAAGAGCGTAAAGGAAAGAGCAGAGTTGTGGTGACCCGAGCGTAGCAGAAGCTTGATAGACCGTGACAAAACACACTTTTAAAGGTCTGGGTCCCAAGAGGAAGCTGTCAGCAGACTCAGGACACAAAACCATGAAGTGAGAGAAGCAGACAGGACGTGTCCATCTGGGAGCCATGTACAGCCGGCTGTCAGCAGTATTTATCCCTCTGAGGTATTCTCCAGTAAATTTGTCCAGACATTACAGTCCTTCAGAGCAGGAATTAGACATTGCTGTTCATACGTATTGAGGGTCTTTTTCAACACACTACAGCTTCTTCGCCTCCTACTGCTGGTTTTAAGTACAATTTTACAGCACTGTTGAGCTTTTCAATGGGCCAGATTCCTCCTAATAAATCAATCTGCCTGCTATAGGAGGGTATCCTGGCACGGCGATGGGGCAGGAAGCAAGCGTAATTCAATCTGTTATCTCTGCGCTGTGATTCCTTCCACACATCCACTTTGTCTTCTGCTGCGTCCTAGCAAGACTGTAATTTATTACTTTGATCATAGCGTGCTCCAGATGACACCTGGATTCCTGGGAGGAGTCCCAAGGCAATGCTGTAATTCAGTTCTCTACCAATTAAATGACAACTCTTGAAGTAGAGCAGACTTTGAAATAAGATGACAGCAGTTTTTATTTTGAGGCATTAGCCATAAGAATGTCTTCATTTCCCCCTTAAATTAAGTTTTTACCAGGAGATATTTATATATGCACACTAAAAGGTTTCATAAGCATAACTATCTCCTGCTAATTACCGTTTATACAAAGTCATGAATCATTGTTAGGGACTGTGTAAGAAGTTCTCAGGAACAATTCCGGTCTAGACCAACACAAGCAAATTTCCTTAGTAATTTAAGGGAAGGGTTGGAAAACAGGCAGAAGTGCAGAATTACACTCGGCTCCTCCACAGCTGACTGCGGGGCAGTCCCGAGGGAAGGAAGAGACCTCCTGTCTCCCTACAAAACAAACATCCTGTGGACTTACAATCTGTGCTGGCATTTTTTTCCGCGAGGTTTCTAGAGCAAGGGAGCGCAGAACACACCTCGTAATCTCCTTGGAGGTAAAGCACATGCTATCTAAAGCTTCTGCTTTCCCTACATTCCCTCTGCTCTCCTTTTCCCCTGGAAGAAATTATGATAAATAGCAGATTTAATACATCCAAATGTTCCCGACTCTGAGCACATATGATGCCGCAGCTGCCTCTTTGTCCCAGTATTTCCTTAGTGGCCCTCACAGATTCCCTATGCCTGATGGAATACGGATTTAAAAAAAAAATAAAAAAATAAAAAAATCTGTAAACCAGATCTTTCCAAAAAGAAGGAAGGTTTCACATTTTATTTCAGACTCATCCCTTCAGTGAGATCATGCTCAGCCTCTCCTGCACAGCACAGGCCATATAACCTTCCGCAACAAAGGCTATCGCTGTCGCTTCTGCTCTTGGCTGGTATTTGGAAAGTCCGTGTTCTCACAGTCAGCATGAGGACAAACGATCACTTTTTAAATACTGTGTATTTCTATACAGAGATGAAGAATTGCAAAAATAGATCCAGCCTCTCTCAACCAGGCCCATTCCCCCTGTCCTGGACCAGTCTCTCCAGCTGTGCTACCCTCTTTCCACCCCCAGCAAGGCACCTTTGTCCCACAGGCAGGCTGCACCCCTTCTCGCACGGCCACCAGGACCCTCCGGCACTCTAAATACTGAAAACCAAGTCTGCTGAACGCAAACACAAGAGAACAAGGCCACCCATGGCTCCTGCTGGCCCGTGCACAAACAAGCCCTCACAGGCAACTGCGGGGTTTTATCTTGTCCAACACTAAGCACCCCTGATGATGCAGCTTCTCCAACTCCTCCAAGAGATGACTCTGTCATCTTGTGGCTTTTGGCATTGTTGTTTTTTGGTTGGTTGGTTGGGTTGTGGGGTTGGTTTGTTCTTTTTTTTTGAACGTCTACTCTTACATTAGCCTGCAGGTTCCACCCGAGTTCGTTCACTGAGTTTATTCCATTTATAACCCCTTAGTGACACGGTAAATATAATCTTTCTCCAGCCAGCTAATCACAGTTGTAGATGTATGGAGTGGAATAGTGGGTATGGCAGAAATTTGGATTTTATTCCCAAATCTGCTACTAAGGTGCTGCCTGACTGTAGATTATAACCTCTGGGAAAGGAAGGGGAAAGAGTAACCAGATCCAAGTGAACTTCAATGACACTTGCATATTTCTGAAAACTTTACCTTTACCATTTTTGTTTTGGTTTCCTTACTAAGAGAGCAGAAGTAGTGAAGTCTGCCCATTTCTGAGCCCTGGGGAGGGAAAGCACCAAGCAAGAATCAGCGAGCTTTACTGTTTTGCTTCCCTGTTTTGTTAAGCAGCCCCAGGCTGCTCAGGGAAGGACTAACGCTTCTGTGGATGATCAGTGCTAGCTCTGAAGACAGTTACAGCTTTTCCTACAAAATGATAATCCTTTCCTCACCACAACCTGTGGGAAATGGTAGCGAGCACTATCAGCCGGATTTCTTAATAAGGATGGGACAGGCGAGAACTGCCGGAGCAAGCACATAACTAGCAAGCCATTACAAAGCCAGAAACATATTTAAAAGCAAGAACTCTACTGAGTGATGGTAGATGAGATGCCAAGAGGCGAGGAGCAGAAAATAGCCAGGGAAGAGCGGAAACAAACAGAAGGCTCTTCCCTGGGAGGCAGCAACGTCGTCTTAAGGCACTCGCTCTTCCTAACAGATTGACCCAAGACCTGCCTGCTGATCCCAGCGACACTGGGGCAGGATGAGTCGCTGGCATTGCAGCTTTGTGTCTGGCTCTATACGTGCCCAAACGCGTAAAAAGAAACACTCCAGGAACAGGGCAATGGCTACAGGCTGCTGCTCCTCCCCAGGCTCCTCTACTCCAACTGTAACAAGACACGCTTAGGAGAAAGAAAAAAAAAAAAAAAAAAAAAAGATAGAGACAGTCTGACAGCTGGCAGGACAGAAATCATTTCAGTTGGAAAACAAAGGACTTTCCTAGTGTCCCCAAAACAATTTTTAAACTTTACAGAAACAGTTTTCAAGCTTTACAGAGAACATTGACAGGTTTTAAACAAGGCTTCTGCCTTCCAGTGGCACAGCAAGCCCAAAAAGGCAGCAAGACTATTTTAGCCCCTATTTGGGACATGGACACGTTCTGTTTTCCAGATCAGATTGGCAGCGGTATGTGCTGTGCCTCTTCCCTTCTACTCTTTACCCTTTCTTGGTGTGAAGTGGGTGAGGAATTACTCAGTTTGGCAAAAGCAGAAAGGAGAAAGCAGATGACAGAAATTCAGATCTCTCACGTTTTGAAATAATATTTACTAGTGGGAACAGATACGAGGGCAAAAAATAGCCAGCTCAAACATCAATATGAAAACTCAGTAATCATTAGAACCAGTTTAAACTTATTTTTGATCAAGTTAAGAAGAGGTCTCAACCTCTCCAGCGAGCAGGCAAGCCTGCCTGTACACAGCAAAGCGCACAGCAATGGGGTGCAGCACCTGCCGCCACCCCCCCGCACCACCAAAGAGGACTCCACAAACATTCCTCGTTCCTGCAAATTAACAGAGCATAAAAGCAGTTATATGTCTAAGGTTTCACAGTCTACCGTGCAGTAGAGAAACTTTCAGCTTCCCCACCGTGCCCTCAACAGCTTCCCATACAACCAAGATAACAAGAGCAGAGTTAAATCCTCCAATGATATCACCATCATCTCCTTAACCTTTTGAGAAGGTTCAGCGAGGCTGTGGGACACGCATGGGAACGCACTGGCTGTCACACGCTGCTCCTAGGGATCCACGAGCAATGGTCCCTAGTTTGTGACCCTTGACACAAGCCTGCCCCTTCTCACGATCTGTCACTCCGGCCTTCGTAGCGCTGCAAGCTGAAGTGGTTGCTATGAAAATTAACAAATCCATATGTAAAAACCTGTTATCTTCTTCAGGGTAATAATGCAAGCATATTTCCACTTGTGCCCTTGGAGTACAGGCGTTTGGGGCAAGCCAACACTTCTTGAAGAGTCCTCAATAGGGCTTTCAGTGTCACAATAATTTTAATAAGAAAGCTGCCTAGGAACACCACGTGGGAACCTTCAGCTTTAGAAAAGAATAACACAAAAGCCTAATTATTTTTTTTTTTTTACTTTTTTTTGTTCTCCCCTCCACTTCCTCCCCCCTCCAGATGAGTATAGATCCTCACTTCTCACCCTGCTTTCCAAGAGACCTACAGTCGATTACGGTGGGTCCTGGGCTGCCTACGTCCTAACCGACTGTCACAGCATTAAGGTTGCAGTTGCCGCATGTGTTCACCTTTAACATTCCGCCTGGATGCTGGCTTTGGTTTTGCCCCATGCTGAGCTGAGAAATAAGACTGAGCTACTTTGATAGAAGATTGTTTAAAAGTTGTTTCAATGCCCGTTTCCCATCCCATCATAAAAAATTAATATGCAACCACGGTCTCAGGGAAGCAGAAGGTGGAAATACTACAGTCTTTATTGTGTCAACGATCATGTTCTTAACTCCGTACCGCCTACACGGCGCAAGTCAAACTATGCTCTAGTCCTATTATGCAACTCCATTGCAAATTGGGGAGGGGGGGAGTGGTTGTAACACACACACACAAAAGAGAAGACTTGCAAAAACAGTCAGGGTAACACCCTTGTAACATCATCCTTTAGCATTCACTTCTGCAGGGAAGAGAGGCCCCAGATGCTCTGCCTGTTCTCCCGGGGCTGCGCTGAAAGATCCAACGGAGCAGAAAGGAGAGGCCCGGCACGGCTCGGAGCTCCTCCTCACCACGCAGCCTGGCCGTGCCCCAGAAACACCAGAGGCAGGGGACACAGACAGAGGTTTTACAGACCTAAAAGATCACAGAAGAATTCAGCCGCATAGGAAAGATCGAAACTACTCATACGCATCCCCCCACCATTAAGTTTCTGAAAGTTTAAATAAATAAAAAAAGTCCCGTGGAAACTGCTCTTTGATTTTAGACAACAGAAAACTCTTTGGAGCCACTAAACACATCTGATGAGTACAGACTCTTGATCCATAATTTCTTCAAATGGGTTTGCCACGAGAAGCCGTTTGTAGATTTTGAGATTCCTAACCTATGAATTTCCGAGGACCGTGGAGAAATCACTGAATATTCGAGAGTTGAGCAACAGTGACTTGCGATAGGCCCCGGGAAATCAGCTGCTGCCTTTCGTGCCTCTGATTTGACGAGTTCGCACAGTCCTCCTGGCATGCGGATTAGTTTTACTGAAGCAACATCCAGCAACACAAAAGAAGTTGCAGAAGCCTGGTCTGCCCCAGTGGGATGGACACAGACCCGCTAGTGCAGCGAAGGAGCCGGGGCTGCTCACGGGGGACCCATAATGCTGCTCCGCAGATGGGGTGCGAAGCCAAGCCGGGGTGAAGAACTTGCTTGAAGTCATGCCAAGCAAGACCTCAGCCCAAAGTCCCCCAGCCCGGCACGGTGCCTCTGTCACCCAGGCTTTCAATCTGAACTAGTCAGGTCCCTACGTTTAACATCTCAGCACCTACAAATAACCACGGGTGTGCCTCAACAAACCACCTTTTAAAAAGCAGTCACACAAGAAATTTCAGTTAAATGAATGCCTGTGGAAAGCAAACTTACAAGGGGGTAACCAAAATGAACTAAGAGATTATTTATTAATGCATGCTGAAAATATTTTACTGATGGACTCATCTAAATTTTCTTCCTAAGCCTGGAGTTGGTTTTACCGTCCTCTTCTAGTGTCCAAACTAAGGGAGATCCTTCTCCGGGCAAAGAAAATAAAGCCGAGGCCTGAAGATAGGGCTTTGTTTATGGGCTCAGCAATAAGATCACTTGACATTTTACAACCATAAATGGTAGAGCCGCGCTCCCTTTGTATACTGCAGTTAATGAAAGTCACCTGGGGTCTGGACGCCTCGTACACCACTCGGTTCCCTCGCCCCCACATGCAAAAGCCTAGTCTAAAGCTGGCCAGGACCAAACATCTCCCCAAGCCTGGCCCCAACTTGTAAGCAAGGGATAAAACTTGAGTCTGGGATGGTGCTGGGGTCGGACCGTGCCCCCGGGAGCGCAGCAGCCAGGGTCCCGGCTGCTGCGCTCCCGGGGGCACGGTCCGACCCCAACCCCTTTAGGTACTCACCTTCCAGGTAGCAGCTGGAGGAGGAGGAAAGTCCTTTCTTCGATTTGCAACCCACCAATTTCAAGCAAATCTCCAACATTTTCATTTGTTAGAGTTTGGCTTTGGCTGTCTGGTTTCCCTCCCCCCCCCCTCCTCTTTTCAGCTTCTTCTCGCAGTGTCGAATTATCCGGTAAAAGTCTTAAAAAAGTCTTAAAAAGATCCAGTAAGAGTCTAAAAAAATCCAGGGAAATTCTAAAAAACAAAACATCCAGGGAAAGTC
>VYXH01010180.1:215356-228967 GCA_013397275.1 Burhinus bistriatus
AAAAAAAAAAAAGAGACGGAAGAAAGCAAAGCCAACCAAGTTGGGCAGAGTCACCGCTGCCCGCAGTAGGCAGCTGCCCGCCTGCCGCCGGGCGCTGGGTGCAGGCAGGGCTGCTGGGGCTCCGCTGCCAACAAAGGGCCCCCTTCAGCCGCTGCCTGCCTCCATGACATCAGGCAGGCGAGCAACGCCCTCGCTCCTTAACCCTCCTCCTGCCTGCACCCTGCCTGCCTGCCTCCTCTCCCAACGCCCGGCTGAAAAAAATCAACAAGTTTCCCCTGCCTGGGAGAGCCCTTCTGGGTTTGGGGAAGGGGGAAAGGCAGGATTAAGGAATAAGGCTGCTGCTTTGGTGCTTTGTGTACGGTTCTGTCAAACCAAGCGAATCGTAGGCGATAGTCAAAGTCTTAAAAGCGTGTCGTTTCACAGCGTGTTAAGGGAACTGTTTAAACACTGCGCCTTGTAACAGGGAGAAGCAAAGCGAGAGCTGTGCCCGTTCGTAAACCAGCGCAAAAACTGCAGGGCAGCCGGAGGTCCCTCCCAGGAGATGCAGTCGTAGCATCTCGGTGATAATTACAGGCAAACGGATTCCAGTCTCGGCTCACGCAATTACACTCGCAGGACACGACCCCTCTTGCATAAGGGGCCAAAAGTTTTCACTCTCCCACTACCTACTATTCTTTTCCTCTACAAAAAGTGGGTTTCCCTTGCAGGTTTCCGAAGGTTACACATTAATTACTGCTCTCCAGGTTTGATACATTTTTGGTACTTTACTTTTGAGAATTATTGTGTCTCCTTTCTAAAACAATCATCACTTTTGTTACATATATTCTATAGTCTATACATTCTCTCTATGTATATATCTTTATAAGGGAGACAGAAAATTGGGTGTGTGTATACAACTGCATTTTTTTCCCCACTCAAAAATCCCCTTTCATTTCCCAAATCCGGAGGTGCTTTTGCTGCTCAGAGCAAGAGGTGCTCAAAGGTGCAGAGATCATCAGGGGTACAAAACAGAGGCTGGGGAAAACGGCCTGGGAAGCCATCCCCACAAACTCCGCTGGAATACGTGGAGCACTCAGTGTGTCACACACAGGATCAACAAAAGAGCAAATCTTCATTTTTGTCCCTGAAAACTTCCCTCCAGATCTGACAGTTTATTTTGGCAAGGTTACCGACTAGCTAGCGCTTTTGCCCTCCAACGTTTTCAAACATTTAATACTTCAGAGGAAACTTCATGCTTCCAGCATCTGAGGACCATGCCTCCGAAGCAGCAAACATTGCTCAGACTCTTTAAACATTGTTTTACAGTATTACTTTGCCTCAGACTTGTGATCCATGGGGTGTACGCCTGAAAGACAGCTTGGAAAGAAATCCTTGGTCTCTCAACCCATACTGAACTGCAATGATAGCGTTTGCACTTTTTTAACTACCACAGGCCAAATCATTTCTAGCAGAGAAATAAGGACGGTAAGGACAGCCTGATGTTCACAGTGGTATCGTGCTTTCTCAGAGAGGATGAACATGGATATCCCCCATTTAATAAACCAGGAAACAGCGAGAGAACTTAAACATTTCCTCAACTTAAGACAGTCCAGAGAAGAGATGAGGCTACAGACCCGATCCCCCACCTCCGGCAGCCTGCACGTGAATTAGAAAGACAACGATGCAGTTCTCCCTACGCTCTCCCTTCCTCCCTCCACTTCTGGAGGAGGATTTCTATTTTATGGAAGCACAAGAGTTTCAAGAGAAACCAACACCTATCTACTTGTTCCCTGCCCACCGAACTTCAGAGGAGACTGCAACAGAGAACTTGTGCAGAACTGCATTGGAGGGGGAAAAAAAAAAAGAAGAAGAAAAAAAAAAAAGGAGTTAAAAGCAGATTTGGAGGAGAAAGGTTATATAAACCACAGGAGGAGCTCCACCATCACATGTTTAGGCCCAGTGTCATCATGTTTAGGGAACCGGGATGAAGTAACATTGTAAGAGCAGACCAGGCATCTCGCACGCAACTTCTTTTCCATGTGAGGAGCATCCCTATCCCGCTTCTCCAACTGCAGCTGTAGGAATGCAGAATCCCCATAGCATTCCCCAGCAGCACAAAGGCTGCCCCCCATGAACACCACCCAGCCATTACAATTAAGGTTAATACAATGAGCGCCGGCAGAATTAATGCGGATTACATGCCTGATGAACTCCTGGGGTTCTTATTCCACAAGAAGAATGCCTCATCTCAAATTAAATTAACCCGCCTGCAGAACAACTTCACTGCAGGAGAAAGGCATCCACTTGGGGAGTTAAGCACAAAGAGCTATCCTGGGATAACTTCCTCTGTGGATAAACAAATTCTTCCCTTTATGTTTCCACACAGATAAGCTCGTGAGGTCCCTCTGCTACAAACTTCATCCTTCACCATTTCCTCTTCCGTGTCATGGCAAACTAGGCTGGAAATACTTTGGAGCAAATACCCTCTGCCTTTCCTGCATGCTATGAAATTAACTGGCGATACAGAAATAAAAGCCATATTGGTAGTGTCACACAAACCCTGCTACTCTTACGGCTGACATCTATTAATCCCTTTCATGTTTGTTTGTCATATACACATCTTAGAGTAAAATCAGTCATGAAAAGCGTGCAGACTTTTGGACTACAGAGTGACTGATGCAACCTTCAACTCAGGCTCTCTGTTGCAGAATGGCAAAACAATTTTGGTTGGGAGCAGACTCGGAAGGTCTCCAGTTCATCCTCCTGCTCAAGAGGGGGGCTATCTATCTAGATCACGTTGTTCCAGGCTTTTTGCAGCTAAACTTTAACCGAGTCTGCTGGGCAGCATGAAACAATTTTTATCTTCTTATACCTATTCAGATTTGCCTTACTGCAAGTTGTAAGTGTTGCTTCTCCTCCTTTCGCTGTGCACCTCTGAGAAGACTCTCTCTGGTCACCAGCTGGGTGGCTACGAGCGTGCTGGGACCCCTTCAGCCCCCTCTTCCCCACCAGGCGAAGGCAGCTCCCTCGGCCCCGGGGGGCACTGCCTGCTCCAGCCCCCCGCCAGACTCCCTCCAGTGTGTCAGCGTCTGCTCCAGGGCAAGGAGGGAGCTGGACGCCGTACTCCAGATGTGGCTTCACAAGCGCCAAAGAGAGGGAAATAATCACTTCCTTCGACCTGCTGGCTCTGCTCTTGCTAATGCAATCCAGTATCCATTAGCCTTTATTGTTCCTGCTCATACAAGAGCATAAACCTATTTAGCCAACTGCCTTCATGTTTGAGCTTCTTCTAGCAGACAGCTCTTTACTTTCTTAAACCTACCCAAAATTTGAGGACTGATTTTTCCAAAAGAGAATGGTTAGACACATGCATGACAGTGGCAGTGAAAGGACGGGACTCCATGAGCAGAAAGTGAGTTTTGGCATGATCCCACGACGTTAGCAGCTGGAGTGAATTTTGTTGCGATACCATTAAAAACAGCTTGAGTGCTCGTCACCCATCTAAAAGCAGAGCTTAATTTTATTTTAAAATCCTCTTCTGAAACATGGAAAGACAACAGAGTTTGAAGCCCCAAACACTGGGCATTTTTTGATAGGCATGTTCAGCTGTTTTGGGATGGAAAACATCACTTGAAACAGAAGCAGCACAAACTAGTGGTTAAAGCAAAGGAGTAAGAAAAAGAGCAGATTCTTGCTCACAGTTACAAGTTACCTGTGCCTTATCTTGCTCTTCTGTAAATGCCGCTGAGAATTTCCCCACAGGTGTTACAAAGACTAACCCAATGCAGGTTGTAAAGCACTTCGCTGTCTCTGGATGTATGAAGCAATGAAAAGTAGAATCGCATCATTTGTAAGATGCATTTTTCTTAGGAAGTGATTAAGGTTACACAAGATTTTGGGCATTAACAGGTCACTGCCTTTATGCTTAAAAATAGGCCCATGCCACAGAGCACTGCCATACTACACAGCTCTCTTCTGATGACATCTTTCACATAGTGAAATAACACATTCTAACACCATTACCTGATTAAAAATACATGTGTATATGAACATGATCAAAGAAACCTATGTTGAAATCCATGAATGACCACAGCATGGGCTACAGACACAGCTGTAACAAAGCTGGGCTTTGATCCGACAGCAAATGCAGTATTGCCTGTTTTCCTGGGGGCTGGTCCAGCTTTGTCTGACAGATTCTAATTTTCCTTTGGGTTTTCAGATCCTCCACCATAAAATGCCTCCATCCGCTCTTAGATACAATGTGCCAAACTTTTTGGAAGATACTGGTGTGTGTTAGATTGAGAGGACTAGCAGCTTTAAAATCCTGGCTACTAAACTCTACCTTCTTGGCACGTGCAGCACAAAACACTGTCTACAAAACTGTTTGCAATGAATACAGCTTCCGTGGGTCACGCACGTTAAGTCATGAGAGCTTTACTACAGTATGCCAGAGAAAGCAGGGCAGAATGTGAGTCCAAGATTGGCAGGGTTAGAGCTGAGCGCACATCCCACACCCAGCCCTTTAAGAGCCACCTCAGGTTTAAACAACTGTCTCTTGAGTCAATCACCTCTTAGACTCAATAATTATTCATTGACACCTTGTAACTACTCCAAAGGACAAGTGAAAACAAGTCTTCCAGGATACTCCTACGTTCTCTGCTCAGCTGGAAATGACAGCGCTACACAAAAAGGCGATTACGTTCGTGATTTATTACTAGTACCTGCCACGTAACAGGTAGAGGGTGAGAAAAGTCCTTGTTGGTGTTTGCACACAGAATGACTACATCAGCCCAGCAAAACTTTCCAAGTTTGTTCATGCACCTCAGGAGAAAGCCTAAGTGACCAAGATACTGAAGCATCTCTAACTACCACTTACCTGGTGATCGCTAGGGATCGCTAACACCACTGGCTTTACTAACGTACACCCAGACAAACTGGGCTCGAGTGGTTTTACCGCTCTGTCCAGATTCCTCGCTCAGACGAACCTTCGTGCCTTCAGCGATCTGTGTAATGCCACCCCGAGTCCCTCCAGCACTGCCCTACCTCACCTCAGAACCACTCCACCACTGCTACCATTGTCTGTTTTCTTCCAGCTTTTTACGTAGGTATCTCTGCCTTTCCTTTTCCAGTTCACATATAAAACATTTTTACAGGGAGCAGTATTCTACCTTTCCATTGAAGCTCTTCTCAAAGTTCAGCTGACATGTTTACAATAGCTAGTTAAAATAGCATGTTAAAAACAAAAGCCTCTTGTTACTAATCTGACCACCCTACAATAAGCATTATTGTAAATAAAAAAAGCCCACACATGAATTTGAACAAAGGCTAGTTAACACCTGAGGGCAAAGAGAGTTTTCCTTCCTTCAGAAACCATCTAGCACAGCAGGAATGGCCCTGCAAGAGCACAGATAGATATCTGCACATACAATGAAATATTAACACTTCTGGCACTTGGACTTAGCAAGTCCCACTCTCACAGGAAGAAACTTTTTTAAAAAACAAGCCAGGTTACAAAAAGTCCACATCAACAGAAAAACAAAGGATTTTGCAATACAGCATGTGCATTTGTTGTTTTTTCTCCATGATTTAACAGATGTTTGTTATTTGCAATCTTCATGAGTGAAGGAGGCGGCTGAGAAGTGGTGGGATTTCAGAGAGGGGATGTTCAACTACTTGAAATTCCTTTCAAGCAACAGGGCAGAATCCTTCTTTTTAAGGTAGTAACAAGACAGAGGGTACTACTAAATTCCTGCAGTGGTGGTCTGTCCTCACCATACTGTGTAAAAAAAGCAAGCTGGGTTGTGAGCTCCGCAGGGAATCGCCTGGGGTATTGGCGTTTGAAGCCTGCAAGGTTAAACCCAAGTCCAAAGGGGCTCTTCACAAATCACTGGAAAAGTTTTGGGTGTCTTCCATTAAATGCTTTTTGAAACATCTGCAGGCAAAGAAAAAGAAAGAGGCATCTTGCACTTTTAAGATCTGGAAAAAAAAAAAAATAGCAGCTTACCTTAAAGACACAAAAATCACACAAACGCTAGTCTAACTGTAATTACTTAACTTCCACTGTCTGGGCAGTTTATTAAGGTTGCGAAAGAGGGAGGGGGGACTGAAAGTTTTTGTGAGATATGTAGAGTCACATCAGTTTAGGGATCCTACTGAAGTTCACTCTTTTCTGCCAGATCAGAGCGGAGAGGGCTTACAGACAGCCAGGACGCAATCAGAAAAGATACATAGTTGGAAAGTCTCAGAAAATAAATTTTAGAGAAGTTTCTTTGCCAAATACTGACTCAGATCTTGAGTGGGAGCATTTCCATATTTCTTTCAAACGAAAAGGCAAGGAAATGCAGATGAAAAAGTAAAGTTAAAACAAGTGGTTAAAATGGGGATCTCAAAGCTGATGACTTCATGGGCTATCTTGTGTAATTCGGAGCACGTCCGCAGGAAGAGCCAGGAGGGCCAGTAAAACGTGGTTTAGTCCTGACAGTAACTAAGTGGTTAAGTTCTTCCATTCAAGAGCTGAAAAATCTGCCAAAGCAGAAGACCAGGCCTAAGAGATCAAATTACACATGAGGAGGGGGTGGAAGGGGAGAAGAAGAAAAGAAAACAAGTATTACTGAGCCACTGCTGCATTAGACCCAGCAGGGATTAGGAGGAACGCGGAGGAGGCGAGCTTTCTCCAGCACCATCCCACCGCAGCTGGAGCGCCTGGAGACACACGCTTGGTTGTCACCTATGTCTTGTCATCCCTGTTTCGGGAACATCCACCTGTACTGGGCACCTTAAACCCAAGGCAATATGTCAGACCTTTTGTGCATCAGCTATTGAGTCAATAGTTCTGGAACAGTTGAAAGGTCTTTCTTCCCCTCGCTCTCTCCACCCAGCCCATGCAGTTGGGGCTGCTTTTTCTCTCCTGAGTGGAGAGTTTACCTTGGGGCACAGCTCTATGAACGTGTCCAGCACACTTGCTGCTGCCACAGGTATAGGAATCACCAAAGTACTTGAAAAGCAAAGGAAAAAAAAAAAAATCATGCACAGCAGACACAAATAATAATCCATCAATAAACAAATGATCCATCAAACCTAGTAGCGATTCAACCCCTTTGCCTTGAAGTTGATCACGCAAAGGAGGTCTCACAGCGAGGGCTCCCTCCCCAGCCACGCACCGCTCCTCCAGCCCTCGCTCACCTAAACCGTTTCAGCATTGAATTCAGGAAAGATTACGATAATTTTCTGAAATGCAGAAATTTCAAGTGACACACACGGCAACAGATCGGGATAAATTCAACTGCAAAGATAATTTTTCTCTAGGGATCTAATCCTAAGCAGTTATGCTTTTGAACGGCATCAATATCAATGGGCAGAAACCTTTACAGGATCACAGCATACATACTTCTTGACGCTGTAATGAGCGTACTTTCTTTTTTTAAATTAAAAAAAAAACAAAACAAAAACCCCCCAAACAAACAACAAAATCAAAAAAAGCCAAAAACAGTGCTTTCCAATCAGGAATTCAAGACTTCGCTAATTCATCCACAGGGGAATACATATTATTTTGAGACAGTAGAAGTCCATTGTAACTATATAAATTAAAAAAAAAAAAAAAAAAATCTATGTAAGTGTAAAAGGTGCTATATAAAAACATCTACAATCACTCCATTTGAATTACAACATTTATCCGCCCTCAATATCTACTCTCAGCCTCCTGCAGATATGCAGGTGAAGTGCCTGGTGCTCCATAGCACTAATTGCTTATTATTCCCAGTATAAGAAATTAAATATACACTCCCAGAAAGAAAAAGCTTCCAGTTAATTAGAACTGCCTGCAGCAACGGTTCCCTCCAAACAGTTCAGCATTTTATTTTGTTGTCAGGACACAATATAAGAAGTTTTAAGAGTCCTGCTGGGACTATGACGTAAAGGCAGGACCAGTATTTTCTCTTGTGAAGACTAGGGCCAACAGGCAGAAACTTCAGACAGAAATAAGCTATTCCACTGTGAATCAAGGCCAATGTAAAGATGTATATATACACCTCCATCCTGGTCCAACTGGAGCAAGGATGCAGGAGGAGGTATCCATTTTACTCACTCACTGCTGAGCATAGCCGGATGAAGTTCAAGTGCTAGACCTAGTATTAAACTTTCACAAGGGTTTAAAACACTCTTTTTCAATTATCAAACATAAAAACACATTGAAAGAAGCATTTTAATCTGAATTTTTTTGGAAATGCTAGGTAACATTGCTTCTAGGTTGCATCATTAAGACAAAGCAAAAGCCTGAAGCTGAATTCATTGGGGCAAAGTTTCTTAGATTAAATCCTTTCGGGATGAGTTTCCTTGGTACGCATAGAGTCTAATGCTCGTCATATTTGCATTTAGATTTAGAAAATGGCATGAGACTGTGGAATATCTCCCTGTTTTCTGCCTTTCCAGGGAAAAGAGGCAAGATAAAGAAGGAAGGTGTAAAAAAGAAATCAGTGCTACCGATCTCCAGTAACCCCAAAGTCTGCCTCTCCGTGTATTTTCAGAAATCCAAAGTTCCTTTCTGTTCATTCCCTCTTTACCCTACCTGCCCATCATTAATCAGAGCCATTCACAGAGCAGATATATTACATGTGGTCTGAGGTTTACAGCTGTTGGCGTGAATAAAGATTGCAGATTCTGTCTGCCCGCATACCAGACAGAAAATAAAGTGCAGAAGTATAAATGAACAGCAACAGTCGGCACCCTATAAGCTCTCCGACCCTGCTCCACACTGGCCCTATAGCTGCCACATCTTTCATTTCAGGCACAGCTGAGTCACGTCACTGTTCACAGGGAGAGAAGCAGATTTTGGAGACCTGCACAAATGATTACACAAACAAACAAAAAGTAAAATATCTGCCACTGCTCTGAAAATTTGCATAACAGAGCACAAGGGCAGGAAGCAGAGAAGCGCTACAGGCAAACACCGAGATGAGTTGGGAAGAGATCACGCTGACACGGAGTGAGGGTCCTCAGGCAGTTAAATCCAGAGTGCCTTGGTCCCACCTTTCCCATCCTTTTTGTTGGCACTGGTGCTCACACAACCGTGTGGCAACCCAGTTCAAGAATGTGAAGACTCTCCTCGCTACATGTTCATACAAATAACAGTGTTGGCATCATAAAGGGGCCAGGAGAGCTGTTTCTTAATACAAAATATGGAGAAAATCATCTGCACTGGCAAGTAGTGAGTTGGATGGACAGCTTAACCTTACTGACCTTTCCCACCAAAAGATCTTCAAACAAATCCAAAAGAAACACATGTGAATGTAGGAGTGGACCAGATATAGATGCATTTCATTAATCATTCAGAGATCATCAAATAGACCACAGAGTTATTCAGCGCTGGGAGACCTGCTTCTACCTGAAATGGAAGTACTTCAGCCAGCCGCGAGTAACTGGCCATGCTCCAGTCTGGAGGTAGGGAAGGCAATGCCTCAAATTCCTAGAGAGCTGACAGATACCCAGATATGCAACAGCGCTGCAATAGAGACAGAGCTTTGTGAGAAACCCTTTCTGGAGAAAGAATTTCCTCTGTAGCTCCTCTGTAAGCCTCTCCTGATTCTGGGGGTGTTCCACAAAGTTCCAGGCAGAAGATACCACCACCCTGAATTATATTCACAGCTTTTCCTATTTCTCATTGAGCTCCAGTCCATATTGAGGTCTCATGTCAGTGATACGTAAGTCAGGTGCGCTCCATGTTATTTCTTCAAATTGTGAGCCTCTAGCACAAGCTCTTACTGTATTATCTAGTTCTTGCTTTCTCCATGAAGGAAAAGTCATGCAACACTCCCAGTAAAAATACACAATATCCAACACTTTCTGAAATTGCATCTCTCTCACAACACGCTGCAAGAGGAATGGAAAATACCACATATTGCCCACGTAGAATACTCTTTTGTTTGACACTCCTTCATTTGACTTTACTGTATAGTATCTGTTACAATAATTTGGGTTTACCTGCATAATACCTGAAACGTAGTGCAGAAAGCCCAGACTTAACTTCACTAGTCCATGGTGTATTCAAGATTCCCTTGTGCAAGTTCCTCTGCCTGCCCATCCAAGTCAGATATGTTATAGCAAGTTATTACAAGAATAATGCCTACAAAATAAGTGAACAAACAAAAGCAGCCTAGAACATGTAGCACTAAAGGAGAAGGAAGGCTCTGGCTTGAACCAACAAGAGGTGGGAAAACCCAGCGTAAAAGCCAACTGGTTTTTGTTAGGCCACACGTCCCAATTTCCTCTCTTCTCTTGGTTCAGCTCAGTCTTTGTAAATCTCATGCCTGGAACGTGGCCAGAGGATTTTCACGGGGTAAAAGAGCTGCTGTGTTCCCCTAATCCCTCCCCTCAAACAGGCACTGCAGTTAGGGTGCCAGGAGAACCTATTTTAAAATGAATCTCAAAGCAGAGGAAGGTTTGGAGAAAAAAACCGCACTAGAAATCTTCAGCAGCTCTGGAGTCAAGGCGGGATGAAGCCAATGCGTCACTTCATATGGCACGGGTCAGAGAAGATACTGAAGAGGTAACGCAAAAGGAGTTTAAGCCATATACCATATACCATTTATATAAGACCAAGAAAAAGCACAGAGGAAAAACCCCACAGACTATGTGACCTCTCATTTTTTAATTGTACCTGAAGCGTTATATAAAGGATGTCACAATGTCCTTGCGGGGATTAGCAGGTTACTGTTTTGGAAAGAGCTGATAATAGCTTGGTTCACTTTTGCTTACACTGTCAACCCTTCAAACGGGGTCTGGATTTTAAGATTAACATAATTTTAGGAAAATAAAAAAATAAATTAAGGGAAAATTAACCATTCATCTTAATCTAGGAATAGACATGCCACAGTTTTATTTCCAACTCTTCTTTAGATTTCTCCTGTAATTGTAGATAAACCAATTACCCGACTTGTGCTTTTATTTTTTCCAAACGTAAAAGATACTTATGCCACCTGGCTTCTGGACAAGCTAACTACAGATCAGGTCCCAGCCTTGAGATCCGCTGCTAGAAGGTACCATACGAACATGAAATGTTCACTAACACACCTGATACACCAACTTCCAGTTTATAAAACACATTTCTCATGTACTTTGAGGGCACCTGCATTCTTTCCATTAAGTGGAGCTGCCTCGCGGCAGCGTGGCTATGGCAGAGGGCAGGATATAAAGACTCCTGACGTTGAACTTGATGCAGGCTTTTCGCAGCTCGCCCAGGGTGTGTTCAATATCAACAACACATCCTGCACAATCTGCGAAAAGCCTGCACATGCCGAAATTATAACAGACATGAAAAGGAGCTAGATCCAAGGATAACAGACAATTTTTTTTTTTCCCCCCTCACACAGAAACGCTTCATTTATATCCAAGAGAAAGAGAAGGTTTTCGTGTGTCGGAGCACCAAGAATCCTATTCCATGGGGGAAAACCAGGATGACCACGTATCTCGGATGACAGGCTGTTCCACATAAACACGCTGGGACTCCCCGAGGTCTGTAATGCAGAGGGAGGAATAACAGAAACGTAGTGAGCTCTACAGTCTAATGACAAAAGTGTTCCAAACCACTTCAGTCTTGAAAGCTGTGAGGAGTCAACAAAGTTGCAGTACCTTAATTGGAAAATACAAAGGCTTCCACAAATGCCTGTTAACACTGACTACTGCCCTTTTCTGAATCCGCTCTCTTCAAGCTTCTTATAATATCATAAGAAAAAGCAAACATGAACAGCAGTGAGGAACAGCCCATTCTGAAACCACTTCCAGGAACAGGGATTGTTTAAACAAAATACATTAAGTGAAACCATCTGTATTAAGGGTCAAACGCCATCTGAGGCTGAATGTGCAAAAATAGCCATTTTACAAAATTTGGGCAATTGTGCCTATGCTGGTTTTGTTTTTAACCTGAATAATCAGTGGCACGGAGGTGTTACCAAGAGGGTAAGCTTGAGCAAGGAATTTAACTCCACTACCCTCTCCAGCGTTCTCGGAGGAAGGTTCTTTCAATCCCACTCACCGAGCATCCTCCTACTGAGGAACGTGCAGTCCAGCGCAGGGGGTTAGGCAACCGTCCCTGGCTCGCTCCCCATGGGAGGGGTCCTCCCCAGCACTGCGTCACTCCCCGGTGCCAGACAGTCAGTTGATCTGAATCACAAGGGATGCTGCTTTCACAAGACTTGCTGGCAAAAGATAGGTGACAGAAGAGGTTCAGGGAAGGAAAAAAGGCAATTTAAAGTTACAGGGTGATCAAAGATGCGTTTTAACCTGTTGCAATAGGGGAAGCTAGTGCTGGAATTCAGTAGGATTCAAAGATGGTTGGCCATTGCTAGGGATAATAAATATTAAGCTAAAACACTCAACATTTATATGAAGCCTGCAGACAGGCACCTTGTAAGAGACTGACACGTTGTAGTGTTTCGAATATATGTCAACCCTTTCTCATCTCAAAGGATTCATACAAGTCTCACGCAACTTATCTGAAATCTAACTTCAATTGGAGCAGCATGGAATACACAGTGCCCCAAAGCAAAGTGAATGGCAGCAGATCTAGGACACTAAGCTCTTCAAATATTTATTTAGACAATGTAAATTGTGAACTAATATCACTATACAAAGGGGGAAAGTGCCACGGAGGGTAACCTCCCCTCAGAGATCCTGCTCACTGCAACAGAGGGAGAACAGCTACATCTGAATATGGTCTTAGTCCCCTGCTGTGAATTTGATAACGTCCAATTAACCGGAGAAATATTTCCATATGTATCACTAGTGAAGTCAGACTGCAATCAAATATTGCAGCTGCAAAGGTAAAAAAAAAATCATTCATCATTTTTTCTGGAAACTAAGCAGAAGGTGACAATAGGAGGGAAAACTACAATTCATTTGTTTTCAACAAAACTGCCAGCATGAAGGCCAAAAGAATACCAATTTTTTTTTTTTTTTATTTTTTTTTTAACATGCTGACATGTAAATGCCTGGCAGCTTTTTAAGCAGACAAATTTTTAATGGATCCAACATAAATGCAAATGTCAGCTATCAAAAGTCAAATTGCACAGCTATGATGTAATGAAATGGCTTTGCTTTATGGGAATGAAGTCACAGGTTTGAAATATGGCCTTAGGTGTTAAAAAAAAAAAAATCTTTCACAGAACTTGCAAAACTGTAATGCAATTACTTGCCTAAGTCTAAAATTTTATAGATATTTAAATTCAACTCTAAAGATATAAATGAGTCATCAATTTGCATAAGCATTGCTGGGGACCATATCACTCTTCAATCAAAATGAACTAATGAAGCTTTCATGGTCTGAATATAATAGCTACAGCAAGAGAGTTAAAGCTAAGCTATAACACTGACGTGCATACACATTACAGCCACAAGACATTTTCATATTCCTGATAATAAAGTGTTGAATAGCCTATACACATAAAAGAATAGATAGGTCAGTATACAACCTGATGGAAGCAAACTCAAGGAACGGTCAGAGCAAATTAACAAATATAGGGGAACTGAAGGCCCAGCGAGGAATCCCATTGGATTTGTTCCAACGATCCGCAGTTTGAAATGAGCTAACCCAAAGAGAGACAGCAGCAAACCCTGGGAGTCAGAAGATTTTTTTTTTTTTTT
>VYXH01010180.1:228996-262416 GCA_013397275.1 Burhinus bistriatus
TTTTTTGGTTTACAGAGCAGGACGAGGCCAGGCTGGCGGGACAGACCGGAACGTTCATTCAAAACGTTTCAGCACCCTGTTTAGTAACGCAGCTACCGAGCCACCCCGCAGGACTCCCGAGGGAGCCCAGAGACTGAGCTGCCCTGCTCAAAAAAACCCGAACAAATGGGAAAAGCCAGGTTTTCTCATTTTTCTTCATTCTTGGCTCTCCAGAAAACGGTTCTTTTATTTTCAGCAGTCACTCTGAAGGATCACCTTACCTGAAAGGGACAGCTAGCTTTGATGCATCTTACTGTGTTGTGCTCAGATAAAAATCAACGAAGTTCAGGACCTGACATTGCGTTACAAATGCTCTGGCCCAGCAGGGGAAAAGCCTACCTAGAGGGGAGATTCATCAGGGTTTTTTACTATGTTCTACTACCTCTGCCGGGAGGAACAGCCTTAGTCTGTTGGTCTTGTAAATGAGGAAAATGGGCTCTCAATTCTGAAGCAAAAATAACAGGGATTCAACAGGGAATTTATGAAGCACAGGACATTACCTTTGACTTCACCGTTATGCCACTATATGGATACTTTTTCCCTCCAGAAATACATCATAAAGATTAATTCCTCTGTGGGTTTGAGGTGTCCAAATGCTACAGCGGTTCACTTCACAGAAAGTTTTCAAATAAAACAACCAACGCACTAACAGTATCACAACAGACTTTGGCTATTTCACCTGTGAAAGGAACCAAAAGCATTTTAAGAAGAATACACCTAATCCCTGAAAGGACCTCCTGTGTGAGTCAACATTTGGTTTGAAGACAGGAGGTATCCCATATTCATCTTGTCTAGCTGTGGGTGGACACGAAGAGAGAGAGCAGCATCCATTAACAGCAAACCTCCCCATGGTGGTGGCATCAGCAAGTGCTTCCAACACCCGCTGCGACCCAGCTAGGATCCGGGCATGTTTACAAACCACACGGTGGTTCCTTAACAGGACCTTGTCTTCCCTGGGCAGATGAAATGGCCCAAGAGCAATCCCAACACAGCTGCACTGCAGCAACAGCGTAGCTTGTAACGCTGTACAAACCAGCCCAAACCTGAAGGCGGTTGAAAACGTTGAAGAAAAGGATGAGCGGGGGCCAAACCAAGAGGCTGTCCCCCGCCTTCCTTCCTGTCCCTCCCAATAAGTTATTCATTAACATACCAAAACACACATATCAATGAAGAATTCATGGAGATTCCCTGAATACCAAAACACTGAGTATAATGGCAAGCAGAACTAGCTTTAACACCCTCTTCCAGTTCCACACCCTGCCCCGGGTGGATCACACTTATAAAGCTCCACTTGTATTTACAGCAGCAAAGTCCTTACTGAACCCCTTCCTCACCAATGCCTTCCACGAATGCAGACCATCTCTGAACAGAGCAGCGGCCACAACTGCTGTATCTTTAAATCCATCCCCATTTCGTTTTCCAAGTTTCTGTTTGAGCCGTTACAGCTCCCTCAGGACTCCACTGACTCACTGCATTTTCTGGATGACGCAAGCATGCTCTTCTGCACAGCTTCAAAACAGGCTCCAAACATTTCCAGTCAGAAACTGGCCACCAAAGAACCATATAAATCAGGTGTTCCTCCTGAGCAGGCATCACCCTGTGCAGCAAGGAGCAAGCTTCGGTTCCTATCCTTATTGGAAATGTATTAATCACCGGCACTTCTGTTCCTTGGGAATACTTCTAGGAAAGCTTAAGTTTCCACTCTGAAAGCCTGTGGAAAATAGTTTGCTCCTGACTGAACACCTCCAAGAGCTGGCCCACCACTTCCTCTGACCCATCCAGCTCAGCCCCTTCTCCCCACTGGGTTGTGGTTCCAGCTTATGCAAACCTCTCCTCTCAAGCTGCACCCTTTCAAAGCACCCACAAATATAAAATCCCTCTCAAGTCCTCCATGCTGGTTCCCAGTTTCTCATTGCTACTTGCCAGCAAGGGCAGGCAGGTAAAGAAAGAGAAAATCTGTTCCGGGAGGGAACTCAAACAGGCCGAGCACTTCTGCCAGGGGGTGGGCTCGATGAAGAGACCTGAAGCCACCACAGGGACAGATGCATGCAAAACCACTGGATCGGGGAAAGCATCTTCCGTGACTCAAGACCGAACTCTCTATCTCTTCCTCCTGAATCCCTTCACTCAGCTCTTTGTGCTCCCCCAGTCACTGCAAGTCAGCAGACAGACCTTTTATGTACGTTTTTTCATACAGGAATGGTAACAAAAGCAAAACAAACACTGGGCTTCCAACTTGTGTTTGCTGCTTGATAGCAAAGGTAGCTGAAAAAAAAAAAAAGATGTTTCTGCTTGTAGCTTTCAGCTTTTATCCACTCTGAAAGATTTCACTGTGACAAGAGAACTGGAAGTGACATAAGAATGTAAAACTGAATAATGAAGCAGAGAAAAAATTCAGAGAGAAAGATGAGCATGTCTAGTTTTATCATCTACCCTAACATCCATAATACACATCTTAAGGAAAAAGGCATCCTTGCTAGAGAGCCTGCTTATTCCCTTCAAGCCAAGTGAAGTAAGGTAAATGTTTAAAACAAACGTGTTCACGCTTCAATCTACAGCACGCGACACCCAGGCAAAATCTTTTGCGCGCAGAGGAAATCCCAACTACTGCCCTGCAGGCTCAACGCCGGCAGTCACGGTGACAGGAGCATCACCAGACCGGCACCGAGGCAGGTCAGGGATGTACAGGCAGCACCTAACATTCATTTTCTCACATTGCAGAGCAAAACGACCGGTGTTGTTACAGACATTGCAGTATCTGTGACCAAGACCATGGAGCAGACAGGAGAAGAGCAGGCAGGAGGCAGGCAGGGGGACTGGAGCCCGTACGTGCTGAGAAGAGCAGGATGGCTTTACATAGTTAGTTAACCGAGAGTTCAGCAACCACTGCCCTGGCTCCATTCCTACTGCAAAACGATGACTTAGAGGATATTTGCAAAATTAGCTTTAATCCTCATTTTCAGTCATTCAAAAAAAAAAAAAAAAGCATATACAGCACACATAGCTTAGTGTTTTCGGTAGAGACATTGGGAGTTTTATATTGAAGCGTATATTAAAACCGTATTCTAGAGCGTAAGTATACTCAAACAACTTTATTTAGGTTTAGATTTTTTTAATTGGTATTTGCAATATCTTGGAACGCCAGAGAACTGAGGATCCTGCCAATTCATGACAAAAAGCGCAGATTTTCTAAACAGATAAATACACTCAGTTTTGAACTGTGAACTGCAAACTGTATACATGGCATGCTTTTTCTCACAATCAAATTATTGTATATTTATCACATTTCTACAGCTAATTACATTCCTTTTTCTACATTTTTGTATCTTCGAGTTCACTCTTAAAGCAACAGAGAAAAGAAACAAGCCACGAAGATGTAACTCTGATACAGGATTAGTGTATTGGTGCAGGAAATTGGCCAGCTCTTAAAACTGCTTGAAAGCTTGTTTCTTCCAATCAGACTGGATTTGCAGCCCGTGAAGCAAGGATGCACTAAGGACAGCGATTAGAAAAGTGTCAGGAATTATGATTCAGAGAGGTGAATCACCACCAGCTCCCCTGGGGGGTGGGATCTGGGATAAGCATACCCAACTGTAGCCCTACTGCAAGATTACACAACCCCGTCAGCAAGCACAGCCATCAGGATCTTTTACTTGGAGACAGGATTCAGGTCCTCCTTCCCAGTCCTCTCTCCGCAGCATAGCACAAGGCGTCTGCTGCTCTTGCTGGGTTGTTTCCACTTGCAGCTTGAGGTTTCAGTTGCCCAGAAGCCCACACACCAGCACGACCGCGCTGCCAAGCACGTGATAGAGCCCTGGCATGGAAGTCGTACTCGATCTTCTCAAGAGCTGTTTGTTATTCAACAGCCACAGATTAGCCAGCTTTACTCTAACTTCACACGGGAAGAGCGGCGGTGGTGCACTTTACTCCACTCTTTCCAGTTCAGACATTACCTTTATACAGCACAGACTTTATGCTTGCCCAATAGTTTTATCTCTAGCAAAAGCACATCCCAAGCTCAGACACCACATTTAGCCAAATAATCTGTAACGCCTTCAGAAAGTGTATTTTGATCCACAGGAAACTCAAATAAGATGCGGTTTTATTAGGGTCCTTTGAATCATGGATGTGCAAACAGGGAGAGAAATTCTGCAGCCCATATTTGAAGACAGCTGATGGCTTTTTGCTCCAGTAGAAACTGTGGAATTTGGCCTGCGGTGCTTTACCCAAGAAGCCATCCGATCTCATGACTAAGTGCATGCGAAGCGATGGGGGTGGTGGGGAGGAAGAGACACGCAGGAAGATGGAGCTCTTATAGTAAACATCTGAGCTGTCTGGAATAAGGCTGTACTATTAAAATGAAGCCGCTGCTGGTTTTCCAGTATCTTTTCCTCTGTTTATCTCAGTTGCCATGGCTCTCCCTTGAATCATCTGTACAAATTACATACACATGTCCCAGGCCACATTATTTCCACTCACTCCGCAACTCCAGATCGACTTTCACTCACCTGGCAGACGCTCGTGCCAAACAACGTCATCACGGCTAGCGATGGAGCGCTGCTTCACGGACACCGCTGATTAGAAACCGATGTCAATTACTTCAAAACAGCTTATTAGTATTTCAGGAAATGCAGAAAAGAGGAAGAACACAGAAAAAATGGCATCATGTTATTCTTCACGACCTGGGTTCCAAATGGGTTGAGTCTCCAGCATTGACATGACCGAGTGCTCTTTCAGGTCGGCTGGAGCAGAACAGCTTTGAGCTGCAGAAGTCGCTCCCCTGCTCCTCCAGCATACTGGCGCGGGCGAGATTGAAGGGAATGGAATCAAAATTCAGCTCTCTGGCACATGAAGCCATCTAAATAATCCAATATATTGCCCTCTGACTGTGCTCACGTGCCAAGCATCCTAAACTAATCAGTTACACAAGCCAAAGTTAGCCACCAGCCTACTGAAAGAGGGCCAGACTGTGCTCTTGGTGCTGCTAATCCACGGCTCTCAGAAATATACTTTATTGTGTTGGAAACTCTGGGCTCACCAAGATAACCCTAAAGCATCCTACACCTTCACTAATAAACATGTGTTTTCTGAGTATTACTCTCTGCCAAAGAAGACTTACAGTAGGGAACTGTGCCCTACCTTAAACATATGGCATGAAAACCAATCTATGTCACTGGTGTCACGTCAAAATCAGGACTTGAAGGATTTCTGCCTCTCCTCTCCAAACCATTAAGAATCAGAAGCCATGAGCTCATGCTGTCTGAAAGCAGCAGCTGAAGCAGCACTGCAGACAGCATCCTTTGCCCTGACAGAGGATATACTGCTGCTAGAGACATAAAGGCGGCTTAGACAGACTGCTGTCCTCCAGTGTCAGAGACCAGCGATGTGCATACCACAAGGAGAGGCTGGTGCATCTCAGATTGCAAAAAAACAAGAATCCCGTAGCGTTGGTGTTGGGAATCACCTTTTGCCTGGAACTGAGCAAGATGGAAACATAAGGGGATTGCTCTTGCGGTTTGCAGAAGCCTGGATTTCTCCTGCTCACCTGCCGTCCAGCCCTCAGCTAAGTGAGAAATCTTGTTCAACTGGCCAGCGGCGTGCAGGCGCCTGCACTCCCTGGTCACACAGCTCAGAAGCGGAGGTCTCACGATGCTGAAAATGGAGAATCATTTCCCATAACACCAATGTTCCCCCCCTGGGAATTTAAGAAACAAGCAAAATCAAACAAGGAAACTGCCACTGCAATGTTTGTTTTAATCAAAGGCTCGCAATAGGTGAGAAGCAGGTCCTACATCAAAATCTCTGTTGCCTTCCGCAACCCTGTTAAGCTGTTTTTTTTCTAGAGGAAACTCTAGTCTTTATCAGGTATGCTTCCTGTCTGTCTTATAATCCTGGGATATAGCTGCAAATGAAAAACAAAACAAAACAAAAAAATCCTAAAAGCACCAATGCTTTGACTTTACTGTGTGGCTGTACAGTTCTGCACTGAATTGAATACAACACAAATGATCTCGCTTTGTAGCACACCAGACTTCAGAACCCCAGTAAACTGATCCCGAATTCTTGAGATTACCCATCTGCTCCAGGACTGTATCTGCTAGAAAGCAGCACAAAATCCACTAAAATAGCTCAATACTAGATGGGTTCATGAATGTTTCAATAGCCAAAGTGTTGCCATACAGAAGCACAAAAAGAGCAAACTGCTGATTTTTTATTTTCTTCTACTGCTTTGGCATTCTCAGAGAATTTTACCAGAGTTGAATGGAAAGAGAAAATAAAATACGGTGGAATGAAAGGGTTAAACATGCGATAAAAAGGAGGAAGGTGGAAAATACATATCTGCAATTTTGGTGGCCAAAATAAATCCCAACACAAACATGATGGTGGTCATTTTCTTCTCAAAATGCAAGCTCGTCAAAGCGAAGGATACATTGCAAGACACATCTTTTGTGAGCTTACAGCGATTTATTCAAACATTTGCACCAGCTTTTCTTGATCAGAGAAGATAAATGGAAAAAAGGCCTGCGAAGTGGGACCTCAGCACTTCCACAACCCAGACAGCAAATGGTCTCTGTCACAGCAATTGTACCTACCGTCCTTTATTAAAAACTGCATTTGAAACCTAGATAATGGTCAAATATGATTTTCAAAGAAAAAACAAACTCGTCCTTTTTTATTCTTTAACCTCAAGTAGAGAGTACAGAGAATACAGAATATAACTGCTGAGCACTACCAGGAATCTCAAACCAGGCTGTGAAAAGAAGACTTCAGAGTTTAAGTAAGGATGTGTGTCCCTGGCCCATTGGAAGAGGGGAGAAAGGGAGACGTAGGGGTGGGAAGGGGAATCGACAGATGGAAAGCTTGCAGAAAGCCTGACCAGGAGGGCAGGCACTGCCCAAGTCCTGCCCTGCAGAGACATACCTGTATTCCCCCTCAAAGGAAAAGCCCCAGCTCCTCTGCCACATGGGAAAAGCAGCTGCCTGGGGCTGTGCGACACGCCATACGAAAGACATGAGAAATTGGAGAGCTACTGCTCCCGGTCTCTCCTTACATCTATCCCTCAGCAACCTGACAGGCTCTTCAGAGCACAGGACGTAGAGCTTCCCCCAACACCTATGACTTTTTGGCCTTCCGCTTCAGGAAGCATGCTGCGGTTAATCCAGCACCACACATATGCTGGACTGGCCAGCTCTTACTGGGCAGGAAGGCTGACTGAATTTTCCCTGCTTCTCTCTCTATTTCTGGATTAAATTTGGCTGCAAGTTATTAGGTATGGACCAGCTACCACACGGACAGAAAGACACCACCCAGGAAACCTGCCTAAAACATATTTTCTTCACTTGAAAAAAAGCCAGTGAACAGATTCACTGCCTAGAACAAATCAGCAAAAACCTCACTGGCACCTAGATTGTGCCCATGTGTGCGTCTACGGAGAAACACGGCAAGGTGGCCTGGACAGCCTTTAAGAGGCTGCTCACAAGGTGTGAACATGTGGGTATGTGTCACCCCTGGTGACAACCCCTCTGAGCAACGCTCCAGCGTTGGAGACCTGTCATTTACCGCTTCGTTTACTCCACAAAAAAGTCCTACCAGCACATGATATTCCAGGGAGTGACTTACTGGGAACTGCAAACGTGGCATTTGGAGCAAACTGGCATTGGAGAGCTAGGTATCTACACCTCTACTTCACATGCAAGTAAATTATTATACATCAGTACTTATTTATACCGAGATCTGCTGCAACTAGCACATGCTAGTCACAAAGTTAAAACCCGCATTTCATCGGTGATTGTTTTATTTTGAAAGACTGTCACCAAGTGGCAGAGCTACGAACCGCTGCGTTGGGGTCAGCGACCAAAAAAAAAGAAAAAAAAAAATCCATCGCCCTATCGCCCTGTGCATCTAAGCACACTGACGGAAACGTCGGGATAGATCATGCAACAAAACCAAAACAAGCCATGAAAAGAATTATCTCAGAAGGAACCTTCAAATACTGTGAGGTTTGTCCTTCCAGTATAAAAACTGATAAATTCAGTTTCTGATCCTTTCCTTTGAAGCATGAAATTCATTGACAACAAAGTCTAACGATACTGTTTAATATGAAACAGCCACCTTGGGGGCTAAATAGAGGCACACAAGAGAGGCCAATAAAGGATGCGGCTTGTTTAAAACAAAAAGAAGGAAAGACACAGCCTCCCACTTTAATCTACAACTTGAGTCAAAACGCAGTGTTTTACACCTGACATGAAGTGACGCAAGTTATTTTTAACTATTATACTTAGTGTTTTCCCAAAGCACTAAAAAAGGCAATTTTTAAGAAAACATGCATCTACGCAAAACAGGCATTTAAGGATTCATCTATTAATCAAGCCGGAGCCTGTCTGGCTAGGCTGTTAGCAAACGGCACTAACATCATGCCCATGGGGATGGAGGCTCCTCAGCTGCACCAGGCACATCGCGATCCAGGTAGGAAATACAGGATCTGTTTGTTTCATCCGATACCTGTAAATCGCCAGGCTGTGCTCTTTGTTATCCCTGCCAAGCAAAAAGCCAGAGTTTCTCTCTTAAATTGCCTGTAGTCTTCATTCATTTGAAGTTGTTGTTTTTTCTACACGTCACTGAAGGTAAGGACAGGCAAGGGCATTTCCAGGAATCCAGGAATTTACATCAGCAACAGCCAATCTTTGCAGGTCATCGCTGGATACAGACTAGTGGAGCACACTGATGGAGCACGTGATACTCAAGTAATCTCTGGACAATTGGCTGTCAGTGCTTTAGAAAGAGCTTTGATATACCATAGCTAAAGCTACATCAGCTCTCTGGGTCTAAAATTCCAGCAAATGAAGATTGTGGAGATAATTTAGGCTACCTGTGCCTGCTTTCCTGTTAGATACTTGCCTTCTAATTTGCTTGGGGAGTAAACCAAGTTAGTTTACATGGAACTTTCTTTGCACTGTCTACTCATTACCCAGAAATCCATAACAGTATTAAAGATCTGGGAAGATTTTCAAGAGTAAATTGGAAATAGTGACTGTCTTGCAAGCCTCCCAGTACACAGCTGATGTTTATTTAGGCCCGCTATAGGGTTTTGTCATCAATCCGCACAGTTTCTAGTCTCTGGGAAGTTACAGAAATTTGACAGATTTCAATCCTCTGTTGAAGGCTGGAAGACCCAGCTGCAGTTGGTCTGGATGGCTGAGGATAAGCGTTCACTGGCTGCCTGGAGGAGAGGGGACCCAGGAAGCCTACGAAGGATTTGCACTAAGCGATACAAAGAGAAGACGGTGCCACATGTCTTCTGCAACTGCCAGGCTAGTTAGAAACGGCGTCACTTGAGAGAGAGGAAAACATTAGATATGTAAACCGGAGTCTCCACACTTCTGCTGTAGCTGCACAACACAATTTGGAAAACACAATCTGCTACTCTGAAGCACGCTACCTATTACAGCGCCAACATACCTTCATGCCAGCCCAGAGGGGCCGAAAGCCGGCTGACGTAGCTCCCCCCAGATGCTGCCCCTCGGCTGCCTCCAGCATCCGAGCCAGCCAGCACAGCCGCAGGGCACGCACCGTCCTGCCCATGCACCTACACACCGAACCCACGCTCGGGGACACCGGCTCCGACAGGAACATCTGTGGTTTCAGGAGGTTGTGTGCACTGAGAAACTTCATTCCACCCAACCCACGAAACAACAAGATAGCAATAATTTCACTTACTAATTGCTCTACTCTAGATTACAATAATGATGCAAAAAACCCAGCTGCCAGGCACTCTGTGAAATAACCAATCATTTCCACCATCCTACTTGTTTCTCTCTCAAAAAAACCCTCCCTTTGCCATAGTGAACTGATCTGGAAGCTTTACAGCTCCTGGAGGAAATCTTGCATCATGCCTAGAGACCTTTAGAAAAGCACTGGCAGCAAAATAAATTATTTACAGCACTATTTCTGACAATACAATCTCCATAAATGATACAAGATTGAAGGGTTTAAAAATGAGTGCTTGTGGCATGGGGCCCAAGCATGTGTCTAATAGAAATATTGATTAACTTGATTCTACAGACTCTGTAAACAGTCTGATGAAAAGGGAAACTGCAAGTATAATTTTTTTTTTCCTTTGCTGTGAAGTAGGACAGAGCAATCACTTCACTCATTCAAACTAAGCCAAATTAAAGCTGGTTTGGATATTTACAGGATTATTTTCTCTTTAAAACAATCTAATCTACATGTTGTTTACCTGATTCTAAGTCATGACTTACTTCATTTCCCCAGAATAACGCAGTCTGTCAAGGCTTCTGGCTTCCAGCAAGGTTCCTGCTGTTTACTTAGGTTTTCCAGCTGGGTTGAATGATATGCAAAGAGGTCTGAGGACTTGTTGGAGGTCATACAGAGAGGAAAGTCACTTGGCTCCGCTAGCGTAATAGCCCTGCACTTTTACAGCTCCCAGGACTTTGCTCTAAGCACCAGGCTAACCTTCTCATCAAAAGATACTAAATCTGTTCTCAACATTTCAAACATTCGCGGATTCTTAGGAAAAGGCACTTCCCTCCATAAAGAGTCTGAAGCAACTCTGCTAAAGGGCGTGATGAAAATCTGAAGGCACTAAATGCACATGCTCACAATTAGAAAATTCAATAGAAACAGCTAACATTAAGTTTTCCACTTTCAACAGCAGAATTTTCAAATGTATTTTGTCACGCAATTTAAAAGAAAGGAAACTTCAAGGGATGTTTAAATAGAGTCTGCCTAAATATTTTGCTTAAGGGAACTATTTTCATTTTGGCTAAAATTTACAGGGCAAAACATCCTAGGCAATCTGCAATGGCCACCAGACTTCAATTCGTCCCATTCTGGACTCCCCGCATGGCCAAGGTCAAGCCATTGCACTTCTCAATGCTTCAGTTTCTGCAGAGCTACAAGGAAGAGAAGGGACTATTCACTCAGGTCTTCCCACCCCTACAATTCCACCAGGACAAACTGGTCTGCTAAGCAGGGCTCGGGAGTGTATTTTTTGGATTGGTTGTGGGGCTTTTGATTCGTGGGGTTTTGTTTTGTTTTCCCAGAGCAGCACCAGGGACACGTACCACTCGAAGAGCAATTGACCTCCCTTGTGCCACTGCAAACATGCTTGACATAAACAAAACCCCTTGAAACTCCGACACGACAAAAGCAAGGGCTGTAAACTTCCATTTAAACACAGCACTGACATGAAGATAGATTAACAATGATATTTTGGAGAAAAGGCATTTTTGCTAGTAATTCAACACCCACTCGCATTCATCGGGGCATGAGCATTACCAACATCCTCCAAGAACTGCAGAGCCCTCCAGCAAACCACTTGTCACTTCACCCCAACAGGCCTCCTGCCCTTCTCCATTTATACTTCTGTCATCCAAAAAACACTCCTTTTCACTTGCAAGCTCTTCAAATTCATGCCCTGATGTTCCTCAGCTCCTCTTCTCTTCTATCCCAGAATAATTCAGGCAATTGTGCTTCTGAGATCTGATCCACCAGCTCAGCTCTTCTAATGCCCTTCGGCTCCAGCATGGCTCCTCAGCCCATTTTTTGCTCCTCCACTGCACCAATATTGCATCAGCTTCCATTTCTCAGTTTATTCTTCTTTAAACTTTCTTCTTCTTTTAAACCTTCACAGTTTATTCTCTTTATTTTCTCCCAGTGTTACTCACTCTATCCTCCTAATGGACGTCTCCAATTAAACCTTAATTATGTCTCATACCAACAGCTGTTCTCAGCTGATGAGCACACCCTAGAAGAAAACCCAAGGCAAAAGGTCTTGCCTGTTAGACATTTTGCTATAATCCAAAGGTCAGACATAAAGATGCATAACCCATTATCTGACCCTGACTCCAGCATTACAGATTTCTTTTTCTGTTTAAATTACTTCGGAAGAGGTTACCCTACGCTTAACAAAGATAAGCATCTTCCCATGGTGAGGTCGCACAGGTCTAAAGCTTGGCAAGCCAACAAAGGTACAGTTAGCTGTTTTCTTCCACATAAATAAAATTTAATGGCAGTCATTGCTTCAGCCAGGTGGTTTTCAGGTGTTTTGCACCTCTCCTGCTCCATGAGCTCTATGTTGCTGGGACAGCAACGCCGGCTGTCAAGTTTAGCACAGCTGGCACACACCAGTCACAGGACCGAGAGCCTTTTCTACGTGCCACCCCTCCTGTCACTGCATTTCTGTTGTGACTTGGTGGGCTCAGACCCAGAGCCGATCTCTAGCCTTCAAGCGAACGCTTAAGTGTGCCTCAGGCCTGGCTCTACCATGAAGCAGCCGTGCTGCTGGGGTTACCACAGTTCTCCAGCCTGACCATGAACCAGCCAGGACAGGGGGTGGGGATGGAGAGGCCAAGTTATGCCAGGAATGAGCCTGGGGAATGCAGCAGAGGTCACATTGCAGAGCGGGTACCAAGACATGCCGCTCGTTCCAGCCCGCGGCTTGCTGAAACTCCTGGATGGAGGGCTCTCCCAAAGCCTGGGAAACGAGCAGTGGGCGATGACCTGCACCCACTGTATCTTCATCCTGCTTAGCATATGCCAAATACAATAAGATGCATTAAGTCAAGTCTTTGCTTTACCCAGCGCATGATGTGATTGGCAGAAGAACTTCCCCCCCCCCCCTAATTCTGTGATAATATGTAATTCTGTTCATCCCTTTAGCCTTAGCCAAATATTTATGTCAAAGCTGGGAAAAAAATGCCAGGCACAGAGCAGGGGGTGGAGGAAAGGCAATCTAGAAAAGGCTTACGAACCAATTTCAGTGCACAAAGCACTTCTTACCTCTGCTCAGTCATAGTCAGATTAACAATAAGGTTGCTATGTTTGCCATTCCTTTTTTTAATTAACCTTCAACAGGTTAAAGAGCCGAAGACCATGCTATTAGATAATCAATAAACCTAGGCACTAATTCCATACCCACAACACAAATGTTTTACTGGGTTAGAATAAAACCTCAATTGCTTGTTACATGCAGCAACTACCTGCTAGTGGGGGGCAGATGGACCCTAAAGCACTAACGATGTCACGTACTCACAAGTATTCGTGCGCATCAGCCAGCATGCCCCAACTGCATTTCATTTTTCAGTCACATTGCTGCTCCCAGGCAGGGATCTAGCACGTACATCACTTCTACCACTTACCCAGTTCTGGCTGAATGGGAAAATTCATTATTCATTTAATTTTAAGTAACAGCCAAAGGGCCCAATCAGCAGCAGAGTGCCCCAGCGCTGTGCTAACACAGATGAGGAACAGCTTCTCTCTGATGCAGAGGTCTCGGCGCCGTAGTTCTTTTGTTAAGAATATGTCATCATTTTCTTAAGGGATTCGAAAGCAGAAACAAAGCCATAAATTATTTTCTAATTGCTTAGCAGTGAACAAAGGCAGAAAACGACCTGCTGCGTCTCAACTCTTCCAAAGGCACACGTGAATAAACAGGACTGCTGGAAGTCTAACAAACTGACAAGCCATCCCAGGGAACACAAAGAGGAATGTTTGCCTAAACACTGCCTTTCAGCAAGACTGTAATCAAAGAAAAAAAACCATGTATGATAAGAAAGATTCCTGGTGGTTCTGGCACAATGATTATTTTCTACGTAATCGGGAAAGTTTGGAAACATTTGAATATGCCGTTTTGCTGGCATCCTTTCAAAAAAAGGAGAAAACCTAAATGGCTGTAGTTCAAACAGCAAACAAGGCCCCAAACCAGTTACTAAAACAAAGTGTTATGGATCCACAGGAAAAAGCAGCACATTTCTTCACATTTTCTGCACTATGAATGAAGAGATAATGGAAGCCTGCACAGATATCTGGTATTAGCCTGTCCACAGGACACGGGTATAACTATTACAAGTTAAAATAATCAACTTGCTTTTATCAAGTAGTCAAACAAAAGAGCAGAGAGGAGAGCTCCAGCTGCCTATCTCAGCAGGGACGGGACTGGGCAACGCGACACCGTCAGATATTACGTCCTGAACATTACCCCTCCTGTGACGAGCGCTCAGTAGGTCCAGATTTGATGACTTTGAAACTGATCCATGAGCCGTACTAGGTTTGCAGGAAATCATGCCGGCTTGCATTTTCTGAAGTGACTAAAGATTAAACAAAGAGGCAGAAAGATCATGAAAATAGGAAAAACGGGAACGGCAAGAATACCAGTCAAAACAAGTGAGTAGCAGCAAGAGAGGATGATAAACTGGCCGCCCCCTTTCTAGAGAAGCATGAAGATCTCACTTAAAAGCTTCTTATAACTACAGGAGTATCATTTCAAAATCCTAACAAAAGACAGCATGTGTTGAGCAAACAACGCTCTCCTTGCAAGAAGACGAGTCCAATAAATAATTGCTTCTGAAAACCCACCAAGCACGGGGTGCGCCTATATTGTACATCAGCTCTCCCTAGAGGCAACCGCCTGCATGGAAAGGCCTTAACCTTGGTACAACTTTTCCGTGCGAGGGAAAGACAGCACAGTCTATGCGTACAGGGCTTGGGGTTTAATACAAGTTAATACTGTTTAGCTGAATCAGGCCAGAGTTAGCTGTGGAATATAATGAGATAGTGATGGAAAGAAATGCACAGCCTGAACTTTTAAGCCACAAAACAGCACTAAGCCAACAATTTGTTAGTTACTTTTTCTAAAACTGGGAGGCGAAGAAGAAGATAGATCTACTGAAATAGGAGATAAATCACTCAGCGGGTATTTCTCAGATGCCAGTGAATAAAACATATTGCAAGGCATTATTAATGTTTATTATGTAGGTCTGTTACAACACAGTTTATCACCAGCTATCTTAAACAAGCTCAAAACCCAGGCCTAAATTAGCCTGGAGTTTTACAGAAAACAAAAAACGCGGGTGCACAGCCTGAAGGGGATCTCACTGAGCTAAGCTGTGCCATTACTCCTGCAATCGAAGTCCGCAGGCTGGCACACCGCTGATTTACACCCACAAAGCCCCCCAAATGCCTCCATGTGCAAGAGCGTAGCAGCAAAAGGAGACATAATGCATAACCCCTTTCATTAGTCATGTTGACAAATCAGAAATAACTCAAGATATCTTGATTACAAAGCCTGAAATTCACTTTCACAGCTCACTGGGAGTAGTGGGAAGGGAATCAATCTTTCAAGGGAAAGGAATGAGCTGGTTCAAGTCGTTAGGGATGGTAAAGGGGCTGCAAATGCTGGGTTTAAGTTGATCAAAACATTTTAATGAATCATTCCCGAGATTAAGTTTTTTTTCAAGATGCTTGTTATCCCGTAACAACTGAAATAAAAAGATCATCCTGAATTTTCCCATTAGCACCCAGAATTCCTAGAATAGGCACCCCAAACCCGTATAACCTGAGTTATTAAACCAACAGCCGCAGCACATTTAAGAGCTCCTTGCATAATAGCACTATTGAAGGCAGTTCTGCAGGGGGACTCTGCGTGTTGACCCCAGGCAGATGTGGCTACATTCGTCTGAAACGAAGAGGTCTGGCATAAAAAGGTGTTTTGTCCAGGAGGCAGGGAAACACCACCACCACCCCCAAAAGCCCTACATCAGTCAGCTATATAACATCAGAGATTTAAGGCATTCAAAAAGGGAAACAGCAGCAGTCTGCTCAAGCATCCCCAGAGCAAGCAGGGATTCTACCAGCTGCCCAGGAAAGACCTAATATAAGCTGTAAAACTAATTTCAGCTTCAAATAGGGAGGCTGCTCCTCCATATATCTCTCTCTAATTGAGCAGGATAGCAAACCATCGGGACAGCAGAGGTAATCGGCTCTTCTCCTCTCCCAGAGAAATGTAATGACATGATGGCAAAGTGTTTTTATCAGTTCCCCAGACTGCGAGAGCCGACTCTGCACCATTCATCAGGAGGAGAATGGACCAGGAGAACAATCAGAAATCCATTAGCAAGCTGCCACTCGCCTCTGCGGCTGCCTGAAGTCCCGATCAAATGTCAGAGGACTGAATGGTTTATATTACTGGAGAGGAGGAAAGGACCCGGGAATTGTCTCAAACTGATAAAGATATTATTACAATTTTTAGCTTTTATTAGCACCAGGGCAACCATTTGCAATTTACATTGTGCCTTTAACTAAGTTTCTCAAATCCAGGACAAAAGCTTCCAGCATAATTAAAATGGAGAAAGATCTGCTCCAGTGCCACCAACTCACACCCCAAGGAAAGTGGTGGGGGAAAAGGAAAACTGGAGATGGAGGTAGGGCTGCTCATTGGTTGTTTTTAGTATCTCGGCTTTTACCGCTTGCATTCAGAAGCCAGAGCTGAACTGTGAAATACTACAAACTTGCAAGAAAATAGCAAGAATTACCGACGCTGCGATTTATTAGCAGGGGAGTGACCCCATAAGAATACATTTGCTCATCATCAGTATTTCAGCCCGCTCCTCTGCTAAGCTGCGGGCTCATTTCTGCTGTAACACTTTGTTGTCCATGTATCACAGCACAAGATAGATCCAAAACCAATATGCTCAACCAAAATCTTCCCCTCTCCCAGTTACTTCTTCCCTTAGACGAAAGGTGATTAGGGTGTTTAAAAAGCAATGCAAATCACCAGGTCATATATACATTTGTACATTAAAAACAAATGTCCATACCATCTCTCTCCAATGTTATTTACAACGTGTCTGAAAGCTATTATCTGAGCTATTATCTGGCACAGAGACTAGAATAAAATATTCTGAGCGTATTAGCAGCATATTGCATATTGAAATGATTTGTGCAGATTTGCTCCACTCATATAATGTTGATACTTAAAATATAATGAAGAATTTAAAACAGGAAACTTGCAGATGTACTAGGAAGTAGGGAAAAAGTAATAATTAAAAAAAAATTAGGAATTCTCCAGTGCAAGTATTTCCAACTGCAAGTTGACTCTCATTATCTTTCATCTGCCAAAAAAACCAAATTAAAATATCAATCAAATGTAGTGATCCAGGTAAAAGTCTTAAACTGCATCTTTGGCTCAACAACAGCAATTATTGTGTCATTGTTTTCAACTTGTTGAGCTCCTCAAACGAGATCAGAAATGACTACAGCAAAAAAAACCACAAAATCTCAACAGAAATCTGCCATCCACAATACCTGAATTACATTTGAATCACAATATTTTCAGCTCTACAACAGGTAACAGTGAAATGAAATCAAGGTTGTCAGCATTTCCGTTACAAAAACGCTAGCCATAAAAACTACTACTGTAAAGTCTCCGCATTTTTTATTTACTAGAATTTTTCTGTTTTTCAAGTAAAAGTCAGTCCGAAGCGTTGAAGCGTGCTAAAACAACATGGCAACATTAGATCCTTGAGCGCTACAGGCTACCGAGCAAGGCTGAGATAACCTTACTATGACACTGGAAGTCTGATGCGTGTACAGCATTTGTTTTAAGCCGGTGTGCCCAGCTATCCCAACTGACACACTGGAGTGGACCAGTCAAACAGTAGCTGGTTATCATCTTAAAGCTCTGTCTATTTTCCACCAAGACAAGAGGAAACTCACGCCCAGCTAAACCGCCTCGCAAACTATTAAAAGAGCACTTTAGTCCATACAGGTCCCAGCAACTTTCCTTCGCCTGCACGGATCAGACCAGACACACGGGCGTTAAAATATTGTCAATAGTGGAAGGGACTACAGCTAGCGGCAAAACTCTTCAGCCGCTCCACACGCTGTACTGTACCATGCCACTCCAGGTCTATCAGTAGTCCCGATGCTTTACAAGTTGGGATCTCCCAAGTAAATTCCTTGCAGTGACACCTGCCAAATTATCTTTATTTCAGAAAAGCCATTTAGGGATATTCAGACTCTGATCCCTCATACGCCAAATGTCAGCTGACAGGGAATCTTCTTTAAAACAGAACCGATGGAGGGGGGGTAATTTGCTTACTGGTAACAGGTCTGAGTTGTTCCCGTAACCCAGCCTGGCAGGAATCAGCCGTCACTAGCAGCCAAAGACTGTGGCATGGCTGGTACCAGATGAGATGAGCTATTAGTTATGGCCCCGTTCCTACAAGACAGATGTCCTCACTGCAATCCGTAAGGGCAGCCAGCAGCCTCGCTGACAGCATCAGCGGCTGGGGAAGTGGGCAGGACATCTAAAATGCCCTTTCTCTCCCTAAAAAGCCCACAGCTCTTCCACCAGGCACCAGAGCCAAGCGCTTGCTGTCACTGCCTGCGGATCTTCTGAACTGGAGACTCTTCTGCAGGGGTCTCAAACCAGCACCTTTTAAAGTGCTACATTCATGTAAATAAGTAGTGTTTTTAAGACCAAATTAGTTGAGCATATTCTATGAAGTTATTTCATTTGTTTTTGCTTCTGTTCATTTATTCCAATCTGCTGCACCTTCCCTTGGAGAGGTTATTAAATGTTCTGCTAATGGCCGCCAGCACTCATTTAATTCTTCTTAATGAACGTATGAGTGAGTAGCGGAAGCTATTATGTAGGGCTTAATAAAGGGCGGGAAGGAATTTCCTAAAATTTATTGCCACAGGCTGCTGCTTGAAGATAAAATAAATGGTAATTGCTTGGAACAGGAAAGAGGAGGATGATAAAATGTCCCTAGACGTGAGGTAAAAAAAAAAAATTACCAATTGCTCTGAACCAAAATCTCAAAACCCGAAGGACTGCAAAAGCAAGATGGCTCCTCCCGGCTTTTAGCTTTTTGTAATCCTTAAGATGTTTCCTTTGAACATGGATGCTGAATGATGAACTCAATCTCAGCTGGAATAATTATTTTAGGACACTAGAAAGACAACAGTTCATATAAAAAAAAAAAAAAGAATGGCATTAATTCAAACAGCATCTGATGACAATATTATTTGCAGGAAAGGGACAAGGTGGAAAAAATGGAAGGACAATGTTTCTGAACTATTGAGTCCAGCAATACAATCTTTCCTAAAGTACAGGGTTTACGGTATGAAGGAGACACGTAACATTTTGCTACAATTATGTTTCTTCTTTCCCACCACTGTTTTGGTCAGGGCTAATGGAAGAAGGGAAATTGCCGAGAGGCAGACCCATGCGTTTTTTCTTCAATTTCTGCTACTGTTTGTTAAAATAAATAAAAGTCATCAGGCTGAATGAGAAAGGAAGTGTCTGAACTGGAAGTCGTGAGTGCCTGTCCTGCACCAAAGTGCTGCAATCACATCACCAGCCTCCCAGCAAGCTGCAGGTCAGACCTCAACAACTGGCGAAAACAAAGTGGAAACAAAAGACTCATCCCATGTCATCACAATCTAAGAGAAAAATACAGGCTTTCAAAACAAACCTTTTTATTATAACGCACAACAGTCTTCTGTCCACATAATCCTTCAGGCTCCGCTCAGACAGTATGATCCGCTCAGACTGATGAGTTTGGGTAAAAACTTTGATCAGTCTCATCAAGAAAGCTGAAAAGCAAGTTTCCCAAGAACGGGTCTGATTTTTTGTTTCCACTAAGCAGCTGGAGGTAATATTTTGCACATTCGAGGCTGTCAAAGTATCGACTAAAATCAGACTATTCATGAGTTACACAAACTTGAATGTTTAGTTGCAGAAGCAGCGATCTGAGATTGCAAGACTCTTGTGAGTAGAGCAATAGCTCAAGAGTTTCAGGCAGCGGTGGGAGAGGAGAGCAGGGATGTCTGCATGTCACCTTATCCGAGTGCCACCAGCGTTTCAAGTACGGCTGCCCCAGAAAGGACATCGCCAGCCTCTAGGCACCATCTTCCCAGAATGCAGCAGGAAGGAACAACTACGCAGAACTATAGAAAGAAGACGTCAAAATAGCAGAATGAGTGGGCAAGGCATCTATTTCCCTTTACATAACGGGGCAGAAAGAAATAAATACTATTTTAAATAGCAAGCAAATATATACAAGAGCTTAAAAGTTGACCCAGGAAGAAAAACAAGATTAGGTTTTCTCTCCTTTGCTACTTAGGGCAGACAAAGCCCCTCTCAGAAAACCACCAATTTTCATGCCAGCTTTGACCATCTTAAAGCCAGACAAAAAAGGATAAAATCCAGTTTTTCTTTTTTAAATCCTTGGCAGGTCACTGGCAAGTGCAGGCCAACAGCTTTTCTAGCAGGCAGTAAGAAATTATGATTTTCTTTTCTAAACAAGGATTTCAGTTCCTTCAGCTCAACAGCAGGATTTTCATAGTCTGACAGAACACAAAGCAACCAGCCAACCTGCAAGGGCATCCAATTTGAAGATGGACAGCTGCTTCTCTGAGAGAAAAAGCAACAATTTAGTAAAGATAAAAAATGAACCAAAACAAAATATCAAAACAAAACAAAAATCAGCTTTAGCACACTGGAAGACAAAAGGTGAGCAGCTACAAGATGAGCGTGAACTGTCGGGGATATACTACACAACTTTGCAAAGGCCAGGTGACTATTGGATAGGAATCTATTAGGGAACGTTATACAACGCAAGTTTAATCTCCCCCCCCCAAAGAAAAATCAAAGCAAAACGAATGTGCATAGCACTCTGTGTATCAGCACTATTACCTTTACAAAAGGCCATGCTTCTAATTGAAACCAGGAAACACAAATTATCCCATCCCCAAATACCTTCGGGCACTTCCACCCTTTTCTTAACCCTCTACCACTCCTATGAAGAAGTCCTATTACCTATTTACATGAGCTTATAGAGCAAGAAGTTGCAGCTTTACGACGATGAAGCACATAAGGATCTGGTTTTTGACCTATGAACAAACCAAGCAGGTACTTGTTACCCACCTGTGATGTGCACTGCTGTTCCCTGCTACAAGGCAGAATACAGCATTTCATTTGCCTTGATGCTGGCGCATCCCTGGAATCACTACCTACACAAACCTCAATTACCCAGCGTGAAAATATACATTTTGTGTATCCAAGGACAATCCTTGCACTGAGGGGAAATGATTGGGGAAAAAAAAAAAGTAAAATCTCAATTATTCTTTTAAACATAACACTAACTGATGCCAGGCAGAAAGAAAAAGCTGCTTTTTTTTTTTTGTTTTATTTGGTTTGGTAGCAAGAGTTTTCATTTCTACTGTGTGCAAGAGCCAGATGTGGGAGGAAAAGCGTAGGTGGCACAAGGGAAAGTAGGAACGAAGGTCCTTGTCGCGGTTTATCTGTGGTACGCTACGTTTCAAAATAACAGGAGCTCTGTCATCCAGGCTGGCTCATAACCGCCCCCGCAGCAGGAAGCGGCAGAAGAGCCCCGGAGAAGCCGTGCACATTTCCGTCGTCCTCCTCCTCCCGTCTGCCTTATCTGCTTTTACTTGTGTGTCTCATAAAACACCCCCTGGCCAACCCCTGGCGAGGTCAGCTCCTCAAGCCAGACCTTTCATCAAACATTCCAGGTATGATCCTCAGCTAAAAGCAATTCCCTTGCCACAGCAGCTCAGGATGCTCAGATAAATGCGCTAGCCTCCAACATCAAGAATCAGGACGAGCGATTTGTACTCAAGAGGAGTCGGAGGTGCTGCGTGGTGCAAGGGGATGAATACGGGCAGCTACCAGCACCAGCATCCCTGGCTCTGGCCGGGCTTCGTGTGGGCAGGACCTGCGTTCACACAACTTCACAAAACAGCGAGGCCCACAGCGATAGCATCAGGGTTTAGGGGCACTGACGGAACTTCTTAGCAAAAGCTTGCCCACGGAACTCCTTCCCCTCCACCCTTTTTTGACAGCACTTTGCTTAAAGTATTGCACTCATATTTTTGGTTTTTTTTAACAATTTTTTAATGGTGAGAGAGGAGCAAGGGCAAGTGCCCAACCTACTCTCTTCCAATTTGTTATAGCCTAAAGAAATCCATTTGTTCAGCTTGGTATTCAGCATCATTGTGAAGACAATTGTTAATTGTACTGCATATTTGTATCCATTTTAACGAAATCAGAATTTCTTTACAAGTCAGGAACACACCCTACAATTACCTTTTCAATGCATCTCCCCTTAAGTAAAACCTTCCTCTCCAAAGGAGGCTGCAAAGCTCTCATGCATGCTGCACAATGGGTACCTCCACGGCAGCTGGCTACGGATACGGCCACAGTACACGCCGAAGCAAGGATAAGTGTGATTGTGTAAGACTGTAGGAAAGAGGTCTCCAAGGTAGAAGAGAGCACCTTTACTTGCATGGGGTTAGTTTTACTTCTAAAAATTTTAGAAGTAGTACATTTTTAAAATTCAGCTGCTAGCAATTCCAATTTGAGAATCATAAAAAGTACTATATTAATAATTAAAATGTAAAATGCCTGTCTGATTCGCTCCAGTCCTCAGTCCCTCTCCCCAAAGGGCTTGATTTGCCTTAGGGGAGCATTTCACAAGCAGCACATCAACTTTCTGAAATACAACTTCAGCAGATGAAAGCCTCATAACCACAGAAAAGCTGCCGTCCTTCTAATTCTGGAATTTGAAAAACGGTGACATCCACGGAGCTATTTAAACTAATTTAAAGGTAGAACAGCCAAAATATTTCAGCCCAAGCAAGCACTTCAGATACCACACAGTATAGTTATCTCAGATGTGGCTCACCAGCAATCTCCCCATTTCAGCCACAACATCCACCCTTTATCAACCAGCAGACAGCGTTCCGCCATCGCTGCCGTGACTCACCAAGACCAGGGTGACGAGGCACCCTCAACACTGGGTGATTCAAGCCTATCCGGTGGCCGTGAAACACGTCTCATACCAGGAGCTCCAGGTCATCAGGTTCTGAAGTCCGGCTGAAGCCCACCACTTCCTAATTTGGAGATACTGCAGAAGAGGGAGATGTCTGAGCTGGAAAACATCTGCTCCGTTGGTGTCTGCGTCTTTCACCTTGATGTTTTTAATGCCTCTGTAGTTACGCAGGCCTAAAGGATGTGAACATGGCCAATACACTGTAACATTCACTTTTCTGGGGAAAAGTAACCCAACTTACCAAATTAGAACAAAACCACCTCACTGGATTTGTGCTACTTATTCCAGTAAGTGGAATGCAAATATTTCATGTTAACATTTCATGGTTCTTTGAATCCTTACCCGCTACTAAATGCGGCACTGATCACTATTCTCATTTAATGTTCTTCAAATCCTGTGTTTTTAACCACAATTACAAAGCCACGCGACTGCTCAGTGAAGTTTGCAATTACTCTCAGGAGAGGTCTCCTTACCAACATTGCGGCCGGTCTGCAACGCAGCGTCATGCAGTACCTTTGCTTTAGAGAGGCAAAACTGCAGTGACCGAAATGATTATATTAGCATTTAAAACTAGTATTTGCCTCCAAAAATCCAACCTTTATTATTCTAATCCATCATTTTGCTTACCTACTTATTTAAGAGATGTTATTAGCACTGTGCATTTTGCTAACCAATAACAGCCTTTGGGATTCGGCCCTCTCCAGAGCCATGGCTCCAGCAGTTGCAGACACATTCTAGGAGCTGATTCTGCAAGTTGTACTTCGCGTGCAATACAAACCACACAACGCGCCTGGTGGTGTACCTGTCGCCATGCACAGCCTCATTGTATACCCACTTCTCTA
The DNA here is from genome assembly GCA_013397275.1 of Burhinus bistriatus. NCBI lineage: Eukaryota > Metazoa > Chordata > Aves > Charadriiformes > Burhinidae > Burhinus > Burhinus bistriatus. The sequence continues at coordinate 252,539 of VYXH01010180.1, forward strand.
GCAAGAGCAAGGTAGAAAGCACCAGTAGTTCCTGCAGGGAGGTCTAATTAGGCAGAAGTTTCCCCAACAGATTTTTTTCCATATGACATGGAACATGAAGGGTTGAGCAACACTTACACTGTCTTACGTGATCACCTTATAACAATAATTAGTATTTAATACCTGAAACATGCTGGCACCTTGACATCCAAACCCCTGTGTGGGAGGCACTACTTAGACATAACAGAGAAGCCACAGAAGCCAGAGAAATTGCAGCTTCTATATGAAGATCAACAGTATCACATGATAGGAATAGCTTTGTCTTCCCTCCAGTTAATTTCCAGTAAAGGACATCTATTTTGTATTAAATAGCTGTGCATTTGGAAAAAAAAATGTATATAGCAAACACATTTAGTGCAATCCATCAACAGTCTTAAAATAAGTAAAAGGTTCATTGCAGAGAATTTTAAATTCATCTTCTTATCCATCAATTTAAATATATTTAAGAAGAAATAACAGCTTGGAATTAATTCAAAATTTTTAATTTGAGCTTTCTTCAGTTATTTGCAAACACTAGGTGTAGCCAGACAATAATAGCCCTAATAGCTGTTCCAGTAATTCTGGCTAAACTGGAACGTAGGTTTTAAATGAACATTATGCGTTGTCAGATTTACAGAGGATATGAAGAGAGCTTAGAGCTAATAAAAATAATAAAAATCCATTCAAGCATACATATTTATGGCTTAAACTATTTTGCTAGATGCACTAAATCATCTTCATTATTATAAAATTCTCCCACCCAAAAGAGATTTGAGTAAAATAGAGTATTACTAGATTACAGCTTGGCTTTTGTTAGCATTGTTATGACTTCATAAAAGTTTAACTCCACAATTAGCTTTGTGATAGCAATTCTGACATTCAGACAACACCGATTGTGTAAATAGCTGTAACAGGCTGAATATTGTTTTCAGTTATTCCCTGAGCATCCTCGTCAGGAAAAGCTCACATATTTAGAAATGCTGGACACAATGCTACAAGAGGATTTACAGAATCAATTTCTATACTGAGAGGACTACACAATTTAATACAAAAAAGAAAAAAAATATATATAATCTTAAGAAGTCAGTGTGGCATAACAAAAAAGGTGGGGGAACGAGATCAAATGTAGAAGACAGCAGTAAGTGAAAAAGGAATACAGCACTGAAAACTATTTCTGTTGTTTTTTAAAAAAAAAAAAAAGAGTGGGATGAAATGGAGCTTGAGGAGGTGAAGGAGCAAGATTTTCCCATTAACAGCAAAAGCAAACATCACCTACCAACCTCTCTTTCATCAGCAAGCTAGCTTAGAAAGATTATAGGCTCTACAAGTAACTAAAGAGACTTGACAGCCACTATTCCTGAAATTCATGGTTGTCACTTCTGACCCTGGTTCTTGCCATTAGCTTCTGCTCATTTCCAAGACACTTCTTACTGCAGGGGGTTTGTTTTAACCAGAGCAAGTTATTAAAAAGATTCAAAGAAGACACCTGGTGGCCAGTGCACCAAATGACAGTTTAATTTTCCCAAGGTTTATTATAAACGTGTCCCAAAAATCCAAGCGAAAAGAGTCGAGTTTACTGCATAACAGCCCTGTCGATAATCCACTATGGCCATGCCAGAAACTGAGAAAATCGAGAACTCGGGCACAGCCCTTCACCAGTTACATTAAATGAGGCAGCACCTGAGAAGTGGCCTTTGAAATTGGGCAACTTGAACACAAATGAAATACCAAACATTTCCTAAAAGCCCAAACAATTTCCTATTTAAAGCTTCCATGTCCTTATCCCACTGCCGTTCACACATTCAGCCTCTGTAAAACCACCACGGTTTATTCTGGGAACACACACTAAAAAAAAAAGGCCATGGAAAAGCCAGGAGTTACACCAGGTGTGGACTTGCAGCTGATGAACTCATTGGGGCCACTGCAAAAACCTGACAGAGTCGATATGTGCGTGTTGGTAGATTCTGCATGTGTAAAGTAAGTGAAATCTCCTCCTATACAGTGTCAGTGCAACAGGAAACACAGGGAACATGCCCAGGTCACTCTGTACTTCCAACGGCGATGGACATCAGACAGGGAACAAACAACAGGTCAGTAAAGGTGGGGGAACCCTGTACTTCGGCAAGCTTTGCCATCCTAAAACCCAGACATCTAACAGGGAGCAGAATATGTAATTCAATATTGTCTTCATCGCACGTTATTCCTAGCTTCCGAGTCCATCATTCCCTCTTTGGTGCAAATGTGGAGTGCGAACCCCAGCAGAATAAGGTTCAGCATATTGCTATTTTATAAGCTTTCAGGAGAGACTGGACCAAACAGGATTTGCTACTGAGCAGATGGCACTTCGCAGGATGAGTTGACAGAGAGGCAGACTGGACACAACTTGGGCCCTGGAAACGCTTACGGGGAGTACTGAGTTGATATGGTAGGAATAAGGTAGGAACTGAAGTCAGTCTAAAAGATGAATGCACCAAAATGCCTTAGAAAAGTGGGACTAATGGATAAGAAGCTTCTCAAGGCAGGCAACATCTAGCAATATTGATTCCTTAGTACATGCAATTAAACCAAAGTCTTAACGATTAATAATCAGTTGTGAAATTCTATTCATTAGGTAAAAACAGAGCACAGAGATGACACAACATAAATCAGGCAGTTTCCCCACTCATGAAAGAATGATGATCTCGCTTGTGTCCGTGCAAACTAGCAGCAATCACTCTGCAGAAAAGCAAGCTCATGCTTTTCACAACCTAACTGGTAACGGCAAGAAAGAAATGCTGGGAAAGAACAAGAAAAACCAAATCTAACTTCAGGCCTCACTTCAGAAAGTACTTTAGGCAAAAACTAAAGCAAGCCGGTACTCAGGACACACTTGCCCCGTCATTACAAGGAGATGCGTGGAAAGGGACTCCTCCCAGAGCATAACACACCATTTTAGCAGATTCGTACCAAATTTTGCCACCAGGGTGGTGCAACTTCCAGCCATTTCACGAAAAGTTACACTTAATAGCTAAGTGCAGAATTAGCATTAAACTTCCACGTTTAAAGAGAGAATTAAGTTAAGAACTAAAGAAAGTTCTAAAAACTAATTTAGTTAGGAACTAAGGAAATACATTGCCCTAGGCAGCTGTACTTATTAAAATTGTCTGGATGTTCATTCCCCTTTTTGTCCAAGATTGCTCTTTAAACTGATAAAATCGATGATCTGGTAAGAAGGTTAATAACATCTACAGGTTGTTTAGGTCTTCAGTCAGCATAGAGCAGGATAAGAACTGACTGATGAGGCAGTCAAAAAAAGCAAAGCAACAGGAGTCCCTCCTGCTTCTGCTGAAACTGCTCTGCACGTTCCTACAGTAATGGACTTCTGCGATTCACAACAGACCTTTTATAAGGAGACTTACTACTTCTCGCAAGAATGGCACAGTACGTCTGAAGTGACAAAAGACTGCTGGGAGAAGACACTAGCTCTCTTTATACAGCTATCAACAGACGCGGCAGATAGAAGGCAGCCCCCTCCCCTTCAAAAACACCCCAAAAAACAAAGCAAAGTCCATCTGCAACAATAAGTCCAGAAGGACAGTAGTATTTTAAATGCTTCCTTCAGTCTGCATGACTTGAATGCGGTATCAATCAGAGCATTTTACATAGCTGAAAGAGATGACATCTGTAACACACCGAACATCCACTCTCACGCAGTACCACGGCAAAACATGTTTTAAACCTTACAGTATGGATGGAGTACACCGAAGGAGATGCAGTAAGGTTCTGGGGATGCTCCAATACCCCAAACGGGGACCGAGCCTTCAGACAGTGCACTATGAACCTTTACTGAACACACCACTGGTATGAGCTGCATGTTAAGAGCTGGACTAACTACTGCAGCCACGCACTCAGACTGCCCAGTATCAGTTAACAGCATCACTTATCTGACACCTTGCCAAGACACTGGTTACAGTCACATCCACATGAGTAAACACAGCACAACTGCCCAGTGACAATACTCGCCCATTTATTTCTTGTCTGCTTTACCAGAGTTCCTACAAGCACAGCTGGAAACACAACCCTATTGTTCCAAGACACAACACAACAGCATCCCCACCCCAAAATGACAATCAACAGGACAAGACTTTCCAAGGCCCTTTGCACCTTTCTCACCCTTGTGATTTGCCACGTGCCACAGAGCCTGTCGCAGAGAGCACCAGGGATGAAACTCAGGATTCCCAGCTCTCAGCAACGGGACTGTGTCAGCGCCTCACTTACTTTCAAGCTTAAGATTTAAACTTGTCAATTTAAAATACTGCGAGTTTGTTGGTAAATGTTGAAGTGTGCTGAACGCAATGATCGCTTAAAAGCAATGATGTCTCTTCTAACACCCTGCAGCTTTCTCTTGCCTCCCTGTCCTGATCTTCTCACATAGCCTTCCTATTAAAATTTCTAAATAAGAATGCAGAACCAGCACAATCTATTAATGAAAGTCTGGCATAGGAGCAACCACTACCTATTTGTCATGAAGGAGATGACCTGCTTAAACATGGCAAGTTATCAAAGATTAGTCAGTGCACAAAGCAGAACTGCTGCTGCCCAGGAAAAGGATTAGTGTTTCCCCATCATCATCATCTTCCACCTCAGCATGTGAAAAGCAGTTTAGCAAGTCTTAGGTCTCTTTCCTAACATATTCCAACCCTAGATCAAGTTTTGTGGAGGAGCTGCTCAGCAAAACCTACTGGTATTTGATAACTGGAGCAGGAAAAAATATAGCAAGAGCTTTGTATGCTGAAAAGGGATATAGTCAGAGGCAGTACACAAATCTGCATTTGGTGTGCAGCAGATATCGGCATTAACCAGACTAATACTGAAGCACATCGAAGTTGGATACATAAGCAACGATCTCAAAAGCTGGGGATAAGTCTCTTCTAATAGAGATGGAAATTAAAGTTTCGGAGCTGCCAAACTTCCAACCTAACAACGAAGAAAGTTTTGTCAGTTTAGAATGCAGACCTGAGATACTGAAGGCAGGCTCTAAATAATAGACTCCTAGGAGGCTAACGCTAACGATACAATTCCAGGTGAATGGTCTGAAGCAGAATCAGGAGTAGTAAAGCAGTTTCTTTCAAGTCTCAGGTTTTGCAGTTGATGAAGCAGAGACAGAGTATAAAAATGCCCCAAGGAACAATGGAAAGAGATAAACGCAGGGTTTGTAACTACATGCGTTTAAAGAAACAGAGTTCTAGTATGGAAGGAATCACTTTTAAATCATTTCCATGTACAGGCAATTGACTATCTAATAAATGTATATTGCATATAAAGAAGATATATTGAGCTCACCTGTAGGATAAAGGGTAATGAGTACAAAATCATATATTATTGCTTGATCACCACCTGCTCTGGACCACCCAGTTGATAAAAGTATATTCCAAGGCTGTACAGTTATTAATAACATCTTACCCACAACAAAAAAATAAATAAAACTTGTTGGAATTGTACACTTTCCTACATAGTATGAAATCAATTGGCATTTCATAAAAATCATAAACACCAATATAATTATAACAGTATATAATGTAGTAGATACTCATATATGCTGGTCAATCACTAAGTCCTGACGAAGGAACCAATTCTAAAGTAATTTACTCATTTTCACAATCCAAACAGTAGAAACATGAAATTTAACAGCGTAAAACAAGATAGATTATTAAACCTAAAGACTCTTAATAATTAATTTTTAATCAATAATATAGGAAAAGATACTTTTAATTGTTTTTTTTCTAATAGTGAATTTCACAGAACATGTCTGCAACTGGCAGCTGTGACAAGCTTATGCTATGGATCTGATTTGTACAATTACTTCCTAATTAAAGCACTAAAACTTTCAGCACCCTTGTAAGAAAAAGAAGTTCAGATCCAGTGTGAAAGAGACTGTAGTAGGCTGACTTCAGCTATATTCGGTACTAAAGGTAGAAGAAAAATTGATCCAGTTCCTGGAGGTCGTTGCTCTTTACAGTGAGGTAAACAGCTTGTTTAAGCTTCGCCTCCACTCGCCTGCTGGAAGAGAAACTATCAGAAAGACCACATTTTACCGCTATGAAAGACTAAGAAAAGAACATTCTTGTGCGAGTGCTTTATCAACTATATTCTAAAGATACTTAAAGCTCAAAGCTGAACAACTATCACTCCCTGGTATTGTAAAGGTGTAACACAGATTCAAAAATAAAGTTCCTTCTCTTTCTGCCACCTTTACAGTTAGCCATATTTGTATTACTTTGCAGAATGTCTCAAACACAAAACAATGAAAAAGTTGATATCTATCAGTGATCCGTTAGATGTAACAAGAAGCAGCATATAAGAAAGTCTCATATTCAAAACCTCTTCAGAAGGTTTCTTCTTCCTCCCAAACCAATTATTTCTCCGACTGCCACAGCAAAACTGGCACCTACTTCAAGACATTATCTACCATAATTTTGCATTGTTAAACCCAAAAATCACACTCAAGTTCCCACCAACATGCCCATGGAAAGATGGTCCCCATTCCCAGTCACTGTCACAATTTACACAGCAAAGAGTACATATAAAAATCAACCCTTTGGGCTCACACAAGTGGAGACACTGCTCAGGATTTCACCCCTCAGAACACAGCCCTGCTGCTGACCAAGCAGCATCGCGACCGTCAATTGTGCAGTAAACGGAATTCAAAGCTGTGAGCCAAATCCACCACCTCGCTAAAGAGTTATCCTAGCATCTCTTCTTCACCTCAGCATCACAGGTCTAATGATTAGAATTCATTTTTTTAAGCCTTCAGGTGCTGCTTTTGCTTAGAGATACCATTCTACCAAGATGCTTCAGGGAATCTGCTCATCATTCAGCACAGCAACGCCCACCCAAGACAGTTAGAGAAGGTGTGGTGTTTGCCAGTCACTCCAGTCAACTACTGCCAACTCCAGGATCAGAGTTGAGCCCTGTGGGAATACATCTTGCTTTTCAGAAGTTTGAGTTTTACTGAGATTAATGTTCTGGAAAGGCACAAGATACACCAGCGTGCAAACTTCAAAAGGCATCGACAAAGTCTCTCCCATTAACTGTCTACCGACCACGGCTTTTCTCTCAGTTGTCTGTTCCCAAACAGCAGTGACTATAGACTCATTTCTCAGCTGAGAAAAGCACAGGGGAAGAGACAAACATTGCCTTTATACTTTCTCTCAGCCTCAAGGTTGCAAGCAGTCTAGGAGATGGAGTAACCTGCATCAAGATGAAATCTGTAAAATCCCATGACGGGCTATTCTGCTGCCCGGGGTAACCACACCAGCACAAACTCCAGCTTGTACAACACCCTTAGTGCAGAAAGCAGCAATACAAAGAAAGAAGCCCAAAACTGGCCCATAGATTATTTTTTCCCTCCTTAATGCACTCTTCAGTTGTCAACTCATGACAAAACTTAGAGCCTTTCTGCATTACTCTCACAGAACATTTGACCACCAGCAGAGCCGATTTCTGGCCAGTTGCCTCCTTGCTTTTCAGAAGCCTCTCGACGCTTCAAGCACTACAGAGACTGCGACGACTGAGAAATGGAATTACTTCCCTAAAAGTTATTTTGCCTTACACTGTTAGTATCTGACAATATTCACTAATTCTTTCGGTTAAGATTCAATACCACTGACGCAATTAAGATCTTCAGTGCCCTGAAAATCACTGCCAAGCGTCTGCTGAATGAGCCTCATTAGAACTTAGCAGGTAGTGGTCCCACTGAAACAGGGTCATGAAACAGCTTTACAAAAACACAACCATAACAGGAGAGCCATGCTACTACCAACACCCCTGGGTTTTTTGTTGTATCATGGGTTTTATTATACTAGAACTTCAAACAAGTACCTTGAAGAGTTTGACTGTCTCTAGGGGGTTGCTTTAAGCAGCCCACCCTGGAATTTCTCCTTAAATATTTCTTAGTTATGAAAAGCAAGAAACATGGTTTTCCTGGGACAAACTAGTTCCCACAGTGTGACAGAGAAACCAGATACAGTGTTGGCCATTTAGAAGAAACTGTGTAATGAAAGTACTGAAAGACAAACGTGCAAAAATTTAAGCCCTGAAAAAATGCCCATCTATCTTTGTGAACTACAGCCCATGGCACCATATCTGAATAGGACTGAAAACATTAAACACTATTCTGTCCATTAATTATAAAATAGGTCAGACTATATACTTCAAAGACAAATTATTAATAAAAAAAAAATAGAGGGAAGTGAAGAACTTTCTAAAACTAATTTTGTTCCCTCTATATTTTTCCAGGTATTTTAAGATAGCATTTTTCAGGATAGGAGCAGCCCAAACTCAAACCAGAGCTGAAGAACAAACAGCGGTGGTACAGCCTTCTACTGTCTGTACTTCGAAGAACCATTTCATACGGTCAAAGGAAGAAACTTTTCCTCATGTGGAGAAGCGAGGCTGATCTTTTGCAGTTCTCTTAACAGATGTCCTGGCCTTGACGTCCCCTTTCAAGTTTATTCTTTTCTAAATCAAGACACTGAGGTCTCTTGTGGACATATGGTGTATGGACATTATAGACGCTATTTTTCTTTGCAAATGTGCTAGGATCTTCTGACCTCAGGTCATACTGGCAAGAAGTTACCATCTGCCTATTCCTGTTAGATGATCAAAAAGGAGAGTTTCTGGCTCTTCTGCTACATCAAAACACCAAAGGTAGTCAGAATATTGTACTGCTTGCAGTTAGCCCTCTCGCTATATCTCATCTGACCTTGAAACTCTGTCCAAAGTAGTAAAAGCAGCAACCAAACTGGGGGTGGAGAAGCGGGTATATCACAGGACTGAAAGCATGGCTTGGAAAAATCCAGCAGTGGGTTTATCATCAGAGGGCCAGGTTAGCCCTTACATTCTCTAACCCTCCCTTAATTATCTTCAATTCCCTCAGTGCACAAACACTGAATGGGAAATTAAAAGAAATAACATTGATATAACTCAAAATAGTACTTCAACACAGTAGTACGTACACGGAATCTCTGTCTGTGTCTTTGCTGAACACTGCACAGGATTTCTTGGGCCCTTCTAGAAACACAGAATGAGAGACAGTTTGAAAGTAAAGCCCAGCTAAATCAAAACTGAATCAAAACTTTTCCACTAACTAGACTGTGTTCTCAGACACAGCAAATATTTCAATTTTTAGCTATATGAAGATTACGGATATAGTTTTGTTTTGTTCACAGATAAACTTCCTTGAGAGGACAAAACTGTTGAAGAAGTTTTGCCAAAATCCCATTCTCCAGCCAAAGACAGCAGCCAGCAGCGTGTCTTCTCAAAGAGAATGAGAATTAAAAAAGCATTGCGCAAAAGCAAGGATTACTGCGAAAAGTGCCAGCGAAACAATGCATTTCTGCACCTCACTTTTGTAGAGATGTCTTCAGTTTCATTTCTTTGGTCATTTTTTTTTTTTTTTAAAAGAGAAAAAAAGCAACATTTGAAACAGACACTAAACCTACCTCTGAGTCCTACGGAGCTTTTCGTCTGGCTTCTTTCCTGAGATTCTCAGTCCCCTCTTAATTTGCAGACCAGCAAGTGACGTTGCTGTACTCCTAACTTGGCCACTTTATCCTCTAGTCCTTAAATCCATCACAGCATGAGATGAAGGCTTAACCAGCTATGAGAAACCACTAACCAAAAGTGCTGCAAATGTACTAAGCAAATTAACAAGAAACTGTTTTATTCCAACCGGTTTTCACAACAGCAGTATCCACAAGCTTTCCAAAAGAAGTATTTTGGGTTTTGGGGTTTTTCTGGGGTTTTTTTTGTTTGTTTTTTTTTTGTTTGTTTGTTTGGGGTTTTTTTTTGTTTGTTTGTTTGGGGTGTTTTGTTCCCCC